>OY856410.1:790389443-790711943 GCA_963693085.1 Alisma plantago-aquatica | reverse complement strand
TTATTTCAATTTTTTCATGTGTAATTCCTCTTGTTCTTTAATAAAGTTGGTGTTTCAGTCTCAATATTTCTAGTTCTTATTCTATTATTCTTGGTCTTCTTGTTGGGAGCAAGAAATTAAGGGAGATAGCCATTTAATTGTCACTAGATAAGATCCATTTTGGGTTTCTTCTTCCTCTATTCTATGGCTTACTTTCTTTCTTCCTATGTTCTGCCTTTTATGTTTATGGATCGTTAGTAGTTCTCTATATCGAGCCATGGGAAGTAGCCCCATAGCCATACTATGAGTCAGATCGATTTCTATATGATTTTATTTGTAAGATGGTATTTTTTTTGGATAATCGCACACTTGAAATGAATTGGTCTCTTGCTTCATTGAGTGTTAGTCTTGGGAAATATGATAATGGAACCCAAGGCTTGAAACAACCAAAGATATGCATAAAGATCCATATGTGACCTCGGAATGATTTTTATTGGGATGATCGGGATAGGATCTGTAAACACCATGACCAATCAATTTTGCATGGATCTTGTCTTTTATAGACACTTTTACGAATATTTTTCATTGGCCCTCTTCTAACTTTTTTTATAGATTATCGATCTAGTTTCACACAGCTATGGTGCTAAAAACCATAACCTCGATATCTTTTATCATTGATTCATTGTCATTTTTTCAACCGGTTGTTTCTCAATCACTCTTTTCCTAACTTGCAATTTAATTTTTCTAATAGATAAATTTTCCTTTATTGTTCTAGCGATAAATCTCTTTTTCTTTGTTCTTAGAATAGTTTTTTCCTTACTTGTTCTTAGTATAACTTTCATTTCATTGCAAATTTTACTTCTTTGTTTTAGAATAATCAACTCATCAACTAATAGATTTTATTTTTCTGTTCAATAATTATTCAAAGTAATTTGGGTTAAAAGAAATAATTTTAAAATAATTGTCCTACAGGATGGACTCATCTATACTAATAAACATCTTTAATTGGTAGTTTTTCTATAAAAAGGTTAAAGTCTAGGATATACCCTAGTGAATTGGTGTCTCAAACAATGCGTGTCAATTTTGGCACCATTGCCAGAGATAACAAACTGTTCTTTTCAAACCCCAAAAACTTTTGAACAAAACTTTTTTCCATTTGCCTTTCGAGTCTCATTCTAGAAGTGCTACTCTCCTTGTATCGAGCATCCATTCTGGTAGTCCATTTTTTCTGCAACTGTTATTATATGTTTGATTATAAATGTGCATGCGACACACACAACATGTTGATTTTGTGCCGCCAAAGAAGCAACAAGCACTCACCAAAATGAGAGGATGTTCCATCATTTATATTGACAAAACCATTTTTAAATGGAGGAGGAAGTAACTCATAGGATGGAGCAATCACTCACTATTCAAAGGGAGGCCATGATTTTTTATTATGCAGCTTTTATCTATAACCTATTTGGTCGAGTAAGAGGCCCAATAAGCCTCACAACAGGAAGACAAGCGGAAAAAACAATTGCAAAACTTCTCAGTCCCCAAAATTACTTATGCACAACACCCTTTTGTGCCACCTGACATCACATCCCCTTAGTCTGTGATCATACCTAATGGATCACTATGCTTCTGGCCAATCCCATTTTTGGAAACAAAGGTGAATGTTTCCAAGACCATCTTCAATGATTTTTTGATCTATGTCCTTTACGTAAGATCCCAGACATTTTTTAGGCTGCCACTCAACTTAGATTGTTCAAATATTCTCTTTCCGACCAAGCTATTAGCTGGTACAAAATTAGAACATGTCACCACTTGGGAGGCAATACAATCTATGTTTCTAGAAAAATATTACCCCCCTCTCTCACTTATGAAATCAAGGGACAAATCACTCTATTTCCTATGACCCAAGTGAAACACTAGGAGAAGCTTGGGAGAGGTTTAAGGACTTACTCTGTCATTTCCCCCATCATGGTATACCTCAATCACAACTGATCGAAATATTCTACTTTGGTGTTAACAATGACACCAAAGCCTTTCTTGATTCCTCATTTGATGGAAATTTTATGTTTCACATCCTGCTTAGTGCTTGGGAGGTTACTAAATGAAGCTTCAAAACCCAGGCATGAAGAGGGACTGGTGGAGTCCTCAAAATAGCCAAAGATGAAGAGAATCCCTACATTAAAGAAATTGCTAAAACTCTTAAGTTGCTTGTTTTGAAATAGGATCGCTTGGAGTCTTCTTTTAATGCCTATGAGAGGAGAGAGCAACCTCAACAACTAAAGGTTGTAGACTCTATTTGTATAATTTATCATGTGTATGATCATGCTACCTTACAGTGTCAATATATCTATTCTATTCCCATGTAACTAGAGGCTGAACAACAAATGGAGAACTTCAACTGCATTCATAGCATAGTGGGTCAAGCCTATATAGTCGAACTAGACTAGGAACCACCTTGGGTTCCTAAATGGAAACCCATCGGGTGCTGAAAATGCTCCTCAACTTGCTCCATAGAAAAGACCCCCTCATCCTCAAGCCAATAATGTAAATCATCCAGTACCAGACTTTCCTTACAATAAAAACTAGAGGAACTTTGGAAACCAGAAAAATTACAAGGTTAATTCCCAAAACCATGGCCCTTACCAAGGGCAACAATATCTAAATCTAAACCAACCACCACCATAAATGCAATAGAATACCCCACCCTCTCTACTGATGAAGGAGTAGATGCTTTAGAATAGATAATCATTTCTCAGCAGGCCCACCAAAAGGCAACTGATGCTTAGTTGGCCCATCTTATTGCTAGCCAAAATCCTCCTGATGGCACTTTGATCGAGCAACCAAATAACAATCCCAAGAATATATAACAACTCTAGGTTATGACTACCGATCTATCCTTACCATCCTAGAAAGGGTCGATCCTCCCCACATAAATCTTGAACAAGGGGAAGATGATGAAGTGATTGTCTTTCATCCACTAACACCATCCACTCCATAATAATATGTGCCCATTCACAGGTCATGTATGCCTTTTCCTGGATGACTAAAGAAAACTCAGTTTAACTCTAGGTTTAACAATTTTAGAGGAATGATGAGGAGTTATGTGTTAAATATCCCACTCTTAGACACCATGAAAATTTTGCCTCTATGAAAAAAAATATTCAATGTCCTACTTAAATGTAAATACACAACTGAATAATAAAAAATAGTGATGTTGAAAAGAACTACATCAAACATCATCGAAAGTAAAATTCTGCGCAAACATAAAGACCTAGGATTCTTTGGGATAACATGCAATATCAATGACTCTATCACTCAATCAGGGTTAGTCGATCTTGGAGCAACAATCCCCATAATTCCTCTAACCATGTTAACGATACTTGGTCTCATCGATGCGTGTCCCACTCCAATGAGCATTCAAATGGCAAATTTTTCCATTACCAAGCCACTTGGCATTATTGATGATGTGCCAATTAAGGTTGTAAAATTTTACATCTCATGTGACTTTGTGGTTCTCAATATAAAGAAGACCGTCACTACCCAATTATCTTTGGTAGGCCCTTTCTCTCCACTGCTAGGGAATTAATCAACAATGAGGCAGGACTTCTCACCCTACTAGTGGGAACTGAATCTATCATATTCTAAGTACATGTATGAAGCACAAAATATATCAGGGAAGAAGAAGCATACTTCCTTAATGACACCGACCAGTTCAATCACATGCAATAGTGATTCCTTGATTCTAAGATTCCACCAGTAATTGAATCTTGGATCTCCTTGGAAAACAACCATGTTGCTACAATAGTCACCCCCATGATGACAGTTACTGAGGTTCCCCTATCTCCTATCCCCACTTCCCCTATCCACAACCTTATGCCACTCCCTTCATCTTCCCCCACCCTCTTCCCTTGAAGTGTTAGTCTCTGATTCTCACTAGGTCCCTCATGAGTTCCACTACCAATTATAGTTCAAGAAGCACAACTGACAGTTACTGATGAAGTTCCAATTTATCAACCCTTAAATCAACTTGCCATTGACACTAGTGTTAGGAAATAGGGTGACAGAATAGAGAGCGAAAAAAAAAATTTACTGCCATATTCCCCATAAACCAGTAGATCGCGTCAACAACTATATAATGGAAAGGATGGTTGATAGGATATACCTAGTCCTCGAGCAAGTCTAACAACATATTCCTCATCATTGTAGATGCCCAACTATCATCTAGTTGCTCTTGGATGGTGTTTGTGTAGCTTCCAATCTTCACCACAGACACAACTGAAACAACATCTACAATGGCTCCTACGGTCTCCCCACAGTCTGCAGGCTAACGATTTCCTCCAAGCCATAGACAACGACCTCCTTCCTCTAGAGTAGTCCATGTGGACCATTGGGTACTCCATGTTGTGCTACCAGAGCCAATAAGAAGGAGTTGTCTCATTCTATCAGCGTACTAGTCATGAACATTCTCTCCCAAAACTGATCCTCATCTGTTCTCTCCCTTGATATCCCTCCCTTTGACTAGTAACACTTGCTTGGGATCTCTATTGGTTACCATAACCAAAGAGGACGACAATTATCAGAGAAACTGATTCTTAATTGTGTGTCTTGGGAAGCCTCCAGTACTTATCTATTTATAGAAAAGGCTAGGGTCAGGGTTCGTAATCGTTAGGGGAGTAGAAGGGTCTAAAATCATGAATATTCTAAAACCTACGAACTGTGGGAGAGTTATCTTGCATTTCCCAAATAGTCATTTGGTAAGTGAGATAGTTTTCTCACACTCCCAAATAGTCATTTAGTGAGTGATACAGTCATCTCACTAAGGAAAATGGTTGTTTTGCAAGTTTCCTATTTGCAATTGAATTGACAATTCATTTCTAATTAATGTCCCACATTAATACTTGTAGAAATATCATTGAACAAGGTGAAATGATCCTCTTTTCTCATGATTTCAGAATACACTATAACCTTTAGATGGCATGTCTGAACCGATCGGTTCACTAAGTGAACCGATCATCTAAGTTGCATGAGATGGTCATTTCACTAAGTGAAATGGTCATATCAACAACTTGAGTCAATCGGTTCACCCAGTGAGCGAATCCGTTGGTGTCCCGAGTCATGCAGAAATCAGCCAATTCAATTTTTAATCAAACTAACACTCCAATTAGTTAGTCCAATACTTAATCTTGATGATTCTGAGTCCATTCAGTTGATCTATTGTTTAATTGAATAGCTAAACACCTCTAGCATTCAATCTAACCATCATTCATGAGTATACTCCTTTAATCTAAGTGCATCCTATGTGTGTGACCCTATAGGTCCAGAATTACATTGGCAGTGAATGTCCATAACAAATTATGACATTACGAGCAAAGAGTGGTACTTAGTCACACATTATTTCTACCCAAGTAATTTGTAAAGTTGAAGAACAACTTCTACCTATAGTTTTTTATTATTGTTACCATGATCATATAGTTCTTTTGTCTCTCATATCTTGATTGAACTTGAGACATGGAATCGTCATCCTCTCAATGCTCAATCCATGTTCCTTGAACCAAAGAAGACACTGTTAGATGAATTTCAATTCATATATCATATAATAGATCACATGAGTATGGTCGTACATTACTCAGTCTCGCTTATCAAGAGGCCTTGGATATCAAACTCTGATAGGAGGGACAAATCCCATCTACATCACTCACAATCAATCCCCGTGTGTCAAAGCTACCCAATCTTCACCATTATGGAAACCCGTATTTTAGGATTATGTTTGATGATGTCAAAGTATACCCAACAACATGGGATGAGTGTAGTGACTTTAGGTCTATGAACCACAATCACCACTATCACTATGAGAGTTGATTCTGACTACCATTTCATGGTCTTCATGTATAACTCTCATGGTGGGTCTGTCTGATACACTATTCTCTAATATGTATCTATGTGAGTGACTTGACACCACATATCATGGCTAATGAGACACTATCATCGGTCAACACACACTCTAGTCTTATTTATTACTATTTTCTATTTTGTTTCCACATTGATATTAGACTAGGGACATAACAAGAATGTATGTACTCTTATCATACATATGATCCCATCATTTCGGTCCTTAACCTAAAGGAATATGTCATCGAGTAACATCATTCTTTAGGCATCTACTTACATTTATGTCATCATCTCATGACTGAGACAAACATAATAAATATAATTACCTTCATTATTATTAAGTTAGGTATCTAATACAATATCCCAATCATCAAATGAGTGACTCTCTGGGGAACACATACCAACAACGAGTGCCTAATATGGTGGGATGACTAGGCATCCACACCTCAATCAAAATTCAACACCCTTTAATAATTATCTTTATACAACTGGGATTCCCCATAATTATCCCTTATCACATATTGAACATTTGGAAGCTATCCATTTAGATTCCAATTGATGTGCTTGGTATACATATATGTACCAAGCCATCTAGAAAACGTTCCAAAAAACTCAAGAAAAGATGATGCAGTGGATGTAAGGAAAATAGTCAAGTCAATATAACACTCGTATTCAAACTCTAGATTCTGCTCACCCTTGGAAGATACTAGTGTTGTTGGGCCTTCAACATTATACTGGGTGCTTTCTGGGTGGCAAACCAGTGATTTTCTTCCCTCCATCTATGGTTTGGGATTTTCTTAGGGTGAGAAAAATTCTATGTCCAGGGTGGAGGTGGTTGGTACGTAACAATTCCACCACCTTATCTTCCCTTTCACCATTATTTTTTCATCATTTTATTCTGCAAGTACTTTACTTTTTAAAAAGGAATTTGTTTTTAAAATAATCAAATTGGCCTTTATCTATTTAGCCAATATGAATAAATTTCCATTATTGTACCCCTTGAATTCAATAAATCTTCCTTGAAAAATGTTTACAAATCACCATGATTAGAAAACACCATGTCAATTAGGACCGCAAAACTAGCATCACTCATGGGAAATCTTGGCAAGACATATTGCAGCGATAAGAGTGAAACATGAATTTTCTCTATTTTAAATTTTGAATTAACTTGTCATGTCTTTTGTATTATTTGTTGATAGGAAGAATCAATCTGACACAATGACACTCCCTAAAAAAATATTGAAAGTTTAAAAGAACATGAGCAACATTCTTCCTCCTCCATCTCACAAAGAAAAGCAAAAACCACCTCATTCCAAACTCCATGTTTAGTGTGGCATACCTTTGCCATATCTATTCTTCCATACCCCTCTTATCCAATATGGGCATACCATCAAAACATGCCAAAGTGCACACGAAAAAATGCAGTCAATGTAACCATATTTCATGAATAAAAAGATCCCAAGTCGAATAGAGGAGGGATCATCTTCTTTTGCACCTCATTTATCCTATTCCTATGCAAAAACTTGCAAAAAGGAAATTTGAGAGTGTCATAGCAGAAGTGAGATGAATTCTATTTCCTACAAAATCCTGATTTAGAAATAAGGTATGAAACATGTTTCAATAGGGAATATGAAATTTTGTGTTACATGGTTCCAGTAGATTGAGTTTCTTTGCCAAGTAAGGAGGTAAGGAATAAAGTGATCTTGTGAGGGTGAGAATAGACATGTTTCTACTAAAAATTGGAATTATTTATTTTCTTGTCGCTTGAGGACAAGCAAAGATTTAAGTTTGGGATATTTTGATGATTGTATATTCACCTTATTTCTTAGTCTTTTTCTAGATTTCCATCTTAATTTTTCAATCTTATGAAAATAAATTGTAAAATTCTCATTCCTTGATCATTAATGCAAAATCTCATCATTTTCATTCTATTTTTTAAGGTTCTATCTTCAATAATGTTCAAGAAATAAGAACATGACTGACACTTCTAAAAAAACCAAGGATCAAAAGCTTCAAGAATAATATTAGACCATCTCAGTATGTGCCCATGTTCTGAACTGATTGTTTCAATTATGATGGATGTCACACCTTAGAGCCAAACAATTATTTTGGCCCTCAGCTCCACTATTCTCCCTGGCTATTCAACAGTCAGGACGGGCATTCCTGCCGCCCAACCTGTCAGCTCCACAAACCAACTGAGTGTTTCAAGTCACCAAACAATCGTCTCAGGTTGCTTCACAACCGAGTCTCCTTAGCAGCATGCCACCACCTCAGCTTAGGATTTCTCCCTTATCTTGAACATGCTCAGATGCTAATCGAGTGTTCCATGCCCCAAACTTCTGGTTCAAGTAGCCTCAAGAGCAAGTTTCACTCAAATGCGCCTCCATCGCTTATGGTTTTTTAATTGCTTCCGCACCCCTTTAGGCCCGAACTGATCGGTTCAGGGTTCAAATTGGTTGGTTCGTGACGTGCAAATTTCATACTTTAGCAACCAGCTCCCTTGTCTTTTCCTCTTTCCATGGTTATGGTTTCCACCTCTTCTTTCCCTATAAAAAGAGGAGGGACTCCACAAGAAAGGGGATCCAATCTTTTGTACTTGCAATTTAATTTCAGCACTTGTTATTTCAAATCTTGCATGTATAATCCCTTTTATTCTTCAATAAAGTTTGTGTTTCGTTCTCAATATTTCAAGTTATCATTCTATTATTCTTGGTCTTTTTGTTAGGAGAAAGGAACTAAGGGAGATAGACATTTAATTGCAACCAGCTAAGATCCCTTTTGGGATTCTTCATCCTCCAGTCACTGACTTACTTCTTATCTTCCTCTATTCTTCCTTTTATCTCCATGGATCATGTGTAGTTCTCTATATCGAGGCGTAGGGAGTATCCCCACAGCCATAATGTAAATTAGATCGACTTCTATATGATTTTATTCATTAAATGTTATTTAGTTTTGATAATTGCACGTATGAAATGACTTGATCTCTTCTTTCATCGAGTGTTTGTTTTGGGGAATGTGACCACAGAACCCAAGGCTCAGAACAACCCAAACATATCCATAAATATCTGAATGAGACCTTAGGAGCTCTATTGGGAATATTGGGATAGGATTTGTACACCAAGACCAATTTGTTTGTAGGGAGTTTGTCTTTTGTAGATGCATATATGAATGTTTTCACATGCCCTCTTCTAAATTATTTTATTTCAATAGATTATCTATCAGGTTTAGGAAGCTATGATGGAAAAACACATAACATCGATATCTTTTGTCATCAATACATTTTCATTTTCTCATCCACTTGTTTCTCAACACTCTTTTCCTAACTTGCACTTTTATTATTCTCATAGATAATTCTTCCTTTCTTTTTTATCCATAACTCTCTTATATTTTGTTCTTAGCATAATTCTTTCCCTATTTATTTTTACCATAACTTTCATCTTGTTGCAATTTATACTTTGTGTTTTAGCATAATCAACGAATTAACCAATAGATTTTACTTTCCTATTTAATAATTGTTCAAAGTTAATTTGGGTTAAAAGAAATTGTCTTAAAATCATTCTCATGTTGGATCAACCCTTCTATACTAATAAACAACCTTAATTGGTAATTTTTCCATATAAGGGTCAAACTCTAGGATATACCTCTAATGAATTAGTTTGTTGGATGACGTGTATCAGTATGGCCATATTTTTTTCAATCTCGCTTATGAAGTGGACATGATATAAACTTTAGTGGGTGGGACAAACCCCATCTACATCACTGATATTCAATTTCCATGTGTCACAATTTATCTATGAACCACCTTTATGGTAACCCTTATTCAAGGTTGTAATGTCAAAGTACATCAAATGACATGTAATGAGCATTGTGTCTTTAGGTCTAAGAGCCATAGTAACCTTTATCATTATGAGAACTGATATTGACTACCATTCAATGGTTTCCATGTATCACTCTCAAGGTGGGTCTGTCTAATATACTATTATCTAACAAGGACCTTTGTGTTTGTCTTGATATTATATATTATGACAAATGAGATTCTATCATCAATCAACACACATTCTAATATTATGTATTATTGATGACTATATTGTTCAACATTAGATGAGGGACATAACAAGAATGTATATACTCTTATTAGACATATGATCTAGTAGTTCATACCTTCAAGCAGAAGACATGTCATCTAGTAATACCATTCTCTTAGATATGTATCATGTTATACCATCATTTCATAATTAAATAAACATATATATCAAAATTGGCTTTATTATTAATCAAATCAAGTACACGATGCCACATTTATAATCATCATATGAACGGCTCTCTGAGCAAACATACCAACAAACTCTCACTTGTACTTAGAGCCAATCACCCATGAATTTAATCCCAAATGATCTAACATGACCTTCATGCTTCTACTGAGAAAGTTTCTTTGTCAAGGGATCAACAACATTTCTTTCAGTTGGTGCTCTGTAAATATTCACATCTCCTCATTGTACAATCTCTCGTATGAGATGGAAATCATTTTATGTGCTTGGAATGCTGATGTGATCTCATTTCCTTAGCTTGTGAAATCTATCCATTCTTGTCACAATACAACTCTATTACATCATTGATGCTTGGAACCACCCCAAGTTTAGTGAAAAACTTCTTGATCCAAACAACTTCTTTTGTTACATTGGAGGAAGAAATATACTCAACCTTTGTTGTAGAATCAACAACTATTTCTTTCTTGGAACTTTTCCAGCTTACAATTTTGTTTTGAGGCAAAACAAAAATCCAACTTGCAATCTAGAGTCATCTTTTTCAGTTTGCAAGCTTGCATTAGTAACCCTTTACCAATAACTCTGCCTGACCATTGTTTATAAGAAATCAGTCCTTAGTTCTTCTCAAGTATTAAGGATGTTTTTCACGACAGTCCAGTAACCATCATCGGGATCTGGATTATATTTAGATCACCATGCTCAAAGCCTATGAGACATCAGGTGGAGTACATAACATTCTTTACATAATGGATCCAATTGAATATACATATGGAATCTTACTCATGCATTCCCATTCTTCACAAGAATTGGGACATTGAGTTCTAGAGATACTAACACCATGAGACATGGGTAAGTTTGCACTCTTTGAGTTCTCCTCTTTGAACTTTTTCAGCACTTTGTCAATGTATGTGTTCTGGCTCAGGACAAGAAACCTACTAGATCTAACTCTATAGATCTGAATTCCTAAGATATAGGATGCTTTGACAAGTCCTTCATAGAGAATGTACTTCCCATCTAGGTTTTTACTATGTGTAAGATAGGGATATCGTTCCCCATCAACAATATGTCATTTACATACAATATGAGGAATATAATCATGCTCCCACTAACCTTCTTATAAACATATTGTTCATCTTTATTTGACTAAATCCATACTATTTGATTATTTTGTTAAAATAAAGATTCCAACTCTAGGATTCTTACTTCAATCCATAGATTGACCTTTTTAGATTACATACTTTTATTGGCTTCTTCTGGATTTATAAAACCCTCAGTTGTGCCATGTACACCTCCACAACTAGATTTCCATGAAGGAATGTGGTTTTAATATCCATCTATCAAATCTCATAATCATAATAAGCTACAATAGCAAGTATGATCCTCATGAAATTATCTATGGAAACTATAGAAAAGGTTATGTCATTGTCAATACCTTAAACTTGTCTGAAACGCTTTGTAACTAATCAGCCTTTATAGGTTTGTACATTACCATCCATGTCAGTCTTCTTCTTGAAGAGCCACTTGCAACTTATGGGTTTACCCCTTCAGGTGGATCTGCCATGGTCCATAAATTGTTGGTGTACATGGATTCAATCTTAATCTCATGTCCTTAAGACACTTCTCATACTCTAGTCCCTTAATAGATTCTACATAGGTTGTTGGCTCATCATCTATGACCAACTCATCGCCTTATTCAGTCACAAGATAACAAAATCTTTCAGGCTGAATGCATGTCCTGCTAGATCTATGAGGTTCCTATGTTATATGAGGAACTTGAGATTCTACAAAATTTTATGACTCTCCATGCTCCTTTTGTACCTCTACATGTTTAATGTTTTCTTGTTGGTCATGAACCTCTTCGAGTTCTACTTTCCTCCACCACTTCCTTTGGAAATAAATCCCATTTCTAGGAATAAATAATACCTGATAGCAATTACTTTGTTGTCAGATGGAGTATAAAATTAGTATCCCTTGGTATCCTGAGGATATCCAACAAAAAAACATTTATCCAATATGGGTCCAAGCTTTTGGAGAAACTGCTTTCTCACATAAGATTCACATCCCCAAATCTTCACAGACGACACATTGGGACGCTTCCCATACCATATCTCATATGGTGTTTTTGAACTGATTTAGATGATATACAGTTAATTGTAAATGCTATGATTTCTAGAGCATATCCACATAGGAAGTCAGAAGACTAGAAAAATTGATTATTGATTGCACCATGTATAGTAATGTATGGTTCCTTCTTTCTGATATGCCTTTGAGTTGTGGTGTTCTAGGTGGAGTCCAATGTGATATGATACCATCATTTCATAGAAGGTCCTTAAAATGTTGTCTTAAGTATTCCACATTGCAATCTGAAAGGAGTTTTTTATTACTTTTACCTAGTTTGTTCTATACTTCACTCCTAAAATCCTTCTTCTTTTTTATTTCTTCTGACTTGGGCTTCATTAAGTACACATAGACGTACCTAATGAAATCATCAGTAAAGGTAATGAAGTACTGGTAACCAATTCTAGAATTTGTTCTAAATGGTCCACAAACATTAATATGAATGAGTATCAATAGCTCACTTTCTCTCTCACTGTGTCTAGAGAAAGGAGTCTTTGTGATCTTTCCCAAAAAACAAGGTTCACATGTCTCTATTGATTTAAAGTCAAAAGAGTCTATATAACCATCAATATGGAGTCTTGAAATGTGTTTCTCATTAATGTGCCCTAGACAACAATGCCAAATGTATCTTTTGTTTGAGTTGTTGAGTTTTAATATTTTGGTATTTATGTTATTAATATTTTACTCTATATCTAATAATAAAGACCATAGGACATAGGGATACTGCCATAAAAGATCTCATCTTTAGAAATAGAACATCAACTATTCTTTATATGAAATTCAAATCCATTCTTGTCCATACAAGGAATAGAAATAATGTTTATGTTAATGGGAGGTAAAAAATAGCAGATCTCTAACTCTACTACAAGCCCACTGGGTATAGATAAATGATAGGTGCCAACTACAATCGCATCAACTCTTTCTCCATTCACAATGCACAGTTCAACCTTACGTTTTCTTAAATGTGTATTTTTTTTCACATCCTACATATTTGAACATGTGTGAGATCCACATCCAGTATCAAGTACCCAAGATGAAGAAGTACACATATTTATCTAAATAATTTATATACCTAAAGTGGAGATCTCTATCCCCTACTTCTCCTACTCAATTAGTCTAGGTACAGAGGGCAATTCCTTTTCCAATGTCCAACCCAATGATAGTGGTGACAATTCCCTTCCTTATTCACCCCTCCCTTTGATTTGAGCATGGAAGAGTTGGGTTTCTTGCCAGCTTTAGAAATCTTCTTAGCCTTGCCTTTTCCCTTGTACTTCCCTTCTGCTGATCATCATCACATATTTTGGTTTCTCATTCTTCATTTGGGCTTTAGAAGTTCTCAACAAAACAAACAATTCTGACAACTGCTTATCAAAATTGTTCATCTTGTAGTTCATGGTAAATAGGCTAAATCATTCCGACAGTTATTGTAAAAATCACATATGTGGCCAACTCTTAGCCCAAGAAAAATATCCATCTCACTAGGTTCTCCACATACTCAATCAACTTGAGCACATGGGGCCTCATTAAATCTCCTTCTGCCATTTTGTACTTGAATAACACCATTGAGACATCATATCTCTCCTCTCTTATATGATCTTGGTATATATTATTAAGATGTGTAACCATCTCAAGAACATCCATATCCTCATGATGTCTCTGCAACTCATAGTTCATTGACCATAGCATTAGGCACTTGACATCTATGACATATTCATAATGCTTCTTGTAAGCATCCTTGTCTGCCTTAGGAACGGTGGGAGCGGGTTCATCTGTCTCTGGTGTCTCCAGGAAATAGAGCTTGCACTCTTAAGTGAGAATGATTCTTAATGTCCTGAATCAGTCATGGAGGTTATTCGCATTCAACTTGTCCTTCTCAAAAATTGATCACAAAGAAAACATGTTGTTATTTGCCATTTGTTTTTACGAAAGAAATTTTGCATTTTATCAAAACCCTTTTGATTTGATTTAAACTTAAAAGAAACTTTTAACAATATTAATTAGGCCTATAATTAATTATCACTCGCACTAGTTTTTTCAAATTGATATCCCTCACTATCTATGATTGTAGTATACAACCTTCTAGTGATCCAAGATTCAAAATAATTAAGCTATTACCTCACCAACACTGGCGTCCATAACCAATTATTAAGGTCGATAGGATTTTCCAATTGCATCTCATGCAATTCTTGTATAGGTAGTATACACAACTCCTCGTCATATTCCTTCTGTATTCTTCTAGGCACTTAATCTCATTAAGGACCTCACCCACAAAACAACTTGATAGAAATGCACCCTGCTTGCCAGGCCCAATAACTACCATCACACTTCTATGAGATAGACAATGCACTACGTTTGGCGTGCCCACACTTGGTCTATCAAGTTTTTCATGTTTGTTGCTTATGGAAAGAATTCAAGACTTAATATTTAACTGAGGGATTTTATTTATACATAAATACATATACATATCTAATCACCACATACTTACCATATGTATTATATACATATTATATGCACAAATGAGACATGCAATCATAAAATACAAGAAATTGTTATGGCCACATTAATGTAATTCCTTGGAGCCACAAGGAAATGATGTACACCTAAGGTCAAACATCACATGTTACAACATGTAAAGAAAAACTGATGTGTTGTAAACAAGCATGTCAGTCGGTGAGGCACTTCCAGTCGATCAATTTGTCCTCTTGTTAATCAATTTGGCCTTCGTCGATCAATGGATAGTCTCTTGGCTCACTCTCTAGTCGATCAATTGGACCTCTAGTCAATCAATTTTTTCCTACTATTTGTAGCCTCTACAGTCCTCCCGTCAATTGACTCGACTCCCAGTCGATCAACTCATCTGGTGCAAAACATCTTCCCTTTCATTAAAATAAAAATTAAACTAGCCTATTATGTATTATATTGTAAAATGTGAAACATTGAGTTACATTCTTGGGGATTATAGGGAGTAAAATATTAACTTACATATGGAGAAAGAGAGAGAGGCTTTGTATACAAATTAATTTTCCCAGATAGGAAAATTAAACCATTCAACCATCCACACATATCTAGGGGGTATTGACCATAACCATGGTTATATCCACCATCAAAATGATTCTAGGGGGATGTGTATAAATTGCATATATGTCATATCATATATATAGGATATACAAAAGATTCCCTAGTGTATGTGGTATTTAATCAGATATGTGTGTAAGTCATTTAAATATCTACATCACATGCAACAAAATAAATGATAAAAACAAAATCCAATCATATCGACTAAATCCCAAATCGTAATAAATTGACGTGGATCTGATACCTCTACAGGGAAATATGGCAATAGAGATGGCAACGGGAACAAAATGATTTTCCATATTTCCCATAAATTAGTGGATCGTGTCATATCATATATAGGATATATACAAGATTCCCTAGTGTATGTAATATTTAATCAGATATTCATGTTAGTGATCTAAATATTTGCATCACATGCAAAAAAATAAATGATAAAACAAAATCCAATCATATAAACTAAATCTCAAAATGTAATAAATTGACGTGGATGTGATACCCCTGTAGGGAAATATGGCAATAGAGATGGAAACGGAAACAAAAATTATTTGACATATTTCCCATAAATTAGTGGATTGTGTCAATAACTAGGAATGGGAAGGAAGGTTGAAAGGCATATACCTAGTTCTAGAACAAGTATAATGTCAATCCTTGTAGTGTTGTGCTTCTTTATTAAGAAGCACACTAATGATTGTTGGTGACAACCTCCTGGTGTAGAATCACATATAGTAGTTGATGACGTCATCCTTGCATGATGTCAACAACCTCCAAGCCTCTACATATTCCATGTGGACTAATAGGAAGTCCACATAATTGTTCTAGAACTGGTAAAAATGAGTTGTCCCTTTGTTTTGTCAATGTACTAACAATGAGTTTTCTGCCCTTTGGCTATCTCTCCCTTTATCATTAAGATGCCTCTTGCTCATGTTACCATAATGTTTTTATGAGGAATATATGTACTAAGAGCCTTGGCATCTATCTTTTATATAGAAGTGGATGGGCTAGAGTTTCCACAAACCTGGGGACACGAGGGGACAAATTCCATGACTTTTGGTTGTTGTAAATCACCAGTCAGTTGAATGGGCTCCCAGTCAGTTGATTGGAATGTTTTTCCTATTTGCAAACATATTGGCTTTCAGTGTGACTATTAAAACACATCATGACATCAACATTAATTCTTTGATCTAGTCTTATTGATCATCTAGTTGGTCAGTTGGACATTTTAGTCGATCGACTAAACACTCCAGTCGATCGACTGGAATTCCTAGTAAGTTGACTGGACACTTCAATCAGCCAACAACCATCTAGTGTTGTTTAAATTGATTACCCAAATACTTTAGCAATCAAGTCATACCTTATCCATGAGTAAATCCCTATTTTGGGTGCATCCTATGTGTGTGACCCTATACACCCCAAATTATGTCTGCAATGAATGTCCATAACTATATTATGACATCACAAGAAATGAATGATATATATCAACACATCATTGCTACCCAAATAACTGGAAAGTTGGAAAAAAACTTCAACCAACATCTATGATTAGTGTTATGTTGATAATATAGTTCTTTATCACTACTATCCTGATTGAACTCAAGGCATGGCATTGTCAACATCTTAATATGCAATCCATGTTCCTTGAACTAGAGAAGACTGTTTGAGATTCATGTGATCTCACATATCACATATTGATTCACATGAGTATGGCCATGCATGTCTCACTCTCGCTTATCAAATGGAGAGGATATCAACTCTGGAAGGAGTGACAAATCTCATCTACATCACTCACAGCCGATCCCCATGTGTCACAATGTATATGAGCACCACCCTTATGGTAACCCTTATTCAAGATGACGTTGGATGATGTCAAAGTACATCAAATGAATTGTGATGAGTGTAATGACTTTAGGTCTAAGAACCACAATCACCACTGTAACTATGAGAATTGATTTTGACTACCATTAAATGGTTTCCATGTATTATT
This sequence comes from Alisma plantago-aquatica, assembly GCA_963693085.1. NCBI lineage: Eukaryota > Viridiplantae > Streptophyta > Magnoliopsida > Alismatales > Alismataceae > Alisma > Alisma plantago-aquatica. The sequence continues at coordinate 790,694,639 of OY856410.1, read as the reverse complement.
CTTAAGGTGAGTTTGTCTGGTACACTATTCTCTAACAAATACTGATGTGTTTGGGTTGATATCATATATCATGATAAATGAGATTTTTAAATCTGTCAACACACATTATAATCTTATGTATTATTGTTGTCTATGTTGTTTCCATAATAGTATCTGACTAGGGACATAGAAAGAATGTATATACTGTTATCATACATATGATCTCATTGTTTAGGTCCACAACTTGAAGACATTTGCCATTGAGTAATATCATTTTCTTAGACATCTATCATGTTATAGCATCATCTCATGATTGAACAAACATATATATGAAAATTGCCTTTATTATTTGTCAAGTCACATACATGATACCATGTTACAATCATTGTATAACTAGATCTTTGGGCATACACACAACCATCAATATCAGGATACAAGTTGCATAAGAAGTTATCAATCACATATTCATTTATTATTGCCCTCTTTTATTTATTTTATGCAACTTGTCTCATGGGATTGAGATAGAGGAGGTTGAACTTTGGTTTTAGTTTTGACTTCACAAAAATTCTATTCGGGTTTAGTTTTTACTATACACAACAATTATTTTTTGGGTTCAACTTTGGACATTGAAATACATAGAGAGTTTGAATCCCAAAATTGAATGTCATTTGTCCCTATCTCACGAGACAAGCTACACAAGAAAAAAATATAATAATGTTCCAACCTGATTGTTGCTTTGATTTAGTTGTTGTGTAATTGTCTATTGTACTAGGGAGTAGATGGAAGAATTAGTGGGAGGAGAGATAAATAAAAATCATAGGGAGGGGGAGAAGGGAAGTAGTGAGTGAGAGAAAATAAACATAAAATGATACGGAAAGTTGTTGGAGGAAAGAAAAAAAATTGGAGGGAGGAGAAGGGAAGCAGTGAGAGGAGAGATAAAGACAAAAAAGAATGAAAAGAGGAGGGAGGTTAGGGAAAGATAGAGACAAAATAAGAGGGAGATTAGGGAAGTTGTAGAATGTGTGAAAAGAAGATAAAATTAAGAATAAAGATAGGAGATAAGTAGTTGCAAATATCTCTTTAATATGGGATTAAAAACACAATTTCACATGTTTGTGTATAAAATTAGTATTTGAAAAGGAGGGAACTTATAGGAAGAGAGAGAAAGGTGGGATGAGGGAAGTAGATGAAAAAAAGAAAAAATAAGAGAGGAGGAAGTTGAGGGTGGATTAACACAATTAATGCGACAAAAAACACATTATTATACATGTCAAATGGATAAAATAATTAGGCAGAGAGAGAGAGAAATAGGAGGGAGGAGGGAAGTAATGGGTGGGATTGTATTATTGTCTATAGTCGATGTGTTATATCTGGTATAGTGTCATGTTATATCTATTCTAGTATTTTGTTTTCCTCTGTCATCCTTATTGTAAAAATGGAGGAGGGAAGTAATGGGAAGAGATAAAAACAAAAAATAATTATGTGAGTAGGAAATATGTCATTTATGCACCCCATCGATTAAGTAGCCATCTACAAAGGAGCCCCTTTTCCTCTATCTTCAAAAGCTACAACTGTTCTCCTTCACCAATTTTATTCCCCTACCACCCCTCATTTGTGCATCTCTTTCCAACTTGCAAGGAGTATTGTCTCTTTTTCACATCAACTACGCACTCACTTCATAATTAGTGTGCAACAACATTTAAAGGAGAGAGAGAGTATGGGAAGGGAAAGAGAGAGAATGTATGAAGAGCAAGTATGAGGATAAATAGTCTGAAAGAGATGATATGTATTAGTCCATGCTATTTTGGTCTCCATGAAGCTTCTTACTATTATATACATCCAACATATGATGTCTTTGGGCACTTAATTCCCACTAAGCATTGTATTTTGAGTACATCATTGGTGTAACTCTTTCTCAATAACATTGTGCTTCTTTGAGCTTCTACTGCATTATTGGTGTATCTTTGTTCAAATGATGTGCTTCCAGTGCTTTTTGGCATATCTTTTTTCTTGACAACAATGTTCTTTGTCATTTTATGCCACAATATGCATGTAGGTTAGCTATATGTGCTTCACTTATTATAGTTAGATACCATTTTCATGTGATGTTGAGCAATATTAACTACAATATTGACACATGTTAGGACAAAGTTTATTGTTCTTATTTCATCCCCTTGTTCCCTTTGATGTTTGTGGTGATCGTGCATCATCTCATAAAATGGGTGACTATTGTTACAGTTTGATCCAAGCTTATCTAGTAATCATAAGAGCTTAAAGATAACTCTAGTATTGATAATGCTTGATATTATTATGAATATCTTATGAATTGTTTTTGATTTAATTTTTTAAAACAAGTTGTGGCACAAAATGTGGAGAATTCAATTATGAAAAAAAATATAAGAATCAATCGGATTGGAGATGGAAAGGGCAAGTCATAGACTTTTCAATTTTCCTACAAAGTTTACATCAGTTGACAATTGATGGTTATGATCGAAGGAATATTACGTGTCCTAGATCGAAGGTTTCTCCTAGTCGACAAATAATGGTTAGCTCGGAGAATTTGAAAACTAGTGGAAGCAAGCATGTTAGTTTCCGATTTAGATCCTTATCCTCCTGAACTATTTCAACTAACAGTGAGCAGTGATGCAGTGGTGAACTGGAGGATGATAACGAGGAAGATGATTAGATTGGAAAAACCTGAAGCTTTTCTTTTAGCTCTATTTTGGTAAGTAGTTTTCATCCATGTATTTTCTCTTTCCTTCACGTCTCTTTGCTCAGAGATCCATGTTTCCTCAAATGTGAGTTTTAGTTCAACTTTTTACTCTATGTTCCACCTCAAGTAGGTTTTCTTCAAGGTTAGTAAACCTATGGACAGACCACTAAGACAAGTTTTGAAGGTTTGAAACTTGGATCAGACTTGAATGAGATAGATTTCAGGCTTGGTTGAGATAAAAGGTGGGATTAGTAATCTATATCGTGTGAAACTGAGTGGAAAATTACCTTCTAACCTTGACTTTTAAGTATACGAGTTTGAGTAAACAATTTTGATCCTTACTCAGTATGTGTTATTGAAATTATTATTTATATATAGAAATTTTTTGTAGTGGAAACATATTGTTTAGCATATTTTGTTTTTGAATATTGATACATTCAATTGTTGTGAGAACTACTATGCAATATGCAAAATTGAATGCTGGAATTAGAGGACTGTAAACCCCTGGTTTTCCTTGATCCCGGATCTCACGAGTTGAGCTGTTAGTTTGGGAAGAATTTTGATAATTATCTTATGCCAGATGAATACTGTGAATATTTATAAATGCTCAATTTGTGAAATTAGAAAACTATTAACAACACAAAGATTTTACTTGGAAAAACACATTTCATTCGATGATATATACTTTGAACACTAAAGAATCCTTCACTAGAGGCATGCATTGTAACGAGGAAAAGTTCTTCTGGATGGAGGATAAGTCCAGATTGAGATTGATGGATCTCACCCAATCAACGTGTCGGGTTGAGTCCAGTGAGGGAAAACTTTTTATTATAATGTGGTACCCAACAATAGTTGGAGATGGTAGGGTACATGTGTTGTTTGTCAGTAGTTATATTTGGTAAAACTACTTATGCATAGTATGCTAGAGTGCTTTGAATCTCTACCTGTGTGCCCAAGTTCAAAGGAGGGGTCTAGATATCCAGCCTCTCCCATTAGACATCAAGAGCCAGACATGGTGAGGCCCAATGTATGCATGATTGTTATAGATTATAGAAGTAGGATATTGGATATACTTCTATGTCTTGTATAGTGATATCATAACTTATTGTGGTACAACTCATGTGAGTCCATGACATTAACTAAATGAACTAAAACAAATAGTTATTTACTTGGGTCATTTGATATCGACATTCATACTCTATTTAAATGATAATTTAGTCTCGATTACTTGTATAGTCTGCTTATATCCTAAGTCGTAAATATTTCTCAAATTGATTTATCATGGTGAATCGTTTATTTTCTGCACATTGAGCCAGTAGCTCATCAACCTGCTAAAATATTTTTTTAGAAAAGGGTTAGCTACACCAAAAGAGATAGATGATATATTTTATCAAGAATAGAATATATGTCTCATGAATAAATAGTTACAATAGATGGCCTGTCTCTTATCCTTCCCTTAGATTTTGGAAATGAAAGAATGACAAAGAGTATAATTTCTATTAAGTTGGACATAATGTATAATAAGTGAGAACTCTTTCTTTTATGTAAAAGTCAAACTATGTTACAATTTCTTATGTAATGCTTAAATAAGAAGTTATTATTATTTGAATGTCATTGCTATATATTTCATAAAAACAAAAATAAAAAGAAAAATAATGTTGATTTTTAGTGAGTAAAGAGAATGGTTATTCTAATCCCTCCTTAGTGGGCCTAAATCTTGGTTAGTTGATTTGGGTTGTGTCAAGACTAAGTTTTGGTATCAGAGAAATATGTTAGAACTTTGGAATTGAACCTATGTTGGGAAAGAGGCGATAAGAGACCAATAGGTTTGGATGTTTTCCTCTTTAATCTGCCATTTTCTAACAGATGTGCTCTGTTATGGGTATGTAAATGGCAGGAAGAGAACGTGGCCTTGGTGAGGAACAAGCTAAGAGCCATTATGGCCCTGACCTTCAAGAAATAGCTCAAGGGTGAAAATATAGGAATAAGACAACAAGTAATACAATAATGATATGAAGAGACTATGTAGATGAGTTTCACCTTATACATTTTTGCCCTACCTTTTTCCATGACAAGATCAGACTATTCGGGAGTATTAGACATGGTAGTATGTCGATTATCAAATATGATGCATAGTTCACAAGCTTGGCTAACTTTGTCCTCATCTTGTATCAAATTATTTACATAAATGTAGGACATTCCTAGGAGGTTTAAGATATAAGATTAGACATACCATATCAACTATCAGGAGAAGAGATAGAGAAAATTTTGAAGAGTTTGTGGAGACTACAAGATGTATAGAAGACTTAGTTAATGTTGATAAGAAGTACGAAGGGAGACAAAATATATGTAGATTTCAGTAGAGTAGGACATAGGAGTGGTGGATATAGAGCAGGTGGTGGTTTATTTTCCAAGATATGATAAGGTTTTGGTTGTTTTAGAAAATAAGGATCAAGTTCTTCGCATTGTGGATAAAGGTCTAGTACCAATTGATGGAATACACCACCCAGGTGGGCACCACCATCTTGGCCTTTAGGATCATCAACATCAATGACAAGTCCACATAGATAAGATACAAGTATGTGCAACAACTCTTCTATAACATATTTTTGTCAGTGATGGGGACTTAATACTCAAAAATGTTATTACTATGGAATGATGGGACATATTAAGAGGGATTTCCCAAAGATTCAATTTGTACCTGAACATAGTTCAAAATTACATTTTTGACTTCTCAGAGACATGATCTAGTTAGAGAGGAAAGCTTTTATGTACCCTCAGGCACAAGAGGGTGAGAATCTAGTGCCCGTAGTGGAATAACAAAAATAATGTGGCAGAGGGAGAGCTACATGATGTTTCTTTCCTATGACTCAACCTGAAGGAGTAGTTTAAATGACTTAATATGAAGAAATTGTTGGATTAGTGTTTTATTCAACCTAGTACATCACCATGTATAGATCTAGTGTTGTTTGTGAAATAGAAGGATGGAACTATGCAGCTCCGTATAGACTATCGACAAATAAGTAAAATATCCATTGCCTAGCATTGATGATCTGTATTATTAGTTGCACTAAGAATTTTTTTTTTACAAAGATAGATCTTAGATTAGGTTATCATCAATTTATGATAAAGGAATAAAATGTACCTAATTCAACCTATAGGATAAGATATGCGAATTATGAGTTTATAGTTGTGTCTATCAGACTGACAAATGCCCATATAGATTTTATGGAAATGATGAATAGGGTTTTCACACCATTTCTAGATCAGTTCATAGTAGTGATCATAGACAACATCCTTATATATTTCAAATATGTAGAATGACATGACCATCATCTAAGGATAGACATACAGTTGATAAGACAACATTGGTTGAATGCTAAGTTTAGTAAATGTGAGTTCTCATTTTCTGTTGTTTCTTTTTTTTATATGGAGAAGGAGTTAATGTAGACCTTGAGAAAGTAGAATCTATTCTACATATAGAGAAACTTACAAATCCTACTAAGATAAGAAGTTTCTTGCATTATCCAAATACTATAGAAGCTTCATGAAGAATTTTAGTGTTCTAGCACTATCTCTTACACGTTTAACAAGGAAAGATGTGCCTTTTGTTTGGTTTGATAATTATGAGAAAAGCTTTTAGATATCAAAGCAAAGACTAATTTCAACACCAATTTTGACCCTACTAGAAGCAAATAAAGGCTATCTAGTTTTCTGTGATGCATCCTAAAGAGGATTATGATGTTTTCTTATGTAGGAAGGAAAAGTGGCAGTTTATGCTTCTAGGAATTTTAAGAAGAATGAAGAGAACTATCCTATTCTTTGTCTTAAGCTGGCAGTTGTAGTACATTCCTTGAAGATATGGTATTATTATCTTTATAGTGAGTCATGTCATATGTTTATAGACCATAAAAGTATAAAATATATTTTCACATAAAAGGATCTTAACCTAAGCCAACATAGGTGGATGTAGCTTATAAATGACTATGATGTTACCATTGATTACTATTTTAGGGAAGGTCAATGGTGTACCAAATGCTTTGAGTAGGAAATCTACATTCTTTATAGAATTGTCTACTATGACATGTGTAAGAACATACTTATTGGTCAAATGAGGGAGCTAAGTTTAGACTTGAGCATGACAAAGCAAGGTGGGATAATTGCACGAATGCAAGTTAGAACAACATTTTATGATCAAATTAAAGAGATTCAATAGAATGACAACAAATTGAGCAAATCATGCATGATATGATAGAAGGAAAAATAAAAAAATTCAAATATTCAGTTAACTAACTATTATGTCAGTAGGATAGATTGTGTGTGCTAGATGACATAGAATTAAAGAAGTAGATCCTTGGGGAATCCCACTCTTCTATGATGCAATTCTTCAACGTAATTCCAAGATGTACAAAAACCTCAAAGAACTATATTGGTGGTCATGTATGAAGAGAGACATAATTGAGTATGTAGCCAAGTGTAGCATATGTTAGTATGTCGAAACTAAACACCAAAAACTAGCATGTACCCTACAACCACTCCGTATTCCTATGTTGAAGTGGGAACATATCAGTATGGACTTTGTAGTTGTGTTACCTAGGACACCACATGTATTTGATTCTATATGGATAATAGTGTATCAATTAACTAATTCTTATTATTTTATACTAGTTAAAACAACGGGATACCAAGATCTAGCCAAAGACTATACATAAGGGATAGTCATATTACATGGAATACTAGTTTCTATAACATCAAATAGAGATCCAAAATTCACATCTAGATTTAGGAACCAATTACAGTATTTGTCGAGAACAAGGTTGAAGTTTAATACAACTTTACACACTCAAATAGATGGACAGTCATAATAGACAATTTAAACCCTAGAAGACATTTTGAGAGCATGCATTTGTTATACAATGGTAGTTGGGAGGATCACATTAGTCTTATGGAGTTTGCATATAATGATGGTTATCATTCTTATTTTATAATGACATCCTATAAAGCATTATATGGGAGAAAGTTTAGATCACCAATTTGTTGGTATGAAGTTGGTGAGAGACAAATTCTAGGTCTAGAGTTGGTGGAAGTGACAAAAGAAAAGATATCTATGATCAACCAACAATTGAAAGTTGCAAGCACACATAGCAAAGCTATAGAAAGAAGAGATGTAGGCTGATTCAGTTTGAGGTTGGGGATGAAGTTTAATTGAAAGTGTCACCATGGAAAGGAGTATTAATATTTGGAAATGGAACTAAGTTAACACCCAGATACATGGGTCCCTATCCAATCACTAACATAGTTGACTAATGATATACAAGCTTGAGTTGCCTGCTGAGTTAGCCAACTTACATAATGTGGTCAAAGTATCTACGCTAAAGAAGTGTTATGCAAGTAAAAATAAGATTATAGACCAAACTCAATATAGTTAAGAAAATATGTTTCTTATATAGAAGGACCTATACATATTTTAGATCAAAGAATTTAGAATTTTAAAAATAGGGAAATACTCCTAATGACAGTTATATGGAGAAATTATGGAGTAGAAGAAGCTACATGATAGGTAGAATTAAACACGCATAACAAGTATCTCTTTATTTTTAGGAATTTTTAGAAGAAACTAGAGGGGGATATTGTTACAACCCAATCCAAGCCTATCTAGTAATCATACGAGTTAAAAGACAAGTCTACTATTAACAATGTTTGTTATTATTATAATTATCTTATTAACAATTTAAGAAAAAACTTTTGGCACAAAATGTGGAGAATTCAATTACTAATCCACAAATACAAGAATAAACGAAACTAGAGTTAAAATGAAGAAGTTGTAGCCTTTCTGATTTTCCTACAGAGTCTTAATCAGTTGGAAATCGATCGTCATGATCAAAGGATTATGTGTCCTAGATCAATGGTCCTAGTGACAAAGGATGGTTAGCCCAGAGAGTTGGAAATACTATGGAAATAATCATGTTATTTTCAAATTTAGATCCTTATCCTTTTGATCACCTTTTACCGATGATGAGCGAAGATCATGAAGGTGAACTAAAGGACAATGATGAGGAAGATGACCAAATCAACAAAAATCAAAGGTTTCCTTATAGTTTTGTTTTGGTAGTTGGTTTCTATCCAATGATCTTCTCTTTCCTTCATGTCTATATGCTCAGAGATCCCTGATTTGTCAAATAAAGGTTTGATTTGACCTTCATCATTCATCTTCCACCTCAAGAAGGTTTTGTTTGAGGTCAGTAAACCTACGGATAGAACTCCAGGATAAGTTTTGAAGATCTAAACCTTAGATTAGACTTGAACGAGATAGAGTTTCATATTGTTTGAGATTGAAGTTAGGATTAGTAATCTATGTTGTGTACAAATGAGTGGAAAATCACCAACAAACCTTGAATTATAAGAATATAATATTAATAAAGATGTTTCTATGTTGATCCTTACAAAGTATGTGGTGCTGAGAAATTATTGTCTATATATAAGTTTTAGTAGTGAAAATATATCGTTTGGTGTATTATGTATTCTGATGGTTAAATGTTCAATTATTGTAAGAACTTCTATGAAACATAGCAAATTGAATAGTGAGTTTAGAGGCACTAAAATGCAAAGAGTTGAGTTTGTAATTTTGAGAAGAATTCTGACTTCCTTTATGCTAGATGAAAAATAAAAATATAAATGCTCAACTTGTGAAAGTAGGGTAGTTGTAACATTCGAGCCCACTGTACAAGGCTCTAGTTGAGTTTCAGGAATGACGACTATCCCCACAGACCACACTAGCCTTAACTGCATGCTTTTTCCTCACTCACGCGCAAGCTAGGGTCAACTTCCTGACTGGTCACCCATCCTAGTACTACTCCAAGCTGAGCACAGTTAACTATGGAGTTCTTTAGTGATGGGCTCCCAAAAAAGGAGGATCACCTTGGTGATATGGGTAGTCCAATCATTCCTTTTAAGATCAACTTATCCAAGGCCTCAAATCCTGGGATGTTACAATCTCTCCCACTTAGATCTTGACGTCCTCGTCAAGGCTCAACTATATGGCCTCATAATTTGACCCCATTTCAGTGCAGACCCACAATTGACCATGGACACCCAACTCCCGATCACGGAATTCCAGTACAAGGGTGTCTACATCAACCATAGACATCCCTTTCCTACATGCTTGGATGGCACGGCTCAAGATTGGCATGCCATGCCCTTGTGGGCCCCACCTACTGGATGGGTTATGGCTCTGATACCATTTGTAACATTCAGCCCACCGCACAAGGCTCTAGTTGAGTTTCAGGAATGACAACTGTCCCCATAGACCACCACTAGCCTTAACTGAATGCTTTTTCCTCACTCACATGCAAGTTGGGGTCCACTTCCTGACTGGTCACCCATCCTAGTACTACTCCAAGCTGAGCACGGTTAACTATGGAGTTCTTTAGTGTTGGGCCCCCAAAAAAGGAGGTACACCTTGGTTATATGGGTAGTCCAATCATTCCTTTTAAGATCAACTTATCTAAGGCCTCAAATCCTGGGATGTTACAATCTCCCCCACTTAGACTCTTGACGTCCTCGTCAAGGCTCAACTATATGGCCTCATAATTTGACCCCATTTCAGTGCAGACCCACAATGGACCATGGACACCTAGCTCCCGATCACAGAATACCAACACAAGGGTGGCTACATCAACCATGGACAATCCTTTCCTACATGCCTGGATGGCACAACTCAAGACTGGCATTCCATGCCCTTATGGGCCCCACCTACTGGATGGGTTATGGCTCTGATACCATTTGTAACATTCGAGCCCACTTCCCAAGGCTTTAGTAGATTTCTAGGAATGACAACTGTCCCCATAGACCACCATTAGCCTTAACTGTGGGCTTTGTTCTCACTCACGTGCAATCCGGGGTCAACTTCCTGACTGGTCACCCATCCTAGTACTACTCCAAGCTGAGCACACTTAACTATGGAGTTCTTTAGTGATGGGCTCCCAGAAACGGAGGTGCACCTTGGTGATATGGGTAGTCCATCATTCTTTTTAAGATAAACTTATCTAAGGCCTCAAATCCTAGGATGTTGTAGTAGTATTAGCAAAGATAAAGTTGTTACTTGGAAAATTAAATGCATTAGATGATAGATGCCCTGGACACTATATAATCCTTCACTGGAGGCATGCGCCATGAGGAGGAAATGTGCTTTTGACTGGAGAAAAAAGTCTAGATCGATATAGTCAAATCACACTGGATCAGTGTGTTGGGGTCAAGGCTAGTGAGGGCGGACTCCTTAGTATAGTATGGTACCCCATAATAAATAGAAATGTCACTGGTACCTATGTTGTTGGTTAGTGGTTATCTATGGTAGAACCATTGATGTAGAATAAGCCAGAGTGCTTTGACTCTCCACATGTATACCCAGGTTTAGAGGAGGATTCCAAATATCTAACTGATCCGATTAGACATCAAAAGCTAGACATGGCAAGGCCCACTACAGATAGGTTTGTTAGAGACTTCTGATATAGGATCTTGGACATGCTTCTAAGTCTTATACTTTAAGATCGTAGCTTGATGTAATGCTTTCTCATGTTAGGGCACACCTCATGTGGGTCTAGGGCTTTAATTAAATTGACTAAAGAATTAAATGGGCATTTGGTTTTACTCAACTCAGTTTCTATCGATACTCATACTTTGTTTAAATGACAAGTTAGTTTCAATTACTTGCATAATCTGTTTATATCATAAACAACAATTATTTTCAAATTGATTTATCATAGTTGCCTGTTAATTTTCTACACACTAAGATATTAGCTCATCAACCTATTGAAACATTATATAGGAAATGGTCTAGATACACTAGAAGAGATGAAATCTAGATTTATCAAGAATAGAGCAGAGGTTTCATGAAGAAATAGTTTTATTAGATAGTCAATCTCTTATCCTTCCAATAGATACAGGGAATGACAGAATGAGAAAGAGAGTAGTTTGTAATAAGTTGTACATGACTTATAATAAGTGAGAACTCTTTCTTTATGTAAAAGTTGAAATCTGTTGCAATCCTTTATGTAATGCTTCAATCAGAAGTTATTAGTAGTTGAATGTTCTTTCTATATATTTGAGAAAAAGAAGAAAACAATTATTGATCTTCAGTACGTGAGTAAGGAGATTTATTAGAATAATCCCCCATCAGTGGGCCTAAACCCTTGTCAGTGGGTTTGGGACGTGTCAATTATTTTTCAAAGCCTTGTCAATATCAAGTCTACAAATAATACATGTGCAAGGTTGATCATTCATTTAGATTTTATCTTCATCATGTGATTTTATTCATATATTCTCAAAGCTACATTTTCCATTTCTCAAATGCCAAGATGGTTCTTCAAGTGATATACTTGGGCTTCCTTGATGGTCTCTTTCATTTCCATCAAGAACCTAAGAGTCACACTTTAAACTGATCCAATTTGACAAGTCTTGTTGGCCTTCCTTGATGGGGTTTTTCATTCATGTCAATCCTTAGAGAGTCAGACTCCAAATTGATCCAGTTTGATAGTCATCATCACCTAATAATATATGTGTTCAAATATAGATCTATACTATTGCATAATTAGATGGGTTAATTGTACTTATTCCAAGAACACATTCATTTCCTACAAAGATGGTGAGGTCAGAGTGTTTTTATTCTCCTCTAGGATGATGATGATGTTCATCCCATATGCACTTCAAAAGATCTTCTACAATGCTCATGTATTTCCATGTTGTAGAACATAAATTTAGAGAGATGTCATCAAATCTCTATTTGTTATAGAGTCATGTTTAAGGGGGGAGTGAAAATATTGTACTTAGGGTTGTAAATGGGTACGGGTAGACCCACAGACCCACAAATTTGGACCCTTAAAAAACCCATCATGGGTCTAATTTTTTATACATGCTTACCGTTGGACATGTATAACCTTGGACTCGCATATAAGCAGGTCCAATAATGGGTATGCTTGGACCCAAACCCGATAGACTTGTGTACCCTCTATACATAAGTAACTAATTAAATAATATGATATATATATCATACTTTACTAGTCTAACTAATATAATTATTGATATTATATGTTACTCTAACCACAATAAGGTTGAGACTAGTCATATAGTTAAGAAATAACTATTCTAGTTATAATAATGAACATCATATGTAAACTTAAAATCCAAATGTCTACTAATTTTACATTGCTTTCTACATAAGTTAACATTATGATGATAACTACAAATATGTAAACAATTAACTCAGTTAATGTTAATGTATTAAATATAACATTATCTAAGATAACTATTGAATGTTAATATACTAAAGAATAATAATACCCTATTGTATCAAAATATATAGAACAAAGTCATTTCTCTTATGTAAACAATATGATGTTTTATAGAACTGATTACCGCTTACCCACATACCCGCACCACATACCCTCTATAATTGTGGGTATGGGTATGGTGCGGGTCTAGGTTTTGTTTAATGTAGGTCTAGAACCGGAATCGGACCCCCTAAATTTGATGGGTATGATATGGGTATGGCCAGACCCGCACCGTACCCACACCGTTTACACCCCTAATTGTACTTGAAGTGATATTTTTTAATTTCTATTTGTCGCATCATCTAACTAAGTCTTGTAATTCCAAGATGGATATGTATTCCACCCAAAATTCAACTTAAGGGGGAGTATATATGTTATAATTAGTATATTTATTATCTTATATGGGCTTGATTGTCTTGTCCTATTAGGGTTAAATATGCTTCCCTTGTATTTGTCTCCTCTCTTGCATATAGGTATCAGTATTTCCCTTTGGTCCTATATATAGCAGGGGATTTTGTCGTTTATCAATAGAAAACATCTCATTAGCCTTCCATAATATTTTACAAATATATAACAAATTTTTTATCTATGGTCAGATGTCATATTATCTTTGTCCAAACATCTTGTTTTTCTTTCTCCTACTAATTTCACTCATCACTTCCATCCTATTGTATTTTCTCTGTTTAAAATTAATACATAAGAGGAAAATAACAAATTAATATCTAATGGAAACACATTATAACACACATGAAAACAAATAGAGGAGGGAAGTAACATTTTAATATGTGATACCTAGAAAATTATAACACGTGTGTGAACAAGAATGGAAATTGATGTAGTGCAAATAGAGAGAGAAAAAGGAGAGGGTTGAGGGAAGTAGAAGGACATAAAGCATTAATATGTGCCTGAAACAAAATTATAACACACATGAACACAAATAGAGGAGAGAAGTAACAATATGAGAGAGAAAGGAAAATAGAAGGGAAGTAGTGGGCAATAATTTTTGTTTGTAATAGATTTATTATTTCTAGTCTATTGTGTTGTTATCTTTTAATTAACAACTTGTTTTGGTCTCTCTTCCTCAATTCACTCATCACTTCCTTCATCTTGTATATTCTCTCTAATGAATTAGTACATGAGTGATAAATAACACATTAACATGTGACAAAAACACATATAACACACCGAATGAAAAATGAAGGAGGGAAGTAACACATAAATATGTTATAGATAGCAAATTATAACATAACTAACATAAATGGAGGAGGGAAGTTGTGCTAAGAGACATAAAGAGGATAACCAGAGGAATGAGAAAGTAGTAGGATATGGAACATTAATATGTGTCAAAAACATATTATGACATGCATGAACACAAATGGAGGAGGTATTAGTGGTGATTTTGGTAAAAACATGAGGGTGAAGGGAAGTAGTGAGAAATAACATATTTATGCGACAAAAAAATCATCCCATCTTTCCACTATTTCCCTCTTTTTCTATACTCACGTAAGGAAAACTATATTTTATGTTACATATTAATGTGTTTCTTTCAACTACTTCCCTTCTCTCTCCATTCTTCTTTTCATCTTTCTCTCTCAACCCACTACTTCCCTCCTCCCCTTTCTATTTTCTCTCTATCTCCCTTTCTTTCTCTTATTTCCCTCATTTCTTCATTCTTATTTTATCTCTCTCACTCTTCCATCTATTTACCTCCTTATCCAAATGAGGAGGATATCTGAAAATAAGGCATTGGATCATAGATAACAAGACACCAGACTAGATACAACAAATCTAATGCAGATAGAAACAAATTATTACCAACGACTTCCCTCCTCTAATTTTTTTGTCTCTCTCTTCCCACTACTTTTTTCTTCCATTTATGTTTTTGTTATAATGTGTTTTTCACATATAATGTGTTATTTCCCACCCACATATTCTTTTCTCTTTCTATTTCTCTTTGTTCCCAATAATTTCTTCATCCATTTGTGATATAAGGGAGAGAGAGAGGAAAACAAGATAATGGACCCGATATAACATGACACCAG
Source organism: Alisma plantago-aquatica (assembly GCA_963693085.1). Taxonomy (NCBI): domain Eukaryota; kingdom Viridiplantae; phylum Streptophyta; class Magnoliopsida; order Alismatales; family Alismataceae; genus Alisma; species Alisma plantago-aquatica. The sequence continues at coordinate 790,679,580 of OY856410.1, read as the reverse complement.
ACCATATATAACACATCGTTTATAGAAGAAAACACATTACTACCCTCTACTTCTTTCCTTCCTCCTATTTTTCTCTTCCTCTCTCATCCCACTACTTCCCTCCTCCATTTGTGTTCACATGTATTATCAAGTGTTTGTTTACATGTTAACTATGTTAGTTCACCCTCATTTTCCCCCTCTCTTGTTTTCTCATTCCTACAAATACTTCCATCCTCCCTCCTTTCTCTCTATTTTCACCACTCCCCTCCATTCTCATTGCTAAATTTTGTGCTCTTGTGTGTAAAATTGTGGTGTGTCACATAGTAGTGTATTATTTTCAATTTGTTCCCTCCTCTCTTCATATTGATTTATATTTTTCTCTCTCATCCCATGACTTCCCTTCCTATCCCTCCTATTTGTTTTTCTATCTTTATCTTACTTCCCTCCTTCCTCCTTTTTTTTTTCTCTATCATCCCACTACTTTCCTCCTCCTCCCTTATATTTTTCTATCTCTTACCACTACTTCCCTCTTCTTTTCTATTTTTATCACTCTCTCTCACTCTAACCGTCCCCTACCTCCCTCCTATTTCTTATTTCTCCTTCCTCTGACTACATCTCTTATCTCTCCTCCCAAGTACATATGACATGGACACAACAATCAAATTAAAACAACTTCAATCATGTCCTAGTGTCACAAATCATCATATTTTTGTCTTATACAACATGTCTCACGGGATAGAGACAAATGGGTTTCAATTTTGGGTTGCACACTTAGTAAGAAAACATTTTTTAAAAGTATATTTGACTACCCACATTAATGAATAGGAGGGGGCCAACAATCTCCCTAATTGGTTATTTAAAGATGGAAATTTCATGTACTTTTAACATAAAGATAGAAGCCATAGGTCCCAACAACAAGACATTCTCATATTTTTGTGTAACATGAAAGTACTATATAAGTTACTATTGGTAGTATGTCCTTAGAGATAATCATATGATGATTGTAAGGGAACAATATGTAATTAATTTAGTTATCATTAAATGAGTTTTGGACTATTATTTTTTATTCAATATGATATAATGAATAAAAATAGTAATCTCCTAAGAATGAATTACTCAATTACATGTGATTTTTTCTTGAGGACTTGAACATGAGATCATGTGTATGTTAAGTGTATTCATTTTTATTTACATCTATAATCAAATATTATCAATAAAATTAGGAGAATAATAATATATTTAAAATATATGTCTATTGACAAATGACTATGCCTCATTAGTCATGGTATTGAATATCAAGTCAAACACACATGTACTTGTTATGAACAAGTGTAGTGGACATACACACATTAAGTATGATACATGGAAGCCATAAATGACAGTCGAAATCATATCTCATGAGACAGTGGTTATTGTGGTCCTTAGTCATGAATTCACTACAATGATAACATGTTGTTCGATGTACATTAACACTACTCAATGTGATCTTGAAGGATTACATATATGTAGTGCTTGGGTGCACTGTGACACGTGCATTATTTTTAGTGATCTTGATAGAATTTTTTCCCCACTACTAGATCAATACCTCAACAAATTTGATGAGTGATACAATAAAATACATGGCCATGCTCAAGTGAGTTACCATATAATGTTGAGATAATTTGTTTGTCAAATAGTATACAATAGATCAAGCAACAATGATTGAACATTAATAGTATGACATTTCCATGCCTCATATTCATTTTGGATATTGGGAACAAAGGGATGATACAATCATTGTAATAGTGGTTATGATACTAGGTTGAAATTGTTCTCCAACTTCTCTATTTACATGATTAGCGATGAAGTCTTTCTAGATACCAAACATTATTTGTGAATTCATATTATGATTATAGATAGCACTACAAACATAATTTCTAGCCTATATGGTTACAAACATAGTATGAATAGTAAAGATGTATATGATGATGATAGGCACATAATTAATGATTATTAAAAGGTTTAGGAAGTAATCTGATCACTAATGGGCTACTAGAAACCTTGTTCGTCGAAAGCAAAGTCCAATCCATGAATAGTAGACCAGTCAATTTATTTAATGCTTCATCTTATTGATGTAGTCAAGATCCATTAAATTAGTCAACTGGTTGATGGGTTTTAGGGGAGGCAGAGAAGGCAGTGGAAACAAAAAAATTTCTCCCCAAACCCAGTATAAAGGAATCACGTCAACTTCTATACAATAGGAAGGATGGTTTGTAGAGACATACCTTGTCCCGAAGCTTGCTCGGCGACATTACCGCACATCTTGCACAATCTTCACCTCTGGTCTTGGATGGTGTCTGTGTAGCTCCTGGTCTCACCGGGACTGTCGAGATTGACAGTTGTCCTCTGAGCGGCAGAAGTCTTCTGCCTCTACAGTCGTCCACACAGACTGCCTGGAACTCCAGTCAACTTGTCTCACAGGGCACCAGAAGGAGTCGTACCCTCCTATCGGCGTACTAGTCACCGACACACTCTCCTGCCACCAGTCGCTTTTTTGTAGTTGTATTTCCCTTGTTGTGCCTCCCTTGTCGGGTAGCACTTGCTCGGGCTCTCCTGGTTACCACAACTAGAGAGAATGACAACTTTGCAGAGCAACTGGTATTCTAAGTTGTACTGTCTGAGAAGCCCCCAATACCCCTATATATATGGGAGGATCATGGGAAAGGGTTCTCTACCCCGGGCAATGCGGGATTAAAGCAGGAGTAGAAGGGTTCAATATTTTCCACAAAATCTGACAAACTACGCCAGTTGAACCGATCGGTTCAACCCTGAACCGATCGTATGGGCCCTTGAGCTGATCGGTTCAAGCATGAGTTGATCAGTTCGTGGTCCTGGTCCAACTCAAATTGACTTTCCATGTTTGTTCCCAACTAATCAACTATTAGTCCTTGTCCAAGTTGAATTTGAACAAGTGAAACAAACTCGGTTGGTCACCCGACCAGTTCAACAATGTGAACTAATTGGTTCGTTGACCTGAGCTGGTTGGCTCACCAGCATGAGCTGATCGGTTCATCTCAATGAGTCGGTCAGTTGGGGCAGCAGATCAGTCAATTGTAGTTTCAATCAATCTGATACTCTAATCATCTGATCCAACACCTTGAACACTATGATTTTGAGCTATCAATTGATTGGGTGTTTAATTGAACTACTAAACTCCTTTAGTAATAAATCCAAACAAGATTTATGGAGAAACTCCTCTTCCAAGAATATTTCCTAGTGTGTGTGACCCTGCAGGTCAATTTCACATTGGTAGTGAAAGTCCATAACACTTATGACTTCACAAGCAAAGAGAGGTGCCTAGTCACACATCAGCGCTACCCAAGTGAAATAGAAAGTTGGAGAACAACTTTCAATCCTACAATCCATGAATGGTGTTATATTGAATGTATAATTCCTTTGTCACTAATGTCCTGAATGAACTCAAGGCATGGTACATTCATCCTTTCAACGTTCATCCATTTCCTTGATCTCATAGAAGATTGGGTGAGATGTGTGTGACATCAATATCACATATTGATTCACACATGCATGTGCATGCCTTTCTCAATCCTACTCATCAAGTGGCCATGGACATCAAACTCCCTTAGGAGGGACAAATTCCATATCTATCACTCACCCCTCAAAAGCCCCATGTGTTAAAGTCACCCAATCATCACCTTTATAACAACCCATGTTTCAGGACTGCGTTTGATGATGTTAAAGTGTACCCAAAGACATGTGTTGAGTTTAGTGATTTCATGTCGAAGAATCACACTCACCACCATCACTGTGAGAGCTGACTGTGACTACAAAATCATGGTTCTATGTGTCACTCTCACGGTGGGTCTATCTGGTACACTTGTTCTATAACAAGTACCTATGTGCTTGGTTTGATATCACTATATCATGACTAATGATATTCTGTCATCAACCAACACACAATCTAGTCTTTAGTGTTATTGATGTCTATGGTTATTTCCACAATAACAACTGACTTGGGACTGAACAAGAAAGTATATTGTTAACATCCGTATGATCTCATCGTTTAGGTCCTCAACCCAAAAGCATATGTCATCAAGTAAAACAATTCTTTAGACATCTATCATGTTACACTATCATCTCGGAAACAGTTAAAACATATAGATCGAAAATTGCCTTTATTATTATTCAAATCATTTACAAAGTATCCCATTACAATCATCACTTGACTTGCTCTATGGGCATACATACCAACAGACTCCCCCTTGCACTTGGAGCCAGTCACCTAGGAACATCATTCCTTGTGACCTAGCATGACCATCATGCTTTTGCTGAGAAAGGGCCTAGTCAGTGGATCAACTATGTTGTCTTCAGTTGGTACTTTGTAAATCTTCACATCTCCTCATTGTACGATCTCTCGTATGAGATGGAAGCACCGTAGTATGTGCTTGGACCGCTGATGTGATATGGGCTCCTTAGCTTGAGTAATAGCTCCATTATTGTCACAATAAAGCTCAATTTCATCACAACTACTAGGAACTACACCAAGTTTAGTGATGAACTTCTTGATCCACGCTGCCTCCTTTGCTGCATGTGAAGTAGAAATATACTCGACCTCTGTAGTAGAATCGGCAACTGTTTCTTGCTTGGAACTCTTCCAGCTCACAACTCCATTGTTTAGGCAAAATACAAATCCTGATTGCGATTTGTAATCATCTTTGTCAGTTTGGAAACTTGCATCAGTGTAACCCCTTACTACCAGTTCTTCCTCACCGCCGTATATAAGGAACTGATCCTTAGTCCTTCGCAAGTACTTTAGGATGTTCTTTACTACTTTCTAGTGAGCATCCCCAGGATCTGACGGGTACCTGCTCATCATGATGAGAGCATACAAGACATCTGGGTGTGTGCACAACATAGCGTACATGATGGATCTGATGGCTGATGCATATGGGATCCCATTCATACACACCCTCTCTTCATAAGATTGGGGACATTGATCTCTAGAGATGGTGACTCCATGTAGCATGGGGATGTTGCCTCTCTTATAGTTCTCCATGCTGAACCACTTCAGCACTTTGTCAATGTACGTGCTCTGACTTAGACTGAGAAGCCTTTTAGATCTATCTCTATAGATCTTAATACCTTGAATGTAGGATGCTTCTCCTAAGTCCTTCATTGAGAAAGTATTTCCAAGCCATGTATTTACCTTATCTAAGGCTGAGACATCATTCCCCATCAATAGTATGTCATCCACATACAATATGAGGAATGTTGTCGTGCTTCCACTATCCTTCTTGTACACACAAGGTTCATCTTCATTTTGAATAAATCCAAACACTTTGACTTCCTCATCGAATCGAAGATTCCAACTCCGAGATGCTTGCTTCAATCCATATATTGACCTTTGTAGCTTACAGACTTTATTAGCATTCTTTGGATCTACAAAACCTTCAGGTTGTGTCATGTACACATCCTCATTTATATTCCCATTAAGGAATGTGGTTTTAACATCCATTTGCCAAATCTCATAGTCATAGTAAGCTGCAATAGCAAGCATGATCCTGATGGACTTAATCATGGCAACTGGAGAAAACGTTTTGTCATAGTCAACACCTTGAACTTGTCGGAAACCCTTTGCAACCAATCTGCCTTTATAAGTTTGCACATTGCCATCCATGTCGGTCTTCTTCTTGAAGACCCATTTGCACCCTATGGATTTTACCCCCTCGGGTGGTTCCACCAAAGTCCATACTTTGTTGAAATACATGGATTCCATCTCGAATTTCATGGCCTCAAGCCATTTCTTAGAATCTGGTCCCTCCATAGCCTCTAGATAGGTAGTTGGATCATCATCTATGATCAACTCACCGCCTTCCTTAGTCACAAGGTATTCAAACCTCTCAGGTTCAAGGTGTGTCCTACTAGATCTACGAAGTCCTTGTATTACTTGAGGAGACTGAGATTCTACAAAACCTTTTGAATCTCCATGTTCCTCTTGTACATCTACTGGTTCAATGTTTTCTTGTTGGGCTCGAACCTCTTCAAGCTCTATTTTCCTCCCACTCTTTCCTTTGGAATTGAATTCCTTTTCTAGGAACACAACATCCCTGGCAACAAACAATTTGTTGTCAGTTGGGTGGAATAAGTAATATCCCTTGGTCTCCTTAGGATATCCAACAAAATAATATTTATCAGATCTAGGGCCTAGCTTGTCAGGAAACATTTTCTTGACATATTCCTCACATCCCCAAATCCTCATAAAAGACATATTGGGGCGCTTCCCAGTCCATATCTTATATGGTGTCTTTTGAACTGATTTAGATGGTACTCGATTAAGTGTAAATGCGGCAATTTCAAGAGCATAACCCCAGAAGGAAATCATAAGATCAGAAAAACTCATCATTGACCGCACCATATCAAGTAACATGTGATTCCTTCTTTCAGACACACCATTATGATGTGGTGTTCCAGGCAGAGTCCATTGTGATACGATACCACGGGCTCACAGAAGGTCCTCAAACTCTTAGCTTAAGTATTCTCCACCTTGATCAGATCGAAGTGATCTAATACTTTTACCAAGTTGGTTATGTACTTCATTCAGGAAATCCTTGAACCTTTCAAGGGTTTCTGAATTATATTTCATCAGGTACACATAGCCATACCTACTAAAGTCATCAATGAAGGTAATGAAGTACTGATACCCACCTCTGGCATTAGTTCTAAAAGGCACACATACATCAGTATGTATGAGTCCTAATAGATCACTAGCTCTCTCACATTTACCTGAAAAGGGAGTCTTTGTCATCTTTCCCAACAAACAAGATTCACATGTCTTTATTGATTCATAATAAAAAGAGTCTAGATAACAATCTTTATGGAGTCTAGAGATGCGCTTCTAATTTATGTGCCCTAGACGACCATGCCAAAGATATGTTTTATTTGAGTTGTTGAGTTTTTTTCCTTTTGGTGTTTACGTTGTATACACTTGTCTCTAGATCTATCAAGTATAGACCATAAGACATTGGGGCACTGCCATAAAGGATCCCATCTTTTGAAATGGAACATTTTCCATTCTTAATGAGAAATTCAAAACCATCATTGTCTAAACAAGAAACGGAAATGATATTCCTATTTATGGAAGGTACATAATAGCAGTTCTTCAACTCTATTATTAACCCACTAGGCAGAGTTAACTCAGAGGTTCCTACAGCACTGGTGGCAACCCTTGCCCCATTGGAAACACGTAGTTCAACCTCACCTTTCCCCAAAGGCCTACTTCTCTTAAGATCATTCACATTTGAACAAATGTGAGATCTGCATCCGGTATCAAGTACCCACGATAAAGAAGTAGTAAAGTTAATCTCTATCATGTATACACCAAAAGTAGAGATATCTATCTCTTGCTTCTTCTGCCATCATTTCTTCCATCCTCTCCATATTTTGAGTGCAGAAGACTTTGATGTTGGTTTGGTGAGAGAACTCTTCTCTCCCTCACCTTTATCCTTAGACTTTGTTCCATTTATCTTTATCAATGAATTATCCTTCTTCTTATTTGTCTCAAACAACACATTAAGCATACATAGTGTGGATTCAAAGACTACCAGTATATCTAGATTGTGCAGAACACTTCTCACAATCCCTAACCAGTTATGGAATTTATTCTCAATTAATTTTCCCATTTTAAAAGATGATTCTTTTGCCATTCTAAAAGAGAAAATTACATTTGTCAAAACTCCTTTTTGATTTGATTTGAATAATATTTGATGATAGTTAATTAGGCCTTTAATTAATTACCGCTCTCACTATTTTGATTCAAATTGACAACCCTCACTATCAATTCGGAAGATTACAACGTACAATCTTCTAGTGGATCCAAGATCCATATTTCATCCAATCATGAGTCTGCTTTGGCTGATCACCCATAATAGAGATTATTTAGGTAGGCAACACTTGCCAATTGCATCCTATGCAACTCTTGTATGGATGAAATGCGCAACTCCTTGCCATTCATCTCATGCCTCTGGGCTTAGACACTCTAAGAATCACCAGTTAAGTCTAATCCAAAAGCCGACACGGTAAACATGCATCCTTCTTTGACAGATCCTACATGTCTACCCTTCACATTTCTGCAAGATGGACAGCGCACCACACTTTGGCATAACCTACGCTTGGTCGATCGAGTTTTTCATATGTGTCGCTAATGGAAAGCATATAAGACTTAATATTTAATGAGGGATTTGGTTTTTATAGGTACATATGCATATCCAATCACCACAATATATAGTATGTATCATATACATGCTATATCCACAGAAATCATGTGAAATGATAAAAGCGCTAATTATGGCCATCCTAATGTGATTCCTCAAGCCAAGAGGAATCACGGTCATCTAGGTCCACATCACATGCAACATGTACAAGATGAACTCTGTGCTTCACCATTCTGGGTTTGATCAACTCATCTCCATGATTGATCGGCTCGCCATCAGACCGGTCGGTTGGGTGCCACCAACCGATCAACTAGCGCCTCCATCTAATCGGTTCACTGGTCGTCGTGCATCTTCTCAGCTCGCCACTCGCTCATCTTGCTCCTTGAACCGGTCTTCCAGAATCCCAACCGATCGATTCACACCTTGAATTGATCGTCTCATTCCTCATCAGGTTGCCTGCCATTCTTCGACATAACAAGAAATAAAAGTTCTATCTTATTTACATTTGAATTGAGAAACCGCGAGTTACATTCAGGGGGAGCAAAGGTAGGAAAGAAATATCAAGTTATCTCGAGTTACATCAAGAAAAGGAGGTAGGGAATCAATACGCAGACTGAGATACAAGCAACCACATTCAACCAAGCACACATACATAGGGTTTATTGGACATAACCACACTTATACATCCACCATAAAACTCGTTTAAGGGTGACGCGTATCGAGTGCATTCATATTAAATATCATATATGTATTTTGGGATTTGTGGATTTAGGATTGGACATGCAAAAAGCCAATTTTATTTGCATCGTATGCAATAAATAAAGGTGAAAAACCAAAATCGATCACATTGATAATCCTAAAGTATAGAACAATTGACGTGACTCTAATACCACTGATGGGTTTTAGGGGAGGCAGAGAAGGCAGCAGAAATAAAAAAATTTCTCCCCAAACCCAATATAAAGGAATCGCGTCAACGTCTATACAATAGGAAGGATGGTTTGTAGAGACATACCTTCTCCCAAGGCTTGCTCGGCGATGTTACTTCGTGGCTTGCGTGGTCTTTACCTCATGTCTTGGACGGTGTCTGTGCAGCTCCTGGTCTCACCGGGACTGTCAGGATTGATAGTTATCCTCTCAGCAACAGAAGTCTCCCGCCTCTGTAGTCATCCACACAGACTGCCTAGAACTCAGGTCACCTTGTCTCAAAAGGCACTGGAAGGATTCGTACCCTCATGTCGGCATACTAGTCACTGACACACTCTCCTGCCACCAGTCACTTTTCTACAGTTGTCTTTCCCTTGTTGTGCCTCCCTTGTCAGGTAGCACTTGCTCGGGCTCTCCTGGTTACCACAACCAGAGAGAACGACAACTTTGCATAGCAACTGGTGTTCTAATTTATACTGTCTAAGAAGCCCCCAATACCCCTATATATAGGAGGGTCAAGGGATAGGGTTCTCTACCCCGAGCAATGCGGGATTAAAGCAGGAGTAGAAGGATGCGATATTTTCCACAAAATCTGACAACTGTGCCAGTTGAACCGATCGGTTCAGCCCTGAACCGATCGTCTGGGCCTTTGAGCGGATCGGTTCAAGAATGAGCCAATCGGTTCATGGTCCTGGTCCAACTCAAATTGTCTTTCCATGTTTGTTTCCAACTAATCAACTATTAGTCCTTGTCCAAATCGAATTTGAACAAGTGAAACAAACTCGGTTGGTCACCCGACCAGTTCAACAATGTGAACCGATCGGTTCATTGACCTGAGCTGGTCAGCTCACCAGCCTGAGTCGATATGTTCATCTCTATGAGTTGATCGGTTGGGGCAATAGATCAATCAATTGTAGTTTCAATCAATATGATACTCTAATCATCTAATCCAACACCTTGAACACTATGATTTTGAGCTATCAATCAATTGGGTGTTTAATTGAACTACTAAAATCCTTTAGTAATCAATCCAAACAAGATTTATGGAGAAACTCCTCTTCTAGGAACATGTCCTAGTGTGTGTGACCCTGTAGGTCCATTTCACGTTGGCAGTGAAAGTCCATAACACTTATGACTTCACAAGCAAAGAGCGGTGCCTAGTCACAGATCAGTTCTACCCAAATGAAATAGAAAGTTGGAGAACAACTTTCAATCCTACAATTTGTGAATGGTGTTACAGTGAATGTATAATTCCTTTGTCACTAATGTCCTGAATGAACTCAAGGCATGGTACAGTCATCCTTTCAACATTCATTCATTTCCTTGATCTCAGAGCAGACAGGGTGGGATATGTGTAACATCAATATCACATATTGATTCACACATGCATGCACAAGCCTTTCTAAATCCTACTCATCAAGTGGCCATGGACATCAAACACCCTTAGGAGGGACAAATCCCATATCTATCACTCACCCCTCAAAACCCCATGTGTCAAAGTCACCCAATCATCACCTTTATAACAACCCATGTTTCAGGACTACGTTTGATGATGTCAAAGTGTACCCACCGACATGTGTTGAGTGTAGTGATTTCAGGTCGAAGAATCACACTCACCACCATCACTGTAAGAGCTGACTGTGACTACCAAATCAGGGTTCCATGTGTCACTCTCACGGTGGGTCTATCTGGTACACTTGTTCTCTAACAAGTACCTATGTGCTTGGTTTGATATCACTATATATATCATGACTAATGAGATTCTATCATCAACCAACAGACAATCTAGTCTTTAGTGTTATTGATGTCTATGGTTATTTCCACAATAACAACCGACTAGGGACTGAAAAAGAAAGTATACTCTTAACATCCGTATGATCTCATCATTTAGGTCCTCAACCCAAAAGCATACGTCATCGAGTAAAACAATTCTTTAGGCATCTATCATGTTACACTATCATCTCAGAAACAGTTAAAACATATATATCAGAAATTGCCTTTATTATTATTCAAATCATTTACAAAGTATCCAATTACAATCATCACATGACTTTCTCTATGGGCATACATACCAACACTGGTTAGCTCTGTCTCCCCAATGAACTTGATCAGTCAACCAAACTCCCTTATTCGGTTGATCGACTGGACTAGATCAATGGATTGGTGTCTTGGATCCAATATGTCTTAACCCAATCCTGTCCCTTGACTAGACTGGTCATTCAAGTGACTAACAGCTTGGATTGGTCACTGCAAAATAGCCCACCCAGGTCAGTCAATCGACCAATCTATGGAAATCAATCAATAGATTGTATGTGAGTGGGCTGTTGAAAGGTTGTTAGGGGTGTATTACAAACCCTAGTTCCTTTACTTTAATATAAATAGGATCATAGTGACCATGGTTTTGGTTACAAACGTTTTACACCTTTGACCGACCATCATGACCCATATGTATAGAGAGAGAAGTGAGGTCATACAATACTAACATGTTGCAAACATGAAGGCTATTCCTTCCATGTTGACTCTTTGATCTCGTACCAGAGATCATGTTGTTTGTGTGGACTACACAACAATGTAGACTCCTTCACAACAACATTTGAAGAACATCAATGACATCCTCCTCCATATTTATCTATGTGAGTTCCATCGTTGGATCTACATCTTGGAAAAGCTAAATCTCACATCCCTTCCTTCCTGATTTATCATTATTGATGAGATCCACTCGTGAGATGTGGATATTAATAAAAAAAATTTCTTATGATGTGCCAATTGCATCCAAATAACCCATCAGTGGTATTAAAGCAATGTGAATCTATGACATCTCATGATTTGGGGTTGTTATAATCTGACTTGATTTATGTGTCTTGTGTTGTTATATATGATGTGAATGATTAAATGTTAATATGCATATCTTGTTGATCTCGCATGGGTCACTACATAGATTTTTGATATGGATGAAGGGGTCAAAAATGAAAAAATGTGACTTTACCTAGTCTATGAAGTAAAAATCTATATACCTTTTCAAGGGTGATGCCCTTAGAACCCAGTGAGGGGTGACATCCCCTCAACTCCCATCCACTAACATGGTAGTGAGACTCTATGTAGGGGTGCTTACATGACTCAAACCCACTAACCAAGGTATAGGTCCATCAGAGACATATTAAACAAACCATTCACTTTAGATCGCTAACTAATCATCCTTAAAAAAATTCTTTAAATTATTAAAACTGATGAAACATCATGATAACTAGAATAACATCTTATGTATGAAAAACATGAAAGGTTACAACAAAGTTCGACTTTTACATAAAATTAGAGTTCTCTCTTAATATGCATTGTAATCAGTTATCTCTTATTACAAGGTCTCTTATTGAGAAAGCTAACATCTAACTCCTATAGAGGTGGCATGTTTCTTGAAAAATGAATCAGTATATTGTATGAGCTACTGGCTCAACATGTAAAAACTCAACAAGAACTATGATATTTTAGATGTATATTGTGAAACGAATTAAATAAAGAAGAATACAAAAATGGAAGTTGAAACTATAAATCATCCAACATGTATGTAGTTTTGTTATAAACTGTAATAAATACATATGCTAAATCAATTTATTAAATCATGTATTCATTTTTATCATGCCTTGGGCCCACATGAAGTGTACCACAACATATGGAAGTATCTCAACAAGTTGAAATCTCACCATACAAGACTTAGAGAAGACTCGAGACTCTAAGTCTACTAAACTATTTTCTTGGTTTGCAAAAAGGCTCTTCATGTATTGCCTTGGAGGAGAGTCAAACCACTTGACTTAACTACCTATAGCATTGGTTCACAAGGACTTCCTAGTGAGCATTATCTAAAGTAATTGAACTATACTTAGTATCAAAATATTCATTTAATGTTGGTTACTTTACTCATTTATGAATATTGTCCTCACTAGGCATAATCCCATGTACCTCTCTACTACGCTCTGACTACCTCATTCAGGACTCTTCCAGACAATGGGTATGTTTCCTTCTTCATAGTCTAGAGCTCCATGATGGATTTTACAATGTCCAGGGCATTTAGATTATAGTGATTTTCTAGTTTATTGTACAATTTTACATTCTAGATATTCTTTATCTTAATCACATACTTAAATCATATAAATTCTAACATTTACTTAAATCACTCACAATGATAGAAAAATAAGCTTAAACTGGTAAACTAGGCATACTATAGGAATATAGGATGATTAGTATATACTATATACAGAACTTCACATTCATTTTTCTAACAATAATAGGTTACATATTCACAACGCAATCAGTTGCTACAGAAATTAGGGCAATTCGGGGATGTGGTCCCTCTAAATCCATCACTAGGATTTTCTATGTCTCATGTCAATTATTCTAAAGCTAAAAGGATCCATATTATATCACAAGTAGGACGTAACAAAAGATATCACTACCACAGTATATCACTAAGAGTCAATAAAATTTGTGATAATAGTCATCAAGTAGAAAAATACAATTTTCTAATGCTTTTATTCATAATTTTTTTACAAAGTAGGGTTTAGAGGTGATTTCCCACTCACTATACACGATTCAAACCTACTGATCTTGGATGTGATCTTGAATATATCAAATTCTACCTAACTAGATTGTACTCAGGTTCAGAGCCTTCAAACCCAAGTCTGATCATCCTGGAATTAGGTAGACAAATCTAAGAGAAGCCTATTGGAGGTATAAGATGAAGAATGAAGATCAAGAAAAGTCTTTATTTGCTGAAACAAATATTTCCGTGCAAGAGTCCAAAAAAAGAAGAAGACATATATGGTTAAAACTTACTTACTAGGCATGCATTGAGATAAAATATCATTTTCTATCACATGCTTGTTCCTCCTCATCATTGTTTGAGAATTAGCTCAACAATCACCCTCTATCTCCACTCTAGGGTTTTCGGAGAGAAGTGGATCTAAAAATTAATTTTATAAATCATGTTTTATTGGTTTTCATTTAGTATATATAGATATAAAAGACTTTCTTTGATAGGTGAAGCTGGTGATACTGCAAGCGGACCATCAGTTGGCTCCATTGATGGTTTGTGAAGGCATCAATCTCCCAAACTTTGGTAGGGATAACCTTCGATATGGACACCCATCAGTTGTCACCTTCAACCTTGATCCTTTAGTTGATGATTTTCTATGAACTTTCATTGTTTGTGAGAATGATCGGACTATTCTACCTTCGATAGCCACATGCCTGACAAACATTCCATTGATGCTTATCCTTAGATTGTTTCCACTGTTCAATCCTTTAGGTTGTGGATAATACTTCCTTTGGTTTATTCAAATACAAAACCCTCTTTTTAAGGGCTCTATTAAACCAATTATCTACACACTTAGTGAAGCCATCATTTAAAAACTATCATTTTGTCAAGAAAAATCATCAATCTAAGGTTATGTAAAACCTTCAATCTTAATCCATCGGTTGTCAACCATTGGGAAGTCTGCTAGAAATTTTGACAAGTTTGTAACTCTGCCACTTCAACTTTTATTTGGCTCATTCTTTATTTTGTGGATTCATAATTGAATTTGTATCATATAATAGTTTACAAACTCTCAAATAATAATTGTTTAATTAAATAAATTTATGAATCATTAATTGAATCTCATTCTACTCACATGTGTGTGTTGTTACTATATCATCTAAGGTCCAAACCTCGAAGTATTCACAACTTTTTTTTCTAAACTTATCAAAGAAAAATTTTAAGCTACAAAATATATATCAACTGGTCAATAATACAAAGAATTTTACAAAGACATAATTAACACCAGAATTATCTTAAACTCTCAAATTAGTAGCATAGTAAGATATGGGTTGTAATATATTTTTCCCCTACATACCCCTCCTTGTTTTTGTGAATGTCAAAAATATATCATGGGGATTGTCCCACATGATAAGATGTCACTTGTAATATATATATATATATATATATATATATATATATATATATATATATATATATATATATATATAGATATATAGATATATATATATATATATATATATATATATATATTTATATATATATATGTGTGTGTGTGTGTTCGCTTGTGTGTATGTGTATTTATAAGATATGATATATATATATAAATCAAAATCATTGCCATAAGAACATATTTGAGGGATGTTTCCGTGATTGTGGCCCAAGTGCCTTTTGTCTATGCATGATGTGAATGGATCCTTCTGTTTACAAGTATTTGCCTTGTATGTTGAGCCTCATCTTTTATTTGAGATGTAATGTTTTTTTTTCTATTTTACCTTGTCAAGTAATATAGATAATTCTAGATTTAGTTTTGAAGGACCTTTCTTGATGAGGAAACCATGAACATCCAAGGAATGTCCATATAGCCATTGAAGCAAGGAAACATGCATGTAGGTTCACACATTGATGATGCATAATGGACCGAAGGTGGATAGTAATCCTCTGTGATCCCACAAGTTTATGTTAGCATGGCCCTAACTAATTTTTTATGATTATAGATTACTTTTGTGAATTGTTGGTATAATGTGTATATGATACATACTAAATCTTTTTAGAGAAGTAAGGATGTTTTTTTTTCATCTTCCCTTCCCTTTGCAATCAAAGTACATGCTAGACTACATTCACTAGTGTTACTTGAGAAAGTAAATGAGGTACTACTACTACCATTGCATGCTTCTTGTTTTAAGAGTTCTACTATTTCAATGGGTGGACTCACATAGTGGAAATTTTGTTTATTTCTTTTTAGATTGTATTTGGCCAAAAATATTCACAACTCTATTCTTTTCTTAGAAAAGACATTGTACACTTAGATTCTCCTTCATCAACCATGTAATATTCATTGTATATTATGTGAACTTTGGGTGCATATAGATGTCCACCTCAATAGGTTTAGTTGCAAACCTACAGTCTATCTCTACTATTTGTCTCATGCCTTTTGGTTTTTACAAAAGAGTTGTTGCACTTAACTATTAGTTCAATAGGTAATGGATGTCGTTATTTGTAGCTTAGGTTGT
Organism: Alisma plantago-aquatica; assembly: GCA_963693085.1. Taxonomy (NCBI): domain Eukaryota; kingdom Viridiplantae; phylum Streptophyta; class Magnoliopsida; order Alismatales; family Alismataceae; genus Alisma; species Alisma plantago-aquatica. The sequence continues at coordinate 790,663,426 of OY856410.1, read as the reverse complement.
GGGTTTGAATCCTATTGGGATACTAGAAGAATGTAAACAAAACAACAATGTTTTAGGCATGTCATTGGTTGGACTCCTATCCTCACAGTCTAAAAAAGGATCTTAAATTTCCCACTTTAAAACATATGAGTTATCAAAATCATCCTTAATTTTCATCATACTTTGGAATTTAAAGAAACCATTATTTGTTGAGGTTACTCTCTTAAATAATCCAGAGACCCTTAATTTCCTATAAGAAGGTTTGCAATACTCTGAAGAGTGATAAAAAGGTCGATTGCTAAGGAAGATAAAGAAAAAGAACAAACAAAATGAAAGGAATAAAGAAGGAACCAAATTTTAATCACACATGTGCAAGTGACCAACAACTTTCCCGCATCGACAACATTATTATATAGATCCATCATAGCATCAATTGAAGTAATTATGTCCTTCACCTCGTATGTGTTAATTCTTGATGCTATCCCAACCTTAGCAGTCATATACAAAACTCCAACCATAGAAAGCATACTTTATATCACAATTAAAATACTAGGGTTGTGAAGATCAATAATAATCAATGGATTTTTATTTATAAAACTCGACACATGGATTAGTAAGTTATAGGTTTTTTTGTTACTCTTTATTATTGATTTTCTAATGGAATAGAGGATGAAGGTATTACTTTGGCTATGTGATAAGTTACTTAGGCCAAAGGTTGAGGAAGGACTATGGCCATGTCATTATTGAGCATATTAGGGAGAGGATTGTAGTTGTAGTTTTGCTCATCAAATAGTGACATGTAGAGTTTATTCTACTAATTAGAATGAGATATTGTCATCCATATTAAGGTCCTCCACAAGTTGTCATCCTGTACAATTACCATATGGTCTTTCGAGTGCCAGATGAATAACACATGGCAATGAAAACTCCTCACCTAGATCATGAACCATTTAAGACCAATATTTGGACCTTGATTATGCCATAACATAGGAAGATTGAGCCATAAACAACTAGCCAACATACTTGTAGGGTCCATTGTATGTGACAGGCGCATCAAAAAGCAACAAAAATTACTAAAATCTACGTTACCACGAGAAAATCCCATCAATGGCAATATACGAAGAAGAAAAGGATATGGGATATGTCACATAGTAGATGTGGAAATGGAGCTCACAATAATAAAGATAGAGGAGTATGTGAATCAAATTATCCCAACATAGCACAAAGGTTTCTACAATTCTAAGTAGTCCATGTGGACGATGGGAACTCCATTGATGATGGGAACTCCACTATGTGCTCCAAAAGCTGGTGTGGAAAGAGTAGCCTTCTCATTGGAAACATACGAGAACATCACTTATCTCTCTCTCCTTATGGTAAATGATAGCTGGTCAAAGGTGTAACAACAGTTGTAGTGAAAATCCTAGTCATCATGCTCGTATGTATAGGAAAGGCATGGAAGTAAGGTTCTAATAAACCCTAGGAAATGAAAAGGCAACATTCACATTTCAACAACCTACTCATTGACGGTTAGTAAATTGACTAGATTAGTCTATTCGATCGGTTGAATTGGATGGTCTTCTTTGTAGTGGCCACAAGAAATTTGCAATCTATCGACCAAACAATCTAGATGGAAGACTGGACTGGGTCAAGACATACTATATCCAAGCAAATGATCTAGTGATCAACTCCAATTGATCGACTGGACCAACCAGATGACTAGCTAGATGATCAAGTGTAGTTAGGAGACTGGGCTAACTAGATAATTGATTGGATGGATCTCAACTCAATCAATCATCTTAACCATCCATTTGATTAACCAGTCTGTTGAGTCACGCAATTCTAATTTCAAACCAGATAATAGGCTTCCATTCAATTTGTAAATGATCCAGTTGATTTCTTAATTTTTGAGTAACCAATTAATCATGTGACAATTGTTATACTCTTCTTCCCTATGAGTACTCTGTGTGTGACTCTATATGATCTAAATTATTTTTATATTGATATCTATAATCACATTATAATTTCACAAATAGTGATTGGTATCTAGAAAATTTCATTGCCACCTAATTGATAAGAGAAGTTAGATAGCAACTTCAACCTAGTATCCTGACTAGTGTTGTAGTGGTTGTGTATCCCTTTATCATTGATTTCTAGATTGAATATGTGGAGTGGATATGTTTCCTTTTTAATGTTCAATCTATGTTACTTTATTTAAAATAGACTATTTGAGATACATATATGCTCAACATGGTATGTTGACTCACATGAGCATGACCACATATTTCATAGTATCACTCATCAAGTGGTTGCGGTATCACTTTACAAGGAAGGAAAAATTCAATCTATACCACTGACAATAATTTGCATGTTTCACAGTGTACTCAAGAACAACTCTTTTGCAACTCTAATTTAAAGTCAAGTTTAGTAGTGTTAAAGGATACTAAACAACATGTAATAATTATAGTGACTTCATGTCTAAGGACTATAATCACCACTATCACATCAGATATAATTTTAACTTCCATTTTTGTCTTCCATGTATCATACTCAAGGTGGCTCTGTCTAGTACACGTGTTCATAACAAGTACCTATGTGCATGTCTTGATATCATATATCATGACTAATAAGAGGTAGTCATTGTTGAACACATATGTAACATACTCAAATCTAGGATTATAATGTAATATTTTTTTCTAGACTCCTTTTCCATATATGTTGGCATTATGCTTCCTCTGCCCTTAGTTAGAGTTTATTATGGGCTACTAGGGTCAAATAAACTCATGAAATTATAATTATTCTTTTATATAAAGTTCTAAAATAAATAAATTATTACTTTGACAAGCAGATTAATCTTATAAGAAACCCATTTAATACTTGTTCATTCTATTTCAACACCCCAGAGTAATCCTACAATTATAATATGATATAAGTTAAATTGATAGGACTCATTGTGTCACAATTTACTTAGTAGGAGTAAGTGCACTAAGTGAGCATTTAATATAAAAAACAATGAAAAGTAATGCCTAACATCTTCAAAAGAGGATTCTAATATTAAAATTGAATTCATGACTCCTCATTAGCATGCCCTTTTATTTGCATGTCAATCATATTTTTATTTCTATCCTAATGAAGTTAGTATTGAAAACCTTAATTAACTTAGGAATTAGTAGTGGTAATTGAATCAACATTTAGATATTTCTTGAAACCGTTTCTCCCCTCAGTGTACTTACTAATGTGTTACTCCTTCCCCTCCAACTGTGCAACCCTAGCGTCATGTGACATCAACCGTAATGGAGGGCCTCATCTCTGTCTCCCTCCTCCTCTTCCGCTCGCCTTTCTTCGTGTATTTGATTCCCCACCTTTCATCGCCCAGTGATTCCTCACCTACCCTTCCTAATCAATTCTTCTCTACGTTCTTTCCTCTCTCCTCAGAACCCTAGCCACCTTCTCCTTGTCCCCAGTGACCGTGATAGCAAGGAAATGACAGTCGATCATGTTAGGTAAGAGTTCAAGCAATCCCTGATGGCAACCAGGTATGATGGTGCTTCCTCTAGCCACTTGTAGTTGCGACTTCCACCTCTACGTGAGGCACCAATAATTTGGCACCAAATTTCCTTGATAACACTAGATCCCTAAAGCCAAATGTTGTGCATGCGGTTTCTCCACTATCTAAAACATGGTTGTGAATCACCACTGACTCTAGCAGCCAGCGCCCCACATTCAATGTCTGATAGAGAGAACCCACCGACACACTCCTCCACAATTCCTCTACCTCCACTATTTCCTTCTTAATCATAACACCCTCATCAATTACAATAGGGTCACATGGAGTCCCTCACCAACAACAATCTGTCTCGCCAGCAACCCATAGCTGACGTCAACCAGAGTACCCCGTCAACCATCCCTCTCAAGCCCTCATCGACTCAAAAGTATCCCCACATGGCCATCGACACTGGTAGTGTATTCTCTACACATATCTTCTACTACCATCCTCTTTGGCAGACTTACAACTCCATGCCAGATCCTAACTCACATTGCCTTTCCAATGAGGTGCAACCAACTCTGACTATGACGATCATCTCAAAAATCGTAAGATCAACAGTTCTACTGCCTTCTCCGCAATCTGCCAAGCGACCTTCACTGATATGTTACCCAACACAGAACCTACTACCACCTAGGGTGACACCGACCTATAGATGACATATCGTCACCTCCTCCCATGTCCAAGCATCAGGCTTCCATGCCCTAGTACCTGTTGGTCGATAAACTCCCCCCTCCACACCTTGCCACAACCTAGCTATGCAATCCGTAGATCAACAACCATACCAAACCACCATTGAAACACATCACCCTCACCTTCTTCTCCTTCCTCTGTATGCCCAGTGTGCACCTCCATCAGGCATTTTGGTCACATCTATTTCCATAGATCCTCAAGCACATAGGGACCACTCCTTTTTCTTTATCATCACCTGTAGTTTAAGAGATCCATTCAACTAGTCACCTAGACACGTTGTGATCTCTATCTATAGCTTGTTTGTTTGACAACCATCACCAAGTAAACTCTAGACATCATGAACCTGATCCAGTGGAGGTGTTAGAGATTAGTAGACCTTGAAAAATGTAGACCATTTTTCACAGATCATTGACAGATCAACTCACTTTCTCTATCTATGACTCAAATATATATGTCAATTTAATAATTCATTAGTAACAAGAGATTAAGTTGTAACTATAAAATATGAAGCACAACGTTTTAATAATTGGATGCCAATATTGAATTGAGATGAAATCTAGATCTTTAGGTTAATAATGTGATAATTGTACTCATTGATATTTTTACCCTAATCGTTGTCATGATAGTACATGGAGTAGAGTATTAACATTAGTAGATATTAGGTATGCGACACTCTACTTCAAGAAGCTAGTTAGTATAAAGCTATTAAACAAAATATCAAATAATAATTAGCACATGCTAGATGTATAGAGGATGGCTATCATAGTGATGTAAGTCAGATTACCTAGTATTCATATTGTTTATTATATTAGCACAAACATACATATAATTGTGTGAATTAATAAGTATTTAAGTAGTGCTTCACAAATTGCAATAATTTTTATAAGGACACATGTATACTATCATCTTCCTTTCATATGTTACAAACCCTAGATTCACATTATTTATGGTAATTGGAAATGCAAAACAATCTTATGAGCATATTCGTACCTATGGGATACAAGTATACTAAACCTTATCGGTATAAATGCAAGTATAATGGAATATAATGGGGAAGATATTATAAGACATAAATTGGAGGAATAAAATACCCACCATGTAATGTAACTAAAGATTTACTCAGACTTATGTACCTAAAGACGAATAAAGCAAAAAAAAAACATATATCTAATGGATCTCACACCCACTTAATATTATTAAGATCCTAATACATCATTTAGGTGATCAAGACTAGAGTAAGAACAACATAGAATATGAATATATACACATGTTCATTTTGTTTGAGTAACACACCCAACACTTACTAGGATGAAAACTTGATTTTGGGGACCAAGTATGACTACTGAGTTAACCTTTGACCATGAAGATAAGGTATGTACTCCTCCCTATTTTAAATTTGGCATTTATATGACTAAATTTCCCATTATGAGGTAGGTCTTGGAATACTTACTATTGTTTTACCACCTGTTGAAATATCATGTTCTCCCATTTAAACTCATTATTATTCTTTTTAAATTATTATTATCTTGTTGTATTGGGTCAATGATCCCACTTGCTTTATTGTTATTCTTGTAAATGCGAATGGTGGATGTAAATGGTCTTGCCACTCTATTTATGCATGCTAGGTAATTCCACTAATTTAACTATTGTAGACGCTTATGTGTAACTATTAGGGCACACTACTACCACCTGAGGTGTGCTACTTCCACCTTGAGATACATAGAGGCACGCTAATTCTGCTAAGGTGCACTACTTCTACCCATTTTACTGAGTTCAATGACTCAGTGGTGTCATGGCCCTACTATAGTTCCTTTTTTCAAATATATTAGCATGCAAATATTTATTCGATCGGATGGTTGATAATGGCAAGAACTGTGATTATAACTATTTAATTGTATTGCCTCATTTTTTTTGGAAATTCCTTATTTTGTTACTTCTCGTTGACACTTATCTATCTTTAAATTCCCCTTTTAATGGGAACGTTTTATTTTATTTGAAAACAAATAATGTCCTAGTTTATACCTAACGTACATACTCAACTTTTGCTGACTCATACTCTTTTGTTTCTAATTTTTCTGGGTGTTCCCTCCACGCAGGTGTAGGTGCTTTATAGGGTAGAGACTCAGGAGGATGAGCTCATCAGTGAACATTACAGAAACTTGAGGTATCCTTGTTACCCTCTTCATATGGGCTTATGTGTATATAGATGTAACCTTTTTATTTTATGTATCATCCATATGGGGAAAAGGTTATGTAAATGTAAACATTTTGTAACTTTGTAAATAGTTATGTTTTCTGGTGCTTAAATATGTCATGTCTCATGTTCGTGCCATTGAGTGGGCCCACTATCGGGTCCCACTTCTTATATAATGGTATCAGAGCCTAAGAAGTCGGTAACTTGACTTTTTCAAGTTATCCTAGGTTGTTCCATAGTAGGTAGGTGACACTTTAGAGATTGTTGTTATACCTAAATATGAATGGTTTTAACCAGTTAGAGTCTCACCCCTACCCAATTTGTGGTATATCTATCCAAAACTAAGTATGCAGATGACCTAGTTTTGGGTAAAATCTTATCAATCCTACTCTCTCTTTATAGGTATACATTTCTATAAGTGAAGGTTGACTCTACTAGGAAGTACCCTCTACCTCCTACCTTAGGGGAGGAGTATTCATCTACTACAAAGAGCAGGTTGACTTGATCTCACATTATTGTGTGTAACCCTAGTGCAAGTCATTACACCTTATTCCTATGTTGTTTTTCAAGCATGCCTATGATACACTTATTATGTGGACTAAGCATGAATAAACACAAACTTAGAGTTGCGACATGAGTTTTAGATTTTGATATATTCTATGATAGCACATGAGGAAAAGAACTAGATCCTTTAGGGTTATGCTTTTCTTGCCTACAACATGGAATTATCTCAACATAGTTTTGCTTGAGGCTCTCCACCAGGGACTGGATATTATCCTAGTTGAACTTGCGATATCTCATAAATGAGGATTTGTTGAAGAGAGATACATGTTTCAAGTAACTATCCTTGGGATTTCATCTCTTAAATACTCATAAGGTAGGCATGATCACATAATTGGATCAGATAATAAAACCATGTACCATGTTATTTTACCCTAAGGGTATATGAAGGCACAGTTATGTTTGGAAGCAATAGTGGATACTCTTTTTCTTGAAACATTGCATGTACACTAACACCAAGGTTATGTGAGGTAGGTAAATCTAGGGTTGGTAGGTAAATCTAGGGTTGATACTTAAAGAGTGGACAACCTTGCATCATCATCGTGTAATTAGTTTACATGATGTGTGAGATGAGGAGTAGTTTGACTATCTAGTTCACATGGGCTTGTAATGACACCATGGTAGTAAACTCGATAGGGAAGTAGAAAATCTAATATATTCTTATTATGGTTACACATTCTTATAAATAAATGATGTTTTAGGATATGATGGCCTAAGTCATGATTAAGATAATGGTGGAATTATGAAGGTTGTGCCTAGTAGGACCTACCAGAAGTTAACTGCATGCTAGAAGAAACTTTTATCCCCTCCTAATCTAGAATTTGGATATGCTTGTTGTATTCCTTGAGGATGAGTGTAGAGAAGCCTTGTTGTGAAAATGAAGTGATGTTAGAGTGAGAATATATGCAATATGTGGTAGAAAGTGGTTGACTTGGTTCTCAGATTGAATTTCGTGCCATTTTGGATTCCCATCGCAAGGTTTTCACCATCAAACTTATTTTCATTATTAAATTATATTTACAATTTTTTTAGATTTCATCGATGGTTTTGGAACCAAGTCACCATCACAAGGAAGTTGTAGGCCTTTAGTGAAGAAATATTTGATTTGCATGTTCAACCCTCCGACCTTAGACATAAAGAACAAACATAACAGATATAATCTAGTCGACTATATGTTTTGTTTCTATGTATGGTTAGAGAGGTCCTCTTAAGGGGTGGAAACTTATACACTTGGGTTTGTAACTTAATTTAGTGAATATTTGAAATCAATGGTTATTAGAATAGGAAACTCTTATAATGTTAAACAATTATAGGAACTGTCGAATAGGGTGGTGAGTAATAATTTCTAATTATGCCATCATAAAAGATATTTTGGTCAAAAAATCTTCACTAATGCTAAAGAATGAACTTAATCAAATAATGTGCTAAATTATATGTAAATAAAGTGATTAAGATTTTTATGGTAGTCATGATGTGATATTTTGAGGTCCGTGTTGCTAAACAAGTTTAGTCCAACAACTTGGTGTTTGGTATATGAATGCCCCGAAGGAAAATTTAGTTATTGGAAATTGATCATTCTAAGTTAGATGGTGAAAAAATAATAATTATGGTAGTAAAACCTACAAACCTTATGCTAATAACATCATGACATGATTAGTGAGAAGTCAACCCACCTTGACAGTGCAGTTAACCATGACTAATACAATCTTGTTATCCTAATTCTAGGATTGGTGTTACTTACCTAGCTTAACTTCTAATAGTTATATAATGGGGACATGAAGTATGGAGAAACATAGCTTTATCTTAAAGTGTAATATAAAGTTGACATGAAATTTTCTTCTATGCTCGATTACTTAAGTGAGCCAACAATCAACTAATAGCTATTGAGGGACCAAAGTCTGAGGAAATTGCTTGAGGCCATTATACCCAAAATGGAATCCATGAAGATCAACTAGGTATGACCTTGGTGGTACCACCTGGAGGGATAAAACCCACAAGGTGCAGTTGGGTTTTCATAAGATTAACATAATATTACCTATCTCCCTTTTAAACCAAGCATACGTTTTCAAAGCTGCTTGGGAGATAGTGGGCGACAAGTCTCTTTGGGCTTCCTTTTGCAAACAAAAATACATAAGCAATCTCAAGCACACAGCGGATTGTTACCCACCTTTCTTGAAACTAAGTTCTACTGCCTCACCGTACTGGAAAAAGATATGGAAACGCTTCCCATCTATGCTACCTTTATGTAGATGGGTGGTGGGCAACAAGAGTCTTTCCCTGTGGTATGATCAATGGTGTGATCAAAGATTGGCAGAATATGCCCGACTGGAGGCCGACCTCAGACATGACTTCAAAGTTAAAGACTTCTAGGATCATGAGGAAGGATGGGATTGGATGGAACTTGTTGAAATCATTGATGAAGAAGGACTAAACCTTATTCGAACAGTTGATACCATGATTTCAGATGAACTAGATTGACTTGTGTGGACTCTAGAATGATTAGGAAATTAGAGGAAGCATAACTTATCAGAGTTATATGATTCTTAATGTGTTTACTCCGATAGGTATGATGGTGCCTCTTCTTGCCACCTATAGTTGCAACCACCACCTCAAGGTGAGGCACCACTAATCTGGCACCCAACATCCTTGAAAATAGTAGATCACTGCCGCCAAGAGTTGTGCATGCGGTTGCTCCACTGTCCAACACATGGTTGTGAATCACCACTAACTCTACCAACCAACACCCCATGCTCAGTGTCAAACAGAGAGAACCCACTGATGCCCTCCTTCTCCATGACACCTCTATCTCCTCTTTTCCCTTATTAATCATACAACCCTCATCATTTACAACATGGTCACATGGAGTTCTTCACCAACAATAGTCTGTATCACCAATAAGCCACAGGCGATGACAACTAGAGTACCCCGTCAACCATTACTCTTCGACCGTCATCGACTCAAACATATCCCCACATGGTCATTGACATTGGCAACATATTCTCTACACAGATCTACTGCTACAATACCCATTGATGGACCTACAACTCCATGCAAGATCCTGACTCAAATCGCCTTACCTGTGAGGTGTGACCAACTCTGACTACGAAAATCACCTCAAAAACTGTAAGTTTGATAGTTCTTCTGCCTTACTTCTCTATAATCTACCAAGTGACCTTCACCGATATGTTACCCAACCCAACTACTATTATCACCTAGGGAAGCGCCGACCTGTAGATGACATATCGTCACCTCCTCCCAAGTCCAAGCATTAGGCTTCCATGCCCCAATGTCTGCCAGCCGGTAAACTCCCCCCTCCACACCTTGCCATGAACTAGTTATGCAATCCATAGATTAACACCCATACCAGACCACCATTGAAACGCATATCAGGGGTCAAAAAGACATTCAATACAAACTTCGAAAAAGGAATACAAATCAGGGGTCAAAAAGTAGAAATTCAGATTCTACATAAAAAATCCTTTCCATCGACTATTTATTCGAATTTTTTTGACATGGGAATAATTTATTATGAATTAAGTCATTCCAGCCAATCACAATTCAGGGAAATGCCACATAGGCAAAACAAAGAGGCGATTTGGCCACTAAGGTCGGGCCCATGCTGACGCGGACCAATCACAATTGGCTGCATCAGTAGGTCCACTCTCACTGATTGAGGTCAAAGGCGATGAGCAAATGGTAAAATGACCAAATTACCCTTGCATATAAAATAAGTTCGATCAAAACACCGAGGGCAGTTTAGTCAAATGCAAGTATCGATTGTTTGCGTCAAAGATAAAGAACAAGATGGGGAAAAGTCAATATTACCCCTGTGTTGCAAAACGTTCCCTTGCCTGTGGATGACCCTCTTGGTCATTCCACGACCTGGCTTCTTCTAGCCATGGTCATGGCGCGAGAAGGCTTACAGGAGCATGACTCCAGCACTGCCTCGCCTCACCAGACCCAATCTTCTGACAAGGGATGATGCAGATGGTCCTCTGAGACCAGACGAAGTCGGAGGAATCCACGCCACAAGACGGGAACCTGAGGAGCGCCAAACTCGCCGGAAACAACCAAGGAGCAGGGGAGGAAAACTGGAGCCGAAACCCGCACATGAGTCCGTAAAACGCAAGATACAAGGTCGGAAAAGCTTCGTGGATCCAGATCGAGTCGAATGAACGCATCGCCATGGGCGGAGGAGCACCAGGGCCAAGGAAAGCATGGCGCCGCCGAGGTGCTTCCGGCGGTCTATAGGACCCGGCGATAGGGGGCGTCTCGAGGCAAACCGAGGTTGGGAAAAGGAAGAGGGATGTCCGAGGATGCTTACCCTAAAGGTAATTGGCCCAAGGTGGTTGGGGAAGGTAGCACCGACTCACCATTGCCGGCGGGGTACTTCGAGTAGGTCAGGGCATTTGAGGGTGTGGGGGAGCCAATTGAAGGAGGAGATAGAAAGGTGGCGATCTGAGGGTTCAAGGAGGCACCTTTAATAGGCACTAGAGGAGTCGACACTCTCTCTGCTAGTATAGGCGAAGAGGAGAAGAAGAGCCTGTTTGGGCATTTCGCTACCTGGCCAAGAGAACGGGTGAGCAAAGGGTCAAACGAACCGGCACGATGAGACAAAGCCAACGGAACTAAAATCAATCGAAATGATGGGGGAGGGAGAGAGAGAGCGGAACTGAGGAAGCAAGGGGTCGGGATTGTTCCCTGACCCGCGAGCGGCTGGAGAACGGGGATGATCCCCCCTCCATTGGATCATAGATCGACGGCTGCGATTGCACATGTAAGACCGGATTACCAGCTGTAACGCGTGACAGATGAAAATAAATGGAACTATAGCGTTACAATCAAATAAATGCATCGATTAATGCACTACACTATATTAAAAGCTTATAAAATGCATTAGAGGGGTCAAATCAACTCCAAAAGCCACCAAATTTGGACCATGGGTTCATAATGACACATACTACAATGCTATACAATTATATCCACGTTTAATACATAATAAGACCCTTAATAAATATATAGCTCATAAAAGAGTATAATAATATATTAAAACAAATGAATTATATGAAAAGACTATAATAATAAGAAACATGCGAGTAAATTCGAGATATTAAACACATTAAGATACAAATAATCATTTCTCAACAAAATAACATTATTGAAATGGTCTTATTATGTAGGAGAGAGTTATGAATTTTATAAGATTTCCTTAAGTGAATGATTAATAGAGAGATGTACATAATCAAACATATTTAATGAATAAGTAGGCCATGATTTAGGGCTCAAAACCAAGTCCAATCGATTATACGTAATCAAACATATGGCAAGGATTCATGCATATCATCTATCCAAGAATTGCATATGATTCAAACAAGTCAATCTAGATTGACTTGTGTGGACTCTAGAATGATTAGGTTGTTTCTCCCTTTGCTCAGCAAACAAAGCTGAAATTAAATTATTTGAAGGTTTCCTTTAAAATTTGGAGTCAATTGGTGTAAGTAGGAGAGAGTTGTGAATTTTATAAGATTTCCTTAAGTGAATGATTAATAGAGAGATGTACATAATCAAACATATTTAATGAATAAGTAGGCCATGATTTAGGGCTCAAAACCAAGTCCAATTGATTATACATAATCAAACATATGGCAAGGATTCATGCATATCATCTATCCAAGAATTGCATATGATGCACACAAGTCAATCTAGATTGACTTGTGTGGACTCTAGAATGATTAGGTTGTTTCTCCCTTTGCTCAGCAAACAAAGCTCTTCAAGATTCTGATTCTCTAAGGCGGGACAACCACACATAGTTATGGCATCTGAACCTTCCCAAATCCAGTGCGGGCTTGTGGAAAATGGCTAACACGGCAGTACCCACAGATGACAATATCACTAGATGTCGCATCAATTTGGCATCCAGGTGTAATTGCTATGAAGAGCATAGTATTGACACAATGGCTCATCTCTTCTTCGATAGTGAGATAGCAACCTATTTCTGGAATACTTTTTTCCCTGATCGCGGATAAGTAGGCCCCCACATATGCATATACTTTGTTTAATTTCTACTTGAATTCGCCTACAGGCTCAGCTAGAGTATGGGTCAGTTGCAAGCTAGCAGTCTTGATTCCATGGGCTATATGGAGATTGAGATGTGCTACCAGATATGATGGGAAGAAATTGATGGTTAAAAATGAATGACATAACATCGTTTTCATCTTGAACAAACTGATGGAGGGGCATGTATTCACTAAGATTGAGAAGCCTGAGTTCTATTGCTTACTCTGACATTTTCAGATATAAGAACCACATCATATGTTTCGAACCATTAAGATGCTTAGGTGGACACTACCTGATGTGACTAACATCAAGCTGAAAATTGTGGTTGGTATGCATAAGGACCAGTAAGGAAATGATAGATGGTGGGCGGCGAGTTTAGTTCATAGCTCGCATGGATTCCTTCTACTAGCGTTCAGATACTAGGTGAGAGATGTTGATCGGATGACTGTGCTTTTTCAGGCATGCGTGATTGGCATCAAAAGTGCATCTATAAATAACATCTGCATATCTATTCTCGAGACAAATGATACATGGCTATATCATGTCTTATGGTATGAGGCTAGTGAGCCGTGGAGAAATGCATGCATTTCCAGAGAGTTCAGGAAGGTTATACAGGAGGAGGCTATCATTGGATCTTTGATAGAAGGTCTAGAGAACTCGTCAACCGTTGAGCTAAGAAGATGGGGATGTGACAATGAAGATGCCCTTATTTGCACTGACATTAGGTCCCTCCCTATGAAGATTAGGGGCATGATGATCATGGACAAGAGAGGAATGCCATATATTTCTACATGTTTCGAGAGAAGCCCAAACGAGACGTGATTTATGGTTTTGGTTTATATCTCGATGAGTTATGTTTGCTTTCTTTACTTTTCACTAGATGACCCTAGTTATAAGAGCGGGAGAGGGTTGTGGGATGAATAAAAGTGACCCCTGGCTTCGTAAAACAAAAAAAAACAAAATAAAAAAAAACAAAAACAAAAACGTCACATAAAAGACAATGATAAAATGCAAAGTTATTTTCATGATGTTAAATGTTTTCGACATATATGGTATTTCTCTATTATAATACGTTCAATTCCACTTAAGAATTGTTTTATGCATGGTTGGAGGTGCGATGCCCATGATAAAGGACCAACATCAAGGATAGATTTATCAAAGGACTAATTGAAGAAAGAGCTTAAGGACATATGAAGTCAGACCTAGTGGGGTTTCATTTGAACAACACCTTGGAGACATCATATCTCTCCTATCTTTCTAATCTTGGAACATGTTCTTAAGATGTGTGACCATCTCAATAACATCCATGTTCTCATACTGTCTTTGCAACTCACATGTCATTGATCACAACATCAGACATTGGACATCAATGACATCTTCAGTGTGCTTCTTGTAACATCCCTATCAGCCTTAGGTGTGCTGGGAAGAGGTTCATTTGGCTATGGTGTCTCCAGGACATAGAGCTTGCGCACCTGTGTGAGGAAAATTCTTAGTGCCCTGAACTATATAGTCATGAAAGTTGTTTCCATTTAAATTGTCCTTCTCAAGTATTGATGGCAGAGAAAATATGTGGTTGTGCGTTGCAATTTGATTCAACAAAAGAATTTACTATTTTGTCAAAAACTCATTTTTGATTTGATTTTGATTTGTAAAATTTGATGGTTTATTAGGTCTTTAATTAACCATCGCTCTCACTATTTTATTAAATTTATAGCCCTCACATATAAATTTTGAAGATTATAGTGTAAAACCTTCTAGTGAACCAAGATCCAAAATAATTCGACTATTACCTGGCCAATGCTAGCATCAATAGTCAATTATTAAGGTAAGAAACATTTTCCAATTGCATCATATGCAATTCTTGGATAGATGATATGCATGAATCCTTGCCATAGTCATCTGCTTGCCTCTAGTGATTAATCCCATTAAGTACACCAGTTAAGCCTGACCCACAAGCTAACCTGATAGAATATGCATTTATAAATATGTGTACTTTATACAATCACCACATATATAGTAAGATATCATATACATTCTATATTCCACAATGTACACGTGCAATATAAAATATTATCTATGCTTATGGCCATTCTATTGTAATTCCTTGGAGCCACAAGGAATTACTACCACCTAGGTCTACATCACATGAAGTCACCAGTTGTTGGTGTAGATATGTGCTTTCCAATCTAGGTTAATTGGTTGAACCCTCGAATTGGTTGACTCACCTCTTGGTCGATCAATTGGTCATATGAAATGATCGTATGGCCTCCTGTCCAACTGATGTTTAGACACCTCCAAATGATCGGTTGGGTCCACCAAGCAGTCATTTCTTTCTTCTGTGTACTTCCTTCCTCGATCTTCTAGCCAGTCGGCTCAGTCGGCTCGCCTGATGCTTATCGTCATCTTGGTTGTTGCAAGAAAAAGAAACTATCCTATTGTTATTAAACTTATTACATGGTAATGAGAAACCTCGAGTTACATTCAAGGGGAGAAAAGGTAGGAAAGAGTAATACTTTTACATTCGAAAGAAGAAGGTAGAGGCTTGTAGCAAACTCAGATAAAACATGAACATAAGAAACCATCCAACCACACACATATATTTTGATTATTGACGATAACCATTCTACACATCTACCATCAAAACTCACTTTTAGGGTGACACACGTAAATTGCATATATATATACATACATATATATATATATATATATATATATATATATATATATATATATATATATATATATAAGTTTGGGATTGTATGTGGTCTTTAATCAGATATGCATATTAAGTAGTTCAATATCTGATTAAAGACCACATACAAATAATCATTTAGGAAGCAAACATATATACCCGACACTGGTTTTGATCAAATCATAACTTATCAGAGTTATATGATTCACAATATTTTAATATCAGACTTGTTCTACCAGAACTATGAATTTTGTGTTACATAAGGAACTTGAGATTCCACAACAATTTGTGATTCCCGATTATTCCCATTGTACCTCCTTGTTAACCTCGAACCTTTAAAGTTCTACTTTTACTCTCACTGATTCTTTTGGAACTCAATTATTCTAAAAATAAAAATTTTGTCATTGGATTAACATTAAAGGTAATATCCAACAATTATGGATTCTGGACAAACTTTTACAAGAAATTACTTTTCTTTTATAAGTTTAATCCTCAAGACAAATCAGGACATTCCCATATCATATCTCATATGATGTCTTTAAACCATTTAGATGATACTTTGTTTTAGTGTTAAGCATATTACTATTAAGGAAATTAGAAGATTAGGTTAAATGATAATCATGTCATGACTCATCATGATGTGATTCCTTCATACTGATACATCATCATGTTTTAGGTGGAGTTGATCGTGATACACTATCACATTCTTTCAAAAAGTGCTATCAAACTATTCATGTAAAGTATTTAAACATTTGATCATATGAAAGTGTTTTAATACCTTTCAAGAAGTTGTGTACTTCATACATGTAATCTTCTTGAACACTTCAAGAGATTTGTATTTTATTGAGTACATATCACCATATTATCAATAAATATAATGAAGTGCCAACAACTATCTGTGGCATTTATTCTAAACGTCTTTGTACACCATCATGTGCTTGTCCTTATAGAATTCTTATTCTCCCACCACACCTAGTGAGAGGTGGTTGTCATATTTCTCGTATATAAGACTTGCATATCCCTTATTGATTCAATAACCAAAAGAGTCTAGATAATTTCTAGATATGAATTTCTTATATGTGTGCTCTAGATGACAGTGTTATAGATGTTGATTGTTTGAGTTACCAATTATAATCCTTTAGGAATTTACGTTATTAACATTCATCTTTTGATCCATTCACATCAAGATCATACAATATTCAAGTATTTCCATACAAGATCACATATTTTAAATAGAACATTAACGATTTTATTCATGATCATCCTTGTCATTACAAGATGAAAAAAAAATCTATTATTGGCATTATGAAATAGCAGTTCATGTAACTCTATTACATGTCCTATGGACTAAGACAAAATTTAAATTTAGAATGCAGCTTCAACAACTCTTGCTTTTGCAGTTCATCATTGCCCTTTTGTAAGGGTCTACTTCTTTCCAGATCCTTCATATCAAACATATGTCAGATCTACATCTGGTACCACATACCAGTTATGAAGAAGTAATTTTGAGTTATCTTATAACATATATACCTAAAGTGGATATCTCTATCTCCACCTCATTCTTCTTCTTTAATTCCTTTAGGTAGAGGAGGCAATTCCTCTTCCAATGTCCAACTTGGTGGCAGTGGTGATGTTTGCCTCCCTTCTTTACTCCTCCTTTTGCCTTGAGATTTGAAGACTTAGGATTTTGGCCAGCTTTAGAACTCTTATTATCTTTCCTTTGCCCTTAGACTTTCCCTTTGTCTTTCTGATCATCATCATAGACTTGGGATTGTCTTTCTTCATTTGTGTCTCAGATGTTCTCAACATGCCTAGTAACTCTATCAATGGCATGTCAAAGTCATTCATGTTATAGTTCATGACAAATTGATTGTACGACTTATATAAATTGTAGAATTACATCGGTGGCCAACTCTTGACCCAAGGGAAATCCTAGCATAGACAGGGGCTCTACAATGAGTATGAGTACATGGGGACCTACTGGTTGTCTTCCTTCTATGTTACATTTGAACAACACCTTGGAGACATCATATCTCTCCTATCTTTCTAATCTTGGAACATGTTCTTAAAATGTGTGACCATCTCAATAACATCCATGTTCTCATACTGTCTTTGCAACTCACATGTCATCGATCACAACATCAGACATTGGACATCAATGACATCTTCAGTGTGCTTCTTGTAACATCCCTATCAGCCTTAGGTGTGCTGGGAAGAGGTTCATTTGGCTATGGTGTCTCCAGGACATAGAGCTTGCGCACCTGTGTGAGGAAAATTCTTAGTGCCCTGAACTATATAGTCATGAAAGTTGTTTCCATTTAAATTGTCCTTCTCAAGTATTGATGGCAGAGAAAATATGTGGTTGTGCGTTTCAATTTGATTCAACAAAAGAATTTACTCCTCTACCTAAAGTAAATTCAATGCTGGCAGCACATTATTGAAATGGTGTGCTTTATATATCATAGTTACTACTTAATCTCTTGTTACTAGTGAATTATTAAATTGAAATATGTAAGTCATAGGTAGAGGAAGTAAATTGAATTGTTGATGATATGTGAACAACAGTCTACATTTTTCAAGGTCTACTAATCTATGACACCTCCACTAGATCAGGTTCATGATGGCTGGAGTTTACTTGGTGATGTTTTAGATGATTTACAGAATAATTATTAAACCATGAGACAACACAAGATTTGAAGCATCAAATAGTGTTATCTCAGTTTGACTTTTGGTATACTTCAAGATAATAAAAAAAGAAGATAATTATAGAATTTTAAAGAAAATGACTTCGCATGTGACATGGGTAATTAATTTAAGGACATGCTAAGAGAGAAAGTTTCATGCATAATTTTTTCCCAAGAAATCCCAACAGTTAGATGTAAGTTGAGAGAGGCATTAGTGAGTTACCCTCAAACTTGCATATGAAAAGGTGGCTCCTAGTGGCCTATAGAAATTCAAGTAAGATGTGTGACCTTGTAGAAATAAGTAAATATTGTTTACTTATTTTAAGCGAGAGAAAATGAAATCTATAAGAATCCCCTCATTATCCAATCTTGCCAAATCTGAAATTAAATTATTTGAAGGTTTCCTTTAAAATTTGGAGTCAATTGGTGTAAGTAGGAGAGAGTTATGAATTTTATAAGATTTCCTTAAGTGAATGATTAATAGAGAGATGTACATAATCAAACATATTTAATGAATAAGGATACTTCATCCCTTTATAACGTGTAGTCTTACCACCATCCAATCTGGAATTGACGGTGTTGGCAACATCTCCTACCCTTAATTGAAAGGAGAAACCAGACAACAATAACTCTTACCCACCCCCTAAATTCTCTCTCTCTCTCACACACACACACAATCTCTCACTCTAAGACAATTTCACAACCAAAACCCCTTCCATGAAATTCATAAGATGAAACTAAACCTTCCTATCCTTATTGTACCCATTTTTTTGTGATGATAGGATTTCCCCAAATCCTTGTGGAAATCAAAAACCCATTAATTGTTGAAGACCACCTTACTGCTAGCTAGTTCCTATATAAGTATACTCATCCATAAAGGCTTTCTCGGGAAACCCAATGGACATGTTTCCCTATCCTAGAAAATGAGAGCCACACTTGTATCACTTCTTTTTCCCACTTTGGCCCCATGTTCACTACTAAAGGGAACTCTTTCACCTACCCCTAACCCTACCCTCTTCGACCACCTCGAGACCTCCTATTGGATCGTGTGGAACTGAGGGAGATGTTAGAACCTTTAATAGGCTCCCTAGGACCCTACATTGTGGATTCAACACTCTGATAGACTCATATAGAAGAAAAGTTGGGCCTTGTTGGGAGGAAGATGAACGCCAAGGCAAGATTGTCAAAGCTGCCCTTGAGCATGTACACCTTCTGTCTATAGAGATGAGGGAAATAAAGTGCTTCCTCTTTTCCTAAGAGACTCATATCACATGGTGCTTTGAGTCGAGGTGGTAGGTGTCGGTTGGTGACATTTGATCTGCTTGGAAATAAGGTAAGGACTCACTTTTCTGACATTGCCATCTCTGATTGTCCAATGAATGTTTCACCTTGAAAAAATGAAGCAATTGGTAGGATGATTATATTAGGACAAGTTATATATGAAAATTGATTGATTAAATGATAGGATGATGAATAAAATATTACTTGATGCCTAATTCTAGTCCCAGATCTAAAAGTAGTGCTAATATATGTTGCAGTGGTGATTAATACATAGAAACCCTAGATTAGAATATTACAGAGTTGAAAATGTTAAAAATATTTTGTTGTATTATTATATGATATTGTTGAACATAATGGGAATCTAAGATGATAATACTAAATGATTAGGGTTTATAAAGTAGAAAACCATACATCTATAGAATTAGGGTTTTGAAACCAAAGATCATAACTTGTGATAAATGAACTTCATTTGATCTAAGTGTTCATAATGAAAGGATTTGTTTGATCTAATAGTAGGGTTTCTCTTAATATTTAATAATAAATGGAAATAGGGTTTGTACCCTTATTCCCTATCCAAACCTGAGACAACCCTAGACCCTATATAAGGATCAGAGTAGGGTTTAGTCTGTATAATGTGATGGTGACACTTTAGAGTTTACATTCAAGCAGATTAAATGTTGAATTGCTTGGATTCCTCCTTGTTTGTTTGATTGGATGTTATGCATAAAGTACTTGAAGTATTATTGTATGATATGCATGGTTCTACCTTGAGGTACATGGTTATAATTATGAGTAGTCGCAATATCGATTGTCAGTGTTTTATGAGGATTTCTAAAATAAACTGTTGGATGTTTATTTACATTCTACCCAATTTTAATTTTACTATGAGTATCACATAAAGTAAGATGTCATCTTTGTTGGGTTTTAGGGGAGGCAGAGATGGTAGCGGAAACAAAAATTTCTCTCCAAACCCAGAACCCAAAGAGATGTCGTCAACATCTATATGGTAGGAAGGATGGTTTGTAGAGGCGTACCTTGTCCTGAAGCTTGCTCAAAGACGTAACCTTGTGATGAGCACGGTCTTCACCTTCGATCTTGGATGATGTCTGTATAACTCCTGGTCGCACCCAGACTGACAGATTGACGGCTATCCTCTAAGTGACAGAAATCTCCAACCTGTGTAGTAGTGTACACAGACCACTAGGAACTCCAGTCGTCCTATCCTATAGGATACTGGAAGTAGTCATCCCCTTCTGTCGGCGTACTAGTCACCGACGTGCTCTCCTACCACCAGTTGTCATCTTGCAGTTGTCTTTCCCTCACTTTGCCTCCCTAGTCAGGTAGAACTTGCTCTGTCTCTTCCGGTTCACAACCGGAGAGGACAACTTTGCAGAGGAACTAGTTTTTTCTGAGCTATTCTGTTTGAGAAGCCCCCATTACCCCTCCATATATAGGAGGGTTTAGGATCATGGTTCTCATCCCCGGGAAATATAGGACTAAAGTCGGAGTAGAAGGGTTTGAAATTTCCACAAATTAATACACTGCGGCAGGTGAACCAGTCATTTCACAAACGAACTGATTGTTTGGGGACTGAACTGATCGGTTCATCTCATAAACTAGTCATTTAGGGAGCTAAACGGATCGGTTCATTCATGAACCAGTCATTTCACTTCCCAGGGCAGTTCCCAATTGACTTTCCTCTTTCCATTTCCAATTTATCCAAAGACCAATACTTTTCCCAATCGAATTTTACAAGTGAAACGAAAATATTTTCTCACCAACCTAACTTTCCCAAATTGGCTCATTTGGTCTAGCTAAACTGATTGGTTCAACACTTGAAACATTCATCTCACTTGACCCTTAGCCGATCGGTTCAATAGCTTGAACTAGTCAGTTGGTAGTCTAGGTTGTGCAGAAATCAGTCAATGCAGTTCTCAATCAATCTTAGACCCAATTCAGTTAGTCCAACACTTGAACTCGGTGATTCTGAGTCAAGTCAATTGATTGAATGTTTAATTGAACTACTAAACACATTTAGTAAACAATCTAAACATCATTCGTGGATAAACTCCTCTTCCAGGTTAAATCCTATGTGTGTGACCCTGTAGGCCCATTTCACATTGGCAGTGAAAGTCCATAACACTTGTGACTTCACAAGAAAAGAGCGGTGCCTAGTCTCACATCAATGCTACCCAAGTGAAAAGGAAAGTTAGAGAACAACTTTCAATCCTACAATCTGGGACTGGTGTTACAGTGAATGTATAATCCCTTTATCACTGATACCTGAATGAAATCAAGGCATATAACAATCATCCTTTAAACATTCATTCACTTCCTTGATCTCAGAGCAGACTGCATGAGATATGTGTGACATCAATATCACATATTGACTCACACATGCATGCACATGCCTTTCTCAATCCTACTCATTAAGTGTCCATGGACATCAAACTCCCTCAGGAGGGACAAATCCCATATCTCTCACTCACCCCTCAAAAGCCCCATGTGTCAAAGTCACCCAATCATCACCTTTATGACAATCTATATTTTAGGACTGCGTTTGATGATGTCAAAGTGTACCCAATGACATGTGTTGAGTGTTGTGATTTCAGGTCAAAGAATCACACTCACCACCATCACTGTGAGAGCTGATTGTGACTACCAAGTCATGGTTCCATGTGTCACTCTCATGGTGGGTCTGTCCGATACACTTTTTCTCTAACAAGTACCTATGTGCTTGATTTGATATCACTATATCATGACTAATGAGATTCTGTCATCAACCAACACACAATCTAGTCTTGTGTGTCATTGTTGTCTATCAACCTTCCACAATGACATCCGACTAGGGACATAACATGAATGTACAAACTCTTAACATCCGTATGATCTCATCGTTCAAGTCACGTACTTGAAGGCATACATCATTGAGTATTGTCATTCTCTAGACATTCAATCTATTATGTCATTATCTCATAACTGACTGAACCAGAATGAACTGGAAGCTTGCCTTTGATGTTTATCAAATCAATATTAATGCATCCCACCAATCATCCCATGATTGGCTCTCAGGGCATACATACCAACAGACTCCCACTTGCACTGCTAGCCAATCACTCGATAATCATATTCTTAGTGATCTTCAAACATGTCCCACATGTTACTGTGCTCTAGTGCTAACACAGTGAGTTATGGCAACACTTTGCCTAAGCCGATATTATTGCATGTCTCACATCTCTTCGATGTATGTCTTACCTATGAGATGGAGTTTCCGTAATATGCGATCCAATATTCCTTTGTTAACCTTTAGCTTCATTGCATGACCAAACACACCTTACTTGCCGTCAATGATAGGAATATCTATAAGTTCATCTTTATGAACTCCCAGATCTATATAGTATCCACTATTGTTCTCTAACACACTGATACTCAACATTTCCTTTTAAAATGACTTTATTGGAACTTTTCCATTTTTTCAACACACATTCACTCTTATATATCCCATATATATTTTGTAATAAATTTTCTATCATTTCAGAAGTTTGCATCAGTGTAACTCTTTACAGTGAAATCTTCCTTATTTCCATAGAACTAGTACTTCTCAAGTACTTATGAAGTTCTCATGGTATTCTAGTAACCCTTACTAGAACTAGACAGACATCCACTCATCATGTCCTACATATGAGTTATCAAGATGAGCATATCATATTGTCATGTCCTACATACAAGATGATAAATGCATTTTATTCTTACTATGTCCATACATGTAAGATAATGGGATGATCACATACATGATAGATCCATATCTATTCTTAGTGTTCCCATTCTTCATGAGAATTGGACATTTGGCCTTGGGATACTAACTCCATGTAACACGGACAAGTTTTTGCTCACTGGATCTATGCACACTGAATCCTTCAGTACAGATTGCCAGTGTATCCTCTCTCCTTTCCAGGTCAAGAGATTTTTGAGAACTATCTCTATAGGTCTCTATTCCTATCACATAGTAAACGTCTCTATCTTCCCTAAAGATAATTTCCATAAAGGATTCCATTCTAGAACATATCATTCCTCATCAACATGTGGAATGTAAATACACTCCCACTAAATCACAAATCCCTTCTTTATCTTTTACAGATCAGTCAAACCCTTTAACTATATTATAAAAGTAAAGATCCCAACTCTGAGTTGTTTGTACTCAATCAATCACATTGATTAGTCCATTGTAGCCTATAGACTTCATTTCCATTAATGGATTCATAAACCTTATAGGTTGTGTCACATACACATCCTTGTCTTATTCCTCATAGGAATACGATTTTAATATCCATATGAGAAATCTCTTAGTCATTAAGTTGCAAACAACAAGCATGATCCTTCTCAAAATGTCATCCATGTGTCTTAACACTTAAGACTTATATGTACTTATGTGTTTCATCCCAATGGGTGCTATCATCAAGGTCATACCTTATGGTTCACATGGAAGTCATTTAGGATCTAATGGTCATAAACTATAACTCAAAATCTGGTTCCTCAATATCATCTAGATTGCCAACTCATCATATAGATATTTGAGGTGTATATGTTAAGGAATTTGAGAACTCACAATACTTTGTGATTCTTAATATCCTTTATTAGTGTAAGGTATTCTCTATGTAAGAAGAATTTAGTTATTTGATAATCATCCTCTAACTCCATAGAGTATGACTCCTTTTTGATTTAGACATCACTATGCCTTAATCATGAGTTTTCTATGATACACTATCATAATACTCATATGGTTCTCAAACATATGGTTTAAGTATCTTATTCATTGATCACATCAAGAATTATTAATTTTACCAAATTTGTACTTCATTCATGATCTTCTTGAATACTTCAAGATATTGATATTGGTATTTCTCTAAACACCATTTGAAGTATTAGCATTTGCTCCAATAGGTATGTAAATACATCATATGTATTATACCTAATAGGATAATCATTCTCCCACTAGCATTAGTGAAGATTGATTTATCATGTCCAAGATATTCATGTCTCTTAATGGTTCACAACCAAAAGAGTCTAGCTTTATCCATCAATATGGAACTAGAAATGAATTCCCATGATAATGCTAATTATTTGTTTTAGTTATCAATAACTTTTAGGTATCATTTTATCTTATGCATTCCAAGTACCACAAGATAAGCAAGGAATTGCCACAAAGATCACATCTTTAAAATTGAAACATAAACTTTATTAATAGCCATCCTTAACACACAATATGTAAAAATAAAGTGTTTCTATTTATTGGCAAATATGAAATAGCAGTTCTCAACTCTATTTTGTGCCCTTTAGGCTGAAATGAACTGAAAGGTACTGCTATCTATGGCAGCAACACTTGCTCCAATGATGAGTACTCCTTTCTTGGTTCTTTCACAAAGTCCATCACTCTTTTTTAGATCTTGCATATCATATATGTCAGATCTTCATTTTGGTATCATATACCTCAAATAAACAAGTGTTTATTTTGTGATACCTATGGTGGAGATCTCTATCCCCTCCTTTCATCTTCTTTTATTCTTCCAGATATAGAGGGCAATTTCTCCTCCCCCGTCACCCTTCCCATATGCCTTGAGGATGAAGATGGCTTGGGTTGTTGGCTAGCATCAGAACACTTCGTTGCTTTGCCCTTGACCTTGCCTTAAGACTTACCCTTCATTGATTACATTAAAGATTAGGGTTTTTCTTTCTTCATCTATGCCTCTACTGTCCTCAACATGTCCAACAATTTTGTCAATGGCTTATCAAAGTTGTTCATGTTGTAGTTCATCATGAACTGTATGATTCTCAAAACATTTGCAGTATCATACCAGTAGCCAACTCTTGACTCAGAGGGAATCCTAGTTTAGTCAGGTTTTTCACATACCCAATCACATTGAGTGTGTGAGAACCAACTGGATCTCCTTCTGTCATGACATACTAGGACAATGTCTTAGAGACATCATATGTCTCATGTTGTCTCTACAACTCATAGTTTAGAGAATACAACATCAAGCACTCCACATCAATGGAATCCTTTGTATGCTTCCAATAAGCATCCCTTTCAACCTTTGGTGTGGTGGGAGCGAGTTCATCTAGTTCTGGTATAACTAGGACTTAGAGCTTTTGCTCTTCGATTGAGAACACTTCTCAACGTAGTAATCAGTCGTGGAATTATTCCCATTTAGTTTGTCCAACTCAAGGACCGATCACAAATAAAGTGATTATTGCTTGTGGCCATTTGTACTACAAAAGGAAAGATAGGCAATTTAGTCCAGAAACTCATTTTTGACTTATTTGATTGATTTGAAAAAGTTTTACAATATAATTAGGACTTTAATTAATTATCACTCCCACTATTTTTTAATCAAATTGATAACCCTCACCATCAATTCAGAGGATTACATCATATAACCATCTAGTGGGTCAAGATCCTGAAATCCCCTCAGTCATGGACCAGCTAGGGCTGTCACCCACAACTTAGATCTTCCAGGTAGGAAACTCTTGCCAATTGCGTCATATGCAACTCTTGAAAAGATGTCATGCACAACTCCTTGCCATGATCACCTCCATGTATCAAGGTGCTAGATCCTATCTAGGTCACCTTGTTAAGTCCAACCCAAAGCCAACACAATATATATGCACCCTACTAGGGTAGACCCACATATCCATCCTTCACGCTTCCACGAGATAGACAGTGCACCACTCTAGGGTGTGCCCACACTTGGTCGATCAATCTTTTCACGTGTGTCGCATTTGGAAGGCATCTAAAACATAATATTTATTAAGGAATTTGGTTTTATAGGTACATATACATATCCAATCACCACAATATATTGTATGTATCATATGCATGCTATATCCCACAGAAAACATGCGAAACGATAAAAACGATGATTATGGCCATCCTAATGTGATTCCTCGAGCCAAGAGGAATAACGGTCATCTAGGTCCACATCACATGTAACCTATACAAGATGAACTCTATGCTTTGTCATTCTGGGTTTGATCAACTCATCTCCATGATTGATCAGCTCGCCATCAGGCTGGTCAATTGGGTGCCACCAGCCGATCGACTGGAGCCTCCAGTCGATCGGTTCACTGGTCATCGTGCATCTCCTCAGGTCTCCACCCGCTCATATCTCTCCAAGAACCAGCCACCTTGGTCCACCATCCGATCGTTTCACGCCTGAGATGATCGACTCGATCCTCCAGGTATCCATTGTTATTTGACATAATAGGAAATATAAACTATCCTATTTACATTTGCATTGGGAAACCCCGAGTTACATTTGGGGGGAGCAAAGGCAGGAAATAATTCTGAATTTATCTCGAGTTACATCAGGAATAGGAGATAGGGAATTTGTGCGCAGACCAAGATACAAGCAACAACAATAAACCACACACAGATTTAGGGTTTATGGCCACAATCATGCTACAATCACCACAGAAATCATTTAAGGATGATGCATATCGAATGCATTTATATACCATATCATATATGTATATATAGAAATTTTGTGGATTTATATTGGACATGCATAAAGCCAATTAGTTATTCACATCATATGCAATAAATAAAAGGAAAAAAACCAAAAAATCAATCATATCAATTATCCTAAAGCATAAAATGTTGACATGGCTTTGATACCACTATTGGGTTTTAGGGGAGGCAGAGATGACAGAAGAAACATAATTTTCTCCCCAAACCCAGAACTCAAAGAGATCTCGTCAACATCTATATGGTAGGAAGGATGGTTTATAGAGGCATACCTTGTCCCGAGGCTTGCTCAGTGACGTAACCTCGCGATAGGCACAGTCTTCACCTTCAGTCTTGGATGGTGTCTGTGCAGCTCCTGGTCGCACCCGGACTGACGGATTGACGACTATCCTCCGAGCGACAGAAATCTCCCCCCTCTGTAGTACTCCATATGGACCATCGAGAACTCCAGTCGCCCTGTCCTATAGGACACTAGAAGGAGTCGTCCCCTTCTGTCAACATACTAGTCACCGACGTGCTCTCCCGCCACTCGTTGTCATCCTACAGTTGTCTTTCCCTCGCTGTGCATCCCTAGTGGGGTATCACCTAATCGATATATCTTAGTTCACAACTGGAGAGGACAACTTTGCAGAGCAACCAGTGTTGTCTGAGCTGTTCTTTTTGAGAAGCCCCCAATAACCCTCTATATATAGGAGGGGTCAGGGTTCTCAACCTTGGGCACTAAAGTGGGAGTAAAAGGGTCCAGAATTTCCATGAATTGATACACTGCGGCAGGTGAACTGGTCGTTTCACAAATGAACCGATCATTTGGGGACTGAATCGACCAGTTCATCTCATGAACCAGTTGTTTGGGGAGCTAAACCTATCAGTTCATTCATGAACCGGTCGTTTCACTTCCCAGGGAAGTTCCCAATTGACTTTCCTATTTCTATTTCCAATTAACCCAATGACCACTACTTGTCCCAATCAAATTTTACAAGTGAAACAAAAATATTTTCTCACCAACCTAACTTTCCCAAACTGGCTCATTTGGTCTAGCTGAACCGATTGGTTCAACACTTGAACCGGTCATCTCACTTGACCCTGAGCAAATTGGTTCAATAGATTGAACTGGTTGGTTGGCAGTCCAAGTTGTGTAGAAATTAGTCAATGCAATTCTCAATCAATATGACAACCAAATCAGTTAGTCCAACACTTGAACTTGGTGATTCTGAGTCAAGTCAATTGATTGAATATTTAACTGAACTACTAAACAAATTTAGTAAACAATCTAAACATCATTCATGGATAAACTCCTCTTCCAGGTTTAATCCTATGTGTGTGACCCTACATGCCCCTTTCATGTTGGCAGTGAAAGTCCATAACACTTATGACTTCACAAGCAAAGAGTGGCGCCTAGTCATACATCAGTGCTACCCAAGTGAAAAGGAAAGTTGGAGAATAACTTTCAATCCTATAATCTGTGACTGGTGTTACATTGCATGTATATTTCCTTTGTCACTGATATCCCGAATGAACTCAAGGCATGGAACAATCATCCTTTTAACATTCATTCACTTCCTTGAGCTTAGAGCAGACTAGATGAGATATGTGTGACATCAATATCACATATTGACTCACACATGCATGCACATGACTTTCTCAGTCCTACTCATCAAGTGGCCATGGACATAAAACTCCCTCAGGAGGGACAAATCCCATATCTATCACTCACCCCTCAAAAGCCCCATGTGTCAAAGTCTCCCAATCATCACCTTTATAACAATCTATATTTGAGGACTGCTTTTGATGATGTCAAAGTGTACCCAATGACATGTGTTGCGTGTAGTGATTTCAGGTTAGAGAATCACACTCACCACCATCACTGTGAGAGATGACTGTGACTACCAAGTCATGGTTCCATGTGTCACTCTCACGGTGGGTCTATTTGATACACTTGTTCTCTAACAAGTGCCTATATGCTTGGTTTGATATCACTATATCATGACTAATGAGATTATGTCATCAACCAACACACAATCTAGTCTTATGTGTCATTTTTTTTCTATCAACCTTCCACAATGACATCCGACTAGGGACATAACAAGAATGTACAAAATCTTAACATTCATATGATCTCATAGTTCAAGTCACGTACTTGAAGGCATACATCATTGAGTATTGTCATTCTCTAGACATTCAATATGTTATGTAATTATCTCATAATTGACTAAACTAGAATGAATTAGAAGCTTGCCTTTGATGTTTATCAAATCAATCTTAATGTATCCCACCAATCATCCCATGATTGGCTCTCAGGGCATACATACCAACAATCTTATGAACCCTAGGTCGACATGTATCTAGGGGTGATGCACATCAACCATGGATGGGACATCGATCACACCCAAGATAGCATAACAAGCATGCGTTAGAACATTTAAAGAAAATTCTAATTTTATTTGCAAGATATTGAGTGATTATATATTGTTATGCACTTGCATGCTTTTGTGTCCACCCATGTACATAGTATAGAAATATATTGATCCACATTTCATTTCATTCCATTTTAGGTAAATGTAATGTATAGAGATATCAAGATATGATTAAACAAATGAAATCACTTGAAGACATTAAAGCTATGTAAAGGAGGATTAATTTAATATTTCCTATCATATTAATATTTCTCATGTTTGTTATCATGTAACTCCTTAGAGGAACATCATTATAGTTCTTGTAAACAATATTAGTGAATTAATCAAACTTATTTACTATTATTTGTTATTTGGTTAAATGTGGATCTTGGGAATTTTATGTAATGGTTCTTAACTTTAAGGTCTTACTTAATTAGGGGATGTTGAAATGTGAGGTAGCTACACCAACTTTTTCATTGATGAAAAACATAAACTTCATTGTGATTAATAATTATCCTTGTTGATTTGGAAGCCTTCTCAGTGTAACCTTTTACAACCAACTCTACCTCACCACTACAAATAGAAAAAAAACATATCATTAGTTATTCTCAAATACTTAAGGATGTTATTTATAGGAGTCTAGTAACGTTCACTCCTATCCAACTCATACCTACTCATCTATCTCAAAGCATATGATACATCAAAACATTAATACAACATCTCATACAACATAGATCCAGTCATATATTTATATGGAATCTTACTCATTTGTGCCCTATCTTCAAAAGAGTTAGGACATTGATCTCTAGAGAGACTTATACCATACGACATGAATGTGTTTCCTCTTGTGTATTCTTGCATTCAGATTCTTTTTAACATTTTATCAATGCATGTAGTTTTAGTTAGACCAAGATGCCTTCTAGATTTGTCTTTATGGATTGTGATTCCTAGTATTAGAGTACTTCCTAAATCCTTTATGGAGAAGGTACTTCTCGTTAATGTTTTAACCAACTATAGAGTAGGGATGTAATTCTCCATTAATAATATGTCGGTCAACACAATATAAGGAATATAATCATGCTTCTACTAACCTTATTCTAAACACAAGGTTCATTTCATTTTGAATAAATTCAAATTATTTGAATGTCTCATATGAATAAAAATTAAAACTTTGATATGCTTGCTCCAATCCATAGATTGACCTTTATAGCATAAAAACTATCTAGTCTTCATTTGGAGTGATCAAACCTTCTGGTTGTATCATATGCACATCCTAAGGAGATTTACATTAAGGAATGCAATATTAATGTCCATGTGCAGATTTCATTGTCATGATAAGATGCAATGAAAATAAAGATCCTGATGTATTCAAACATGGAAATTGGTGAAAAGTTTCATCATAGTCAACATATTTAACTTGCTTGATTTTTTTCTAGCGCTCAACCTTTGTAGGTTTATAAATTACCATCTATGTCATTCTTCTTCTTAAAGACCCATTTGCACCATATGGGTGATATCCCTTTAGGTTGATTAAGTGTGGTCCATACCTTGTTGTACATAGTTTGTCTCAGATCTCATGGCTTCAAGACATTTGTTAGAATTTGGTCCCTCAATAGCTTCATTTTAGATTTTTGGTTCATCATCATTTAAGACTAACCCATCACCCTGTTCAATCATAAGAAATGCATATCTCTCTGGCTCAAGACGTGCCTACTCAATCTTCGAAGTTCTTATATTATAGGATGAACTTGAGATTCTACAACAGTTTGTGATTACTCTTGTTCCTTATCGACCTCCATAGATTCAAAGTTATCTTGTTGTAATCAAACTTCTTCAAATTCTATTATACCCCTACTAGATCCTTTGCAAATAAATTCTTTTTCAAGGAATACAATAATCCTAGCAATAAAGACTTTGTTGTTAGATGGAATACAAAATTAGTATCCCTTGATTTCCTTAGGAAATCGAACAAAATGATTTTTTTTCAATTCAGATCCAAACTTTTCAAATGTTTTCCTGACTTAAGCTTCACATCCTTAAGTATTCATTAAAACATTTTGGGACGTTTCTCAGTCCATATCTTGTATGGTGCCTTTTAACTTATTTAGAAGGCATGTGGTCATGTGTGAAAGTTGTGGTTCTAGAGCATATCACCAGAAGGTAATTGGAAGAACAAAAAAACTCATCATAGATCATACCATTTCAATTAGGATGTAATTCCTTCTTTCTAATATGCCATAATGGTGTGGTGTTCTAGGTGGAGTCTGTTGTGATATAATACCACAATCCAGTAGAAAGTCCCTAAACATTTGGATAAAGTATTCACCACCTTTACCAGATAGAAGTGCTTAGATTCTTTTACAAAGTTAATTCTATTCTTCGTTCACAATTTTCTTGAACTTTTCAATAGCATCTGACTTGTGTTTCATTAGATACACATCGGAAAATCTATTGGGGTTATCATTAGTATTGTGATAAATGACCAATACCCACCTCTAGGATCAGTGCTAAAAGGTCCACATGCATTAGTATGTATTAGTCCTAATAAATCACTTTCTCTTTCATTGTTACCAATAAAGGGTGTTTATGTCATCTTGACTAATAAATAAGATTTGCATGCCTCAGTTGATTCAAAATCAAATGAGCTTAGATATCCATCTATGTGGAGACTTGAAATCTGCTTCTAATTTATGTGCCTAGTGAAAATGCCAGATAATTTTTGTTTGAGTCATTGAGTTTAAGATTCGTAGTATTTATGTTATAAATATGTCTCTTAAGATCAATTAAATAAAGACCATAAGACATAGGGGCACTACCATAAAAAATCTCATCTTTAGAAATAGAACAATGACCATGCTGGATATGAAATTCAAAACCATCTTTTCCCACCTATGAAATAGAAATGATGTTCCTAATTATGGAAGGTACATAATAGTAGTTACCAAACTCTATTACAAGCCCATTGGGCACAGATAAGAAGTAGGCTCCTAAAGTAGTAACAAAAACTCTTGCTCCTTTTGTAACATGTAGTTCCACCTCCCGTTCCTTCAAGGTCTACACTATTCAGATCATGCATACTTGAGCATGTGTGAGATCCACATCTGATATCTAATAACCATGCTAAATAAATAGATAAGTTTAGTTCTTTAACATGTATACCTAAAGTGGAGATCTTTATTCGTTGTTTTTTGTTTTTTGGTTCCTCTTGATAGAGAGGATGATTTCTTTTTCAACTAAAAAACACTCCTCCTTTTGCCTTAAGTGCAGAAGACTTTTGGAAAATCATAGAGTCTTTCTTGTCTTTGCCTTTACCTTTTCCCTTATGCTTACATTTTCTTTTGTTGACTGTCAATAAAGATTTTAGTTTTTCATTCATATGCCTCTTAGTTGTTCTCAACATGCCAAGTAGTTTGGTCAATGGTTTAAAAATATGTTCATGTTGTAATTCATGGAAAAAAATTTATGTATCTAAAAAAATTATAGAAAAAACCTAAATCAAATATGACTCTAGATGGACTTTTCACATACCCAATTAACCTAAGTACATAGGTCCATCTGGATCACCTTCCACCATTTTTCTATTAAATAATGCCTTGGAGACATCATGCCTCTCTTTCCTTCTGTACTTGATACATGTTATTGGTATGTGTTATCATCTCAATAACATCCATATTCTCATGTCATTGATGAATCTCATGATTCATGGATCATAGAATAGGGCACCTGATTTAATGTTAATGCTTATTTTTAGTTTTCAAGTTTTCTTTATATTATAACATGTTCAATCAACTTACCATTTGTTTGATGCATGACTGGGGGCGTGATGCCCACAAGTTGGAAGCTAGCTAAGGAGCGAAGGTTATCTAAGGAGGAAACCCTAGCTCAAGGACCCTCAAGGAGAAGAGCATTGGTGGGGTGCCAACCATACCCTGTTTATAAATATTTTTCCTTTTACCATAATTATGTACATGTAAACTTTGATAATATTTGAGAATGAGAAATTGTGGTGGGGTGCCTAATCGACTTGGCACCTCTGGTGCAATTGAGACATAGGTAACGATCCATGGTGACCCATGTGCCTTTTACCTTTGTCAATTTTCCCTTTGTTTTCCCCAGTCGTTGTACACTGTAGGCCACTTCTGAACCTCACCGGAGATCATGGCCTGATTGCTGCAATGGCCTTGTAGTTTAGGAAACTACGACTTTGGATCCATCTAGCTCCTAAGATAGTTTTCTGACCTTTGATAGTTGAGTGTCTGTCTTGAGAGATGGCTTTTACCCCTTCAACCACCTTCCCTATTTTCAACGTTCTGACGATCTAGTCTATGGCCACGATGGTCCCTTCACAACTAGGTCTGTTGCCTACAGTTCAATGACCTCTCACAAGTATTTATCAACATGTTCTCACTACCCTCTATGTTAGTTCTTCACTTTGCATCACTTCCCTACTGTTGGGCATATCGGCACCCATGGAGTTGCGCCTTTAGTCCATTCCGGAGCCAGTGGGTCAGCTCGGTGCATCCGCCATGAGTTGGTAAACTCACCTGATGCCTTGGTAACTCTGAAGATCCCCTATCAATGACTTTGGATCGGAACCAAAATGCTCCTGTGAGCTGCTCAATCCATGTCTCACGAAGAGCAAGCCAGGAACAAACTAGGTCATATAATGACCTTGGTAGCCCCACGATGTTTATCAGTTAATTAACTGTGCCAGGGCAAATTTGGGATTTGACCACTTTATTTTTTAGTTGAACACTAATCCACCTAGGTGAGCCTCTTGCTCAATTTGCCGACACTGATTTTCCCACATCTTCTAGGCCCAGGATCCCAGTGGATAAAAAGCCTGCCCATGTGGCATTTCTCTAAATTCTGATTGGTTCATTTTTATTAATTCATAGTAAATCGCTCGATGCTCAGAAAAATGAGAAAAAAATATGTTTTAGAAATGGTCTTTCGAGAGGAATCCAAATATGTAGTTTTAGAGTCCATTTCTAAATTGCCAAATGTTGGTTTTATAGGAAATGGAATTTAGGGTTTTATTGGGTGAATAAAATGTATAATAATGTGAGATATATTGCAAATAGGATAATTAGGGTTTCTCTGACCCAAGACATGATTATGGTTTTACTCAAGCTAGGAAGAGAGATAAGATACTCTCCAAGTGAAAATGTAAGTGGTACATGCAATTGAACATAGTTAAATTGGTTGATTTAATTATGCATATATGAATTTTGCAATGAATGCCATGTTTATGTTATTTACTGTTCCTAATTGCTAAAGTCAGTAAAGTTAAGATGTATTGAATTGAATATTATGTATGGTATCATTCTCATGAATCTTAATGGTAATGTTACAAATAAAGTATAATATAAAAGATAAGAGCCTTAAGAGAAAGAAATTGTTAATGTTAAACTTATATAAGCACCTCATAAGAGAAGAGGCACTTCATTGCATAAGAGAAGAGGCACTTAGGTGCAACCTAAGAGGCACTTCAGTGCATAAGACAAGAGGCACATTTGTGAAACCTAAGGTTACTTATAAAGGTTAAGATAAAATAAATTTACCTAAAAGAAAATGCATGTCTTTTTAATGTTCAATGTTTAATGTCAATGCTTATTTTCAGTTTTCAAGTTTTCTTTATATTATAACATGTTCGATACACTTACCATTTGTTTGATGCATGGCTGGGGGCGTGAAGCCCATAGGTTGGAAGCTAGCTAAGGAGGGAAGGTTATCTAAGGAGGAAACCCTAGCTCAAGGACCCTCAAGGAGAAGAGCATTGGTGGGGTGCCAACCATACCCAATTTATAGATCTTTTTCCTTTAACCATAATTATGTATTGTGATTTTGATCCTGTGATGGTTTACTTAAACTCCATTTTGTGCAATGAATATCATGGTTGTGACATCCCCCTTGATGCAAATGGTATATGTGCTTCCGCTATGAATAGTACAAGTGGGGTGTTATAGAAATACATGCAGACATGAGAATTGAAGGAAATAGAGTTGCTACTCTAAAATGTTAGGAAGATAATTAATGACATTGAGTCTGCATCACAGTACATAGGTACGGTTTGTCTTTAGTTACACAAGAATGAGAGTGCCATCATGCATCGAGGCCATGATAGATCCATCAAGGAAGATCTGGGGGGGGGACTGGAAAGAATTGCAAGGAAATTGTGTATAGAAATCGAATCGCACACTAATAACCCTATACATTTTAGTCCATGGAATCTTATCAGTCTGAATCAGTGTCCAAAAAAATTATTTTACGGAATACATTGTAGGGGAACCATGATTTCTCCATGGAAATGCTTTTTGAAGAGATATTATCTATGGCGAATGTGATCATGGGTGAACTTGAAGGTAAACTTGCACTAAAAATTGATCCATAGGCTGAGGAGACTCTTGTAAAATTGTCAAGATATGTAGTGGTAGTGCAAAAACTGTGAAAATAAGTTGAGTTTGTGACATTAAGAGTTGATTGAAATTATT
Source organism: Alisma plantago-aquatica (assembly GCA_963693085.1). Taxonomy (NCBI): domain Eukaryota; kingdom Viridiplantae; phylum Streptophyta; class Magnoliopsida; order Alismatales; family Alismataceae; genus Alisma; species Alisma plantago-aquatica. Next base: position 790,627,335 of record OY856410.1, on the reverse strand, counting down.
ATAAAATATAACATGTTGATTCAACATGTACAAATTGGGACACTTCATCATCCAATTGTCAAATGCCTAAGACTATGAACCAACTCTAACTAGAGGTCCCTAGAAGTTGTTTGGTTGTAATATGGTGGTATCAAAGTGGTAGCCTACATCCACACTGACATAGGCATATCTAGATTTTATTGTATCATGGGTATGTATCATCAATCTAACTCGTCATCTCTATGTCCCCACTATAATTGAATACATGGGATTGGCATTAGGAAGATTAATTAAGGTGGATACACACACAATAAGAACGTATATATGAAAGCTTGCATGACTTGAATTGATAGCACCAAACCATTTATTCCCAAATCCTTTTTAATGATGTTGAATATGAAATTGAATACAAATGGTGTCCCTGGACTTGTGCTACATGTGGAAAAGAAGGACACATATCCAAGAACTATCCTCAATATACAAAATACACAAGACATGTATATGACACTAGTAGTGTGACAGGAATGCTTGGAAATAAATGACCAATCTTATGAGTCTCTCATCAAGTGTATCTTACTCAATTTGATATTAATTTTATAATTGGGCAGTTGTGATGTTCCATTTTGGCAACTACAATGGTCAATTTTACAATGTGTACTTTTATTTTGTACTTTTAAACTAAGTATCTTGCTATAGCACATCACCTTCTTGCATCTAATTTTGAACCTCAACTCTATGATCTTTTTTCTTTCTATTTCGCACCACATTGTAGTGGACTCAATTATGAATTCAATGACACAAAAATCAACCCAATCTGACCTTTGTAGAATGAGTTATGAAAGCTTGAAGGTGCTTTGATTTATTTTGATTTTAAGTGCTTTTCTATCCTCGCTTGCTTGTTGGGCCGGTCTATCCATGGGCCCAGTCGATGCACTGCCCTTACGCTCCCCCCTTTCTCCTTCAGGAAAGCATTGAAGGTAAGCAGTCTCCCTCCTTCCTTTCCAAAACAGACAATGTAAGGATGCTCAGGATCGTTGGGATCTAAACCCTAGCATTCACAATGTCTTATATAACCCGCCTCCCATCTAACCCTAGTTCATGTTCTTCATTTCCTCCTCCACTCTCGAGCCATTGTTCCCTAACCCCTCAGCGGCTATGCCTTATGCCGCTTGAGTCTGATGCAAGCCTGGTAAACAACAGCGACGACTGGTACACCCTCAACGGCAGCAGGTACACAACATCTTGGGCGGTCTAGGTGCCTTAGTCCACCATCCCTTTGACCCTGCCGCCTGCTGTAGTCCCTACGGTGCTGAAGAAGCAGGGGATGGCAGCACTGGATCAGACCTGGCCATTTTCCTTCACATGTCCCTACTGCAACGAGAATGGGAGGGATGGATGATCAAGCTAGAATCCGACCTACCCCAATCCATCTTCATCCACCTTCCCCCTTCAACTGTGGACTGGCGGCGCTTGGGAGCCCAGACAACAACCTCTGTTCCGACTCTGTTTAGCCGCAGGAACAGGGGCGCGTCTGAGCGGGTCAAGGAGACAAAGATCCCTCCTATACGGTCCGACCACAACCAATGCTTTTGGGTCGAGCAAGAGAGCCTAGCAGCCTGCCCCAAGCCTACCAAGGTGATTTATTTTGCTCTAATGTGGGGTTAGTGTCATGAATTTTTCTAAGACCACCTTAACAATGCTATGATGGTTAAAATATACAAAACTATATATCAAAATGATCAGCAAGAGAAGACCTATACTATGAGTTTTGTTTCAAACCTTAAATCCTAGTGTAGCCCTTCTAGTTTGATAAAACAATCAACTTGATCATGATTAATCACATGTAGTATATGAGTATGTTCAATATTGAGACCTTGATGCTTGTCTTACCCACTAATCATTGTAGCAATAACTTAGGGTTACTTTTGAGCCTAATAAACATCCTAATAATTATCTTTGATCTATGGTTAATTCATATGTCATCATGTGACTCCTTTGGACTATAATGTTGAACTTGCCCTAAATTGATGATCCTGCTTCTAATGGTCACCTACCTAATATTTTAGGTGTTTCTAATGGCTTAATGTTGCTGATCTAAATCATATTTTAGATTTAGACCTCTCTACTTGATGAATCATGATATAGGATGCTCTATTGTGAGTCCTTCGACCCTAGAATACATGTAAATGCCTTAAACCTTGATATGATCATAGAAAGTGCATGGAACATCAAAATGATATGAAACTTGAACCACACTCTTATTATGGACCCTAGATCATTATGAGATCATCTAATGTACTAATAACCAACCTTGAAACCAACTTGGCCAAAACCATCAAATAAAGATAATCATGGTTAATGGTGAGAATCTAATGTATATATGCAATCTTGTTCTTAATCAGGTTTGGCATGAGACTAGATGGTGAAGGATATGTTAGGTTATGCAATCTCTGAATCAGGTATGAGCCTTATCTAGTTATATGACTATCACTTTCTTTCTTGAAAAGACATATATTGTATGCTTGTTTGTCTATTTTCTCAAATATTGCCATGTAGTATTGCTATGTGTTACTCGATGTTTGCCTTGTCAGCTTTATAACTTGAACACATATATAGATCAAACTCCATTATAATATGGATTGATAAAGGGTTAGCTCTTGGCTACGGCCTTGAGGTCCCTCTCGTATAAAAGGGTTAGCTAAGCTTGAGCACCCTTACCGACCCTTCCGATGGGAAGATGGTCAAAGGCCTTAAACATGCTTGATATTGTTGGTATAATGGAGTGAAATGACATAAAATATGGTTTTGCATTTGTTAAACAATTAACATGTTTATTCTTGTTCATTTAGTCTTGAAATCTTTTCAAAATTATGCAAAGCTTATATATATGTGTATCTTTCGGCCCCATACTCAACACCTCGTGTGTTGACCCATTTCTCATATGTTGTTTTTAGGTTCAGAGATAGCTTGAAAGATGAAGGGCTTGGTGAGCTATGCTAGGTGTACTTGTTGTAAGATCCAGATATAGTATACATGAGCAGACTTGTACAAAGTGACTCTTGAATATGTAATTCAAATCGTGTAATATAATGATGTTGCTTAATATACCATGTTAATTGTTGAGATTATGTTGGTGCTTGTATATTGTTATTTGTTCATGTGTGCTAAGCTTTACGCTTCCGCATGTCGCCTTGGTATTCGTTTGGTTCATGGGATTGGGATTCCGGTTCCATGACAGACGGTATCAGAGCATGAACAATAACTACACCAAACATTGCTCACATGAAACACAAACTAAACTCACTTTACATCTCAACCCTAGAAACCAAATAAGATGTCCTTTGTGGACTAGGTTGACTTAGCCTCTAGGTTAGAACCTAGATGTTCTAGAACTAGGTGTAGACTTGTGTAAGTTACCTCCCTAGACATGATTCACGACATGTACTTAGGATGTCTACACAAGTGTGCACCATGTTCTTGCTAGTTCTCTAGGTGTCATGATACTAGACTGCCTCATGAGTGTCGTAACTCGTTTTGGTTTTATTCGAATGGAGTATGGTGGTTTCATCGAATGTTTCAATGTTGGAGAAAATCTATTTCAAATACTAGTATATGTACCTATAAAAATGTTACCACACCCAGAAAGGCAGTGAGTATCTATGTAACCTAAGAGAAAGAGATGTAACATCAAGTCTAGATGAGAGTTTAGATTATAGAGTTGTCTAGTGCCATGATAAAGGTTAGGCTAGAGAGTAGCATAGATAACCTAAGATAGTGATGATAGTGATGATAATGATAATAATGTTAATGTTGATCTCAATGTTGATATTGATGTTGATGTTGATGATGATGTTGATATTGATAAGACCCAAGTTTGTCCTTGAGGAATTCACATAGGTTGATGATATGGAATGAGTTGGACCATGCAACCCTATCTAAACCTAGCACCTTGTATGATACTTATGGATTGGTTGATGTGCTAAACATAGCTAGTGGGTTGGCATGCTTGCTGGTACCTAGTTTTGTACGTGCTGAGATATGATATGTGATATATATGGTTCGAGACCAACACGGGCCTCAATCTCTTTACAAAGGAAGACCTCTAGCATGGGACATATGAATAGGGTGACCTATTGATATGAGTTGACCTGTATCGGGAAAAGGTTAGAGTACCTAAACTCCAAAATATTTGAAATGTTGAATAATATGAATGATGAAATACTTGATGATGAGTCCCTAGCTAGAATACTTCTAAGTATATGAGTTGAGTGACCTAGTGGACGGTTTCCTTGAAAATGTTGAACCCTAGATGTCCTATGAAAATATCTAACCCTAGAGAAAAGAGGCAATTGAATATTTGATGCTTGATATATATGTGAGGGAGATGTCCCAAGACCCAAGATGATGTGTGATATCCATGATGAGCCTCATACTCGGTTTAGTAGTTACATATAAAGGAATCTAGTGGCTTCCCTTGTTTCTCGAAAGGTGGGTAGAAAATTTTGTTATCGGTAGATGGTTGTGGTTAACATGTCTTGTTGGACACATATATGTCTTAGCTTGAGCTTGTGGAGCTCTTTCTGATACTAGTGAGAATGTTTCAAAACCTTGACGTTGATGATAATGTTGTTACTTGAATGATGCTCAAAATGTGAAAGAATCTCACTTGAGTTAAAATTTTGATAAATGTGCAATAGTCACTTTGGTAAGCTAGACCTAATACAAAATCGTACTATACATAAAATATGTAGCTCTGAAATCATGAACTTGATACGATGATGTTTAGAGGTCTTACCTTGAATAATCAGGGGTAACATGCCTAATTTCATACCCAAATGAAAAATGATCAACTCGATATGATGATGCTCTTGGGGTAATAACTCGAATAAACAAGATGAATAAATTGCTTTATTTGAGATTTGAAAGGAAAAATGATGAACATAATTCATTAGAATTGGTGGAAATTTTGTGGAAAAGCAAAAACATACATGAAATATAGAGTAAAGATGAGATACACCCTTGATGATAGTCTCGTATGAAGCCATGACCATGAATATGTTCGCTTGAGAATTGATAAACATGGATTCTGATAATACACCTTGGTCTCATGTGAATATGTGAAAAAAAAACCTAATGTATGAATACAAAGGGTCGGGTAAACCCTAATGCCATGATGACTTCACATTATGAGGGAATACTAAGTAATATGTACATTATCGAGATAGTTACACCCTGAACAATGATAGCCTACATCTGCATCCCATGGTGGGGAATGCCTTGACAACCATGGTTCAATAGCTAGACCCGATGGATCCTGACTTGACTCTTGACTTAAATCATGGATGAATTTCGAGGATGAAATTCCTTGTAAGGAGGGGAGGATGTGACAACCTTGATTTTATCTCTCTTCTTTTGTACTACTCCTTCTCTCTCATCAAGTGTATCTTACTCAATTTGATATTAATTTTATAATTGGGTAGTTGTGATGTTCCATTTTGGCAACTACAATGGTCAATTTTACAATGAGTAATTTTATTTTGTACTTTTAAATTTAGTATCTTACTATAGCATGTCACCTTCTTGCATCTAATTTTGAACCTCAACTCTATGATCTTTTTTCTTTTTGTTTTGCACCACATTGTAGTGGACTCAATTATGAATTCAATGACACAAAAATAAACCCAATCTGACCTTTGTAGCATGAGTTATGAAAGCTTGAAGGTGCTTTGATTTACTTTAATTTTAAGTTCTTTTGTATCCTCTCTTGCTTGTTGGGCCGGTCTATCCATGGGCCCAGTCGATGCACTACCCTTACGCTCCCCCCCCCCCTTTCTCCTTCAGGAAAGCATTGAAGGTAAGCACCCACCGTCCTCCTTCCTTTCCAAAACAAACAATGTAAGGATGCTCAGGATTGCTGGGATCTAAACCCTAGCATTCACAATGTCTTATATAACCTGCCTCCCATCTAACCCTAGTTCTTGTTCTTCGTTTCCTCCTCCACTCTCAAGCCATTCTTCCCTAACCCCTTAGAGTCTATGCCTTCTACCGCTTGAGTCCGATGCAAGCCTGGTAAACAGCAGCGGCAGCTGGTACACCCTCAATGGCAGAAGGTACACAACATCTTGGGCGGTCGAGGTGCCTTAGTCCACCATCCCTTTGACCCTGCTGCCTACTGTAGTCCCTACGGTGCTGAAGAAGTAGGGGCTGGAGGCGCTGGATCAGACTTGTCCGTTTTCCCTCACATGTCCCTGCTACAGCGAGGATGGGAGGGATGGATGATCAAGCTAGAATCCAACCTGCCCCAATCCATCTTCATCCTCCTTCCCCCTTCAACTGTGGACTGGCGGCACTTGGGAGCCCAGACAACAACCTCTGTTCCGGCTCTGTTTTGCCACAAGAATAGGGGTGCGTCCGAGTGGGTCAAGGAGACAGAGTTCCCTCCCATACGGGCTGACCCTAGCCAATGCTTTTGGGCCGAGCAAGAGAGCCGAGCAGCCTGCCCCAAGCCTACCAAGGTGATTTCTTTTGCTCTAATATGGGGTTAGTGTCATGACTTTTTCTAAGAACACCTTAACAATTCTATGATGGTTAAAAATATACAAAACTATATATCAAAACGATCAGCAAGAGAAGACCTATACTATGAGTTTTGTTTCAAACCTTAAATCCTAGTGTAGCCCTTCTAGTTTGATAAAACAATCAACTTGATCATGATTAATCACATGTAGTATAGGAGTATGTTCAATATTGAGACCTTGATGCTTTTCTTACCCACTAATCATCATAGCAGTAACCTAGGGTTACTTTTGAGCCTAATGAACATCCTAATAATTATCTTTGATCTATGGTTAATTCATATGTCATCATGTGACTCCTTTGGACTATAATGTTGAACTTGCCCTAAATTGCTGATCCTGCTTCTAATGGTCACCTACCTAATCTTTTAGGTGTTTCTAATGGCTTAATGTTGCTGATATAAATCATCTTTTAGATTTAGACATCTCAACTTAATGAATCATGATATAGGATGCTCTATTATGAGTCCTTCGACCCTAGAATGCATGTAAATGCCTTAAACCTTGATATGATCATAGAAAGTGCATGGAACATCAAAATGATATGAAACTTGAACCACACTCTTATGATGGACCCTAGATCATTATGAGATCATCTAATGTACTAATAACCAACCTTGAAACCAACTTGACTAAAACCATCAAATAAAGATAATCATAGTTAATGGTGAGAATCTAATGTATATATGCAATCTTGTTCTTAATCAGGTTTGGCATGAGACTAGATGGTGAAGGATATGTTAGGTTATGAAATCTCTAAATCAGGTATGGGCCTTATCTAGTTATATGACTATCACTTTCTTGCTTGAAAAGACATATATTGTATGCTTGTTTGTCTATTTTCTCAAATATTGCCATGTAGTATTGCTATGTGTTACTCGATGTTTGCCTCGTCAGTTTTATAACTTGAACACATATATAGATCAAATTCCATTATAATATTGATTGATAAAGGGTTTACTCTTGGCTATGACCTTGAGGTCCCTCTCGTATAAAAGGGTTAGCTAAGCTTGAGCACCCTTACGGACCCTTCCGACGGGAAGATGGTCAAAGGCCTTAAACATGCTTGATATTGTTGGTATAATGGAGTGAAATGACATAAAATATGGTTTTGCATTTGTTAAACAATTAACATGTTTATTCTTGTTCATTTAGTTTTGAAATCTTTTCAAAATTATGCAAAGCTTATATATATGTGTATCTTTCGGCCCCATACTCAACACCTCGTGTGTTGACCCATTTCTCGTATGTTGTTTTTAGGTTCAGAGATAGCTTGAAAGATGAAGGGCTTGGTGAGCTATGCTAGGTGTACTTGTTGTAAGATCTAGATATAGTATACATGAGCAGACTTGTACAAAGTGACTCATGAATATGTAATTCAAATCGTGTAATATAATGATGTTGCTTAATATACCTTGTTAATTGTTGAGATTATGTTGGTGCTTGTATCTTGTTATCTGTTCATGTGTGCTAAGCTTTACGCTTCCGCATGTCGCCTTGGTATTCGTTTGGTTCATGGGATTGGGATTCCGGTTCCGTGACAGTGGCTTTAACACATGGGGATTTTGAGGGGTGAGTGATAGATATGGGATTTGTCCCTATTGAGGGAGTTTGATATCCATGGCCGCTTGATGAGTAGGATTGAGAAAGGCATGCACGCATGTGTGAATCAATATGTGATATTGATGTCATACATATCTCTTCCAATCTACTCTGAGATCAAGAAAGTGAATGAACGTTGACAGGATGGCTGTTCCATGCCTCGAGTTCATTCAGGATATCAGTGACAAAGGAATTATACATTCATTGTAACACCATTCACAGATTGTAGGATTGAAAGTTGTTCTCTAACTTTCTATTTCACTTGGGTAGCACTGATGTGTGATTGGGCACCACTCTTTGCTTGTGAAGTCATAAGTGTTATGGACTTTCCCTGCCAATGTGAAAAAGGACCTGCAGGGTCACACACATAGGATTTAACTTGGAAGAGGAGTTTTGTCCACAAACAATGTTTAGATTGATTACTAAAGGAGTTTAGTAGTTCAATTAAACACTCAATTAATTGATAGCTCAATGTCATAATGTTCAAGGTGTTGGACATATTGATTGGAGTATCAGATTAATTGAAACTGCAATTGACTAATTCTATACAATATGCATTCCCAACCGATCGGCTCATGTGATGAACCGATCGGCTCAAGTTGTGAGTCGATCGGCTCATGGACAGGGTGAAACGATTGCTTCAAGTGTTGAAACGATCGGTTCAACTGGTGCAATCGAGCAAGTTGGGAAAGTCAGGTTGGTAAGAAATTTCTTTTCGTTTCACTTGCCCAATTTGATTGGAACAAGGATTGGTATTTGATACCAATTAGAAACAAAAGAAGGAAATTCAATCGGGAACTGATCAGGACCATGAACTAACCGGTTCAGAAATGAACCGAACATTTCATGGGTCCCAACTGATCGGTCGAGGTGTCAACCGACCAACTCAGGTCCCCAACCGACCGTTTCAGAAATGTAACGATCGATTCAGGTTTTGAGTTGGTTGTTTTTGTGGAAAATCTTGAACCCTTCTACTCCTGCTCTATTCCCGCATTTCTCGAGATAGAGAACCCTATCCCATGACCCTCCTATATATATCAGGGTATTGGGGGCTTCTCAAAGTACAACTCAGTGCAACCAGTTGCTCTGTGAAGTTGTCATTCTATCTGGTTTTGGTAATCGAGAGAGCCTGAGCAAGTGCTACCCAATAAGGGAGGCACAACAAGGGAAAGACAACTACAGATTACGACTGGTGGCAGGAGAGTGTGTCAGTGACTAGTACGCTGACAGGAGGGTGCGACTCCTTCCAATTCCTTGTGAGATAAGGAGATTGGAATTCCATGTGGTCTGTGTGGACTACTTCAGAGGCAGGAGATTACTGCCACTCGGAGGACAGATGTCAATCCCGACAGTCCCGATGAGACCAGGAGTCATCAATCCCGGTGCGACCAGGAGCTGCACAAACACCGTCTAAGAGTGGAGGTGAAGACCGTGCAAGCCGCGAGGTATTGTCGCCGAGCAAGCCTCAGGATAAGGTATGATTCCACAAACCATCCTTTCCTATTGTATAGACATTGACGCATTTCCTTATTCTGGGTTTGGGGAGGAGAAAAATTTTGTTTCTACTGCCTTCTTTGCCTCCCCTAAAACCCAACATGATTGCACTACCCATATCACCAAGGTGCATCTCCTTTTCAGGGAGTTCATCACTAAGAACTCCATAGTTAAGCATTTTGAGCTTGAAGTAGTGATAGGATGGGTGACCAATTTTGATCTCGACTTGTGTGTGAGTGAGGAAAAAGTGTGCAGTTAAGGCTATTGATGGTCTATGGGGCCAGTCTTCATTCCTAAAACTCTACTAGAGCCTTGGGCAGTGGACCCAAACATTACAACTTTGAAGGAGGAGATGCAACTATATTTCATATTTAAAGAACTAAGAAGGATAATGAATATCCACGGACAACAAACTTGTGGAAATTGTAGTGGTCTACTTGGATGAATATTTATATGATAAAGGTTAAAATCTAAGTAACTTTGATAGAAGAATTACTCATCTATAAAAGAAGATTACTCCATAGCAACTAACTAATGTTTCTGCTGCCCCTCAAAAGAGGTGATCCATGAAGTGGTGGAACAGATGAATTGTATGAAGTTGCTTGTCTGGATGAAGTGTGTGCTCTTTTTTTCATAAGAGTTGGAATATTATGGGCGATTATGTGGTCTATACTATCTCTAAAACCATTGTAGGAAATCCTCTAAATGATTATTTATGACGGGCTACCACTGTCCTCATTCCTAAAGTGTGTGGACCTGAAAAATTCAAGCAAATCAGACCTATTTCATTGAATAACAATGTCATAATAATAGTATGAAAGTTTGTGGTAAAAATACTAATAGTTTCTTTCCCAACTAGATTTCCTAAACCTACTTTGTCCCGTAAAGAAAAATCAATAATACTATTGTTCTTGTTTAGGAATTAACTAATAAAATGAAGAGGAAACACAGTGAGGGGATGATGGCTATCAAGATGGATCTAACTAATGCATATATGACCATATTCCATGGAGCTTCATAGAGGACACTCTCATTTATGTGAACTTACTATCTAATATACATTAGTACATCACGTAGTCTATTAGGGAGGTTCTATATCCATTGCTTAGAATGGCATGTGTCCAAGGCGTTTAGGGCTTTTAGAAGGCTTAGACAAGGAAACCCACTCTCCCCTTACTTATTTGTGCCATGTATTAAGTGACTAAGCCAACTAACTCAGGAAATGTAAGGAAAAATAATTGGAAATATGTAAAGATCATTTATAAAGGACCTACTATAGCACATGTGTGCTTTGCAGATGACTTGATCCTTTTAGGAAAGGCAAGAAAAGAACAAAAATAGGTTATTAACAAGTGTATTATCATATTTGAATGAGATTCTAGGCAAACTACATAAACAACTAAAATAAGGATTTTCTTCTCTAAAAGAGTCCAAGACAAGTTATTAGGTCTATCCAATCAATTAGTGGCTTTCAAGTTACTAAAGACCTAGAGAAGTATCTAGGAGTCCACGTTCTCCACTCTAGTGTGAGCATGGAGACATACTCCCAAGATATTTAACATAGTTTCTAATCATATTAACTCTTGTTTGGCATGTTTCCTATTATTTGCAGGAAGTGTGTATCTTTCAAAGTCAACCTTGTAGATTTTCCCCACCTATGTGGTGGAAATGGTGATGTTACCTCTTAAATTGTGTGATAGGACTGATGGCACTGTATGACAATTCGTTTTGGAAGGGAATCATAAATTAAATCCCATGTCATTATTTGCATGGAACAAGGTAACGAGTACAAAACAAAATGGATTATGCGAGTTAACTCAATGATGGGATGGAATGACGCCCTATTGATGAGATATATATAGGACCTAATTAATGAATGAGATAAGTTGTGGTGTAGAGGATTACACAAAAGACTTTTCTCCTTGAGGGACACCAAGGCAGAAAATATCTCAAGGTTGGGGGCATTCTTGTTTAAAGGCAAGAGATTCATCTTTGATAAATATAGGATCTTACCCCTGGGAGGATGTAATACTTATGTATGGGAGCATTGTTGGGAGAAAGAGAGCTTTATTCTCAAGGATTACAAAACAAACCACTTCCCACTATGTTGCTGGATTTGTAGGCCAATAGTCTAATGAATATCGAGTGGGAATGGGAAAAAGAGTTTTAGATGGAATGGGTTACAAATGAAGCTATGAAAGAAATAAGGAATGTAAATATTCTAGTTGATTAGCGACTACAAAGATATACATGTTTGGAAACACAAAATTAGATGGACAATTTACTGACAGGTTTGCCTACGAGGTGTTGAGAAAGACTAAAGACATCATCTCTATAGTGAGTGGATCACCTTCAGGAAGTTATAGGTTTCTAGTTGAATAAAAGTATTTTCATGGATTATTAGTCATGGTGCTTTATTGACTAATAAAAGAAGAAAGGCTCGACGTATCTCCATTGATAGTGTGTGTGTAAAGTTATTGAGAGAGGAAGAAACAATAGCATGCCCTTAGGCACTGCACCCATGTTAAGAAAATTTGGAAAGACTTATTAGACCAGTCAAAGCTATTTTTTTCAAGTTTACTAAATCCAGTAGCTGGTTTAGGACGTACTTGATGAAACCTAATTAATTTCCCTAACAAAATTCTGTTTTCTTGCCACATATATATGGCACTACAAAAAGATCAATGTCTTCGATAAGCAGGTTAAAATAGTTGAACACCGAGTGATCCACATATAAAGGTAACCCAAGTTAATAGATATCACTTGTCATACATTGATTACAAATAAAAATGAGTATATACTAGGTCTCTATTAGTCACCACCATTGCATTACAAAGTAAACACAGATGTGGTTGTAGTAAAAAGAAGTATCTCTTCTTCTTGTTGGTTGTGATAGTAATGGGAATTGGATTGAAGGTTGTAGGAAGAAGACGTTGTAGAGAGAAGGTTTACCCATTTGTAACAAGTAAAGTGACTTTAAGAGCTCTAAGTGAACTAAAAGTCCATATATTTGAGCCTTGCAAAGACGTCGAGAGTCTAATTAACAAAAAAAAAACACTTCTGAATGTGAGACTAGTGATAAGATGCTCTTATAAAAATTGATTGGACTATTTATATCAACAAGCTGAAGATTTGATTCTGAGTATTTCATGAATAGTTAAACCATGGTTGAGTGTGCAAGATCCAACGCGGTATTTAAGACATGTGACCTATCTTAATGCTTTATTTAGAATATATCTAAGTGATAAAAAGTGTCAAGAGATAAAATGTGTCAAGAGATATTAGTATTGGTCTAAGAAGCCATACCTTATTTTTTAGACTTCAATAGACCTTTTCTTGATCAATGAGAGGAATTCCATTCATCCCGTAGGCTAGAAAAAAAAAGAGAAATAAATCATTGTTGGACTCAAACTCAACAAAAAGAGGAAGAACCAGTCGCTTCATCCCCCTAATCAGACATGATTACCAAACTCGACAAAAGTGAAACCATGGCCCATTCTATACGACTAGTATCTATGTGTTTGTGTGGTATTTCTCTTGGGTGTGACCAAGAGAGTACCCAAATGCACCAAAATTCTCTAGTTCCATACAATGTACACAATATACTCAAAAGGCGTACGATATTTTGGAACATATCTAAAACAAAAGAAGGAAATCAAACACCCATTGCCGAATGAGAGAGGTTTTAGGGTTTTATTATCCATGTAAAGGTTGTATTGTGTGAACCTAAGATTTAACATGACCGAATACATCTGGTTGTCATGCCTAAAATATGATCGAGGAAATTAAGGCGGAGTGCCCTACATTTAGTATGGATAAGAGGATAAGAGCTAGTTTGCCATCTGCAAAGTCTTGTTCTTTTCAGCTCTGCCAGGACATGCAGTCGGCCGACGACATAGCATGTCCAACCATTTAACTGGTAGAGCAAAGGGGAATGAGTACTAGCTTATGATAGACTATTCAAAAATGGTAGCTAATTATTGGTAGTCCTTGGCTTGGTAGGCAAATGGTTTTAACTACCATTGTTATAACCCCATTTTTTTCATGAGATTTGTAAATCTCCTTTTAAAAGATAAACAAAATCAATGGTTGATTTAATAGTTTGATTTGAATGAATTTTGTGTATAATAGCCTTGTATGTTTTCTTAATGGGCCTTATTGGTTATTAAGCCCAATTGAAAGAAAAAGAAAAGGAAAAGGAATCTTTTTGGATAAAGGAATAAATAAGAAAATAGATAAAAGAAGAATAAAAGGCTAAGGAATATTTTCCAAGATGGAATTTTGAGATATTAAGGTTCCTTGAGGTTCAAGGAACTCATGACAATAATATAAAGGCTAGGGAAAGAGAAAATATGTGGAAAATATGAATAATTAAGTGTTAACTTGCAACTGAAGAAAAGGACTCATTTTCTTTAGATAATGATCCCAATTTTTCATGATGAGAGATAAAACCATAAAAGAGGTTCCCTTAAAATTTGGGATAAAAATGAGTTATAAATTGGGAGTTATGACTTTTTCAAATTACCCTCAACATATGGATTTAATTTGGATTTACGAAATCTTTTCATTTGATTGGTTGAGCGCATGTGATGAGGGCCGTTGGATCTTAATCCAACAGGTGTCACTCATTGTCAAAGTCCCAGTGGGACACAGACTGTGGCCAAGTTTAGGGGGAACTTTCCCCTTTGATTTTCGATCAAATCAGTGCATGTGCACTCATGGAAGGCGCTCCTCTAGGTCCGGGAGAGGGAGACGAACCTTCTCGACCCTAAGATGATAGACTCCCATCGCAACTAGGAGAAACACCCAATTGGGCTGAGGATCGTTGGCGGCAGGGATAGGAAACCCTAAAAAGGACCCCCCATATCCTATAAATAGATCCCCACATGTTTCCTCTCAACCTCGCGAACGACGACGACAACTTCTCATGTTCCAAAATCCTCTCCCTCTTTCGATTGCTCTCGCTCCGACGAGGTCCAGTCGTGGCGCCACCGCATTGTTCAAGTGAAGAAAAGGAGGAAGACGAGGAGCAGTAGCCCTTGGATCAGGGTCCATCGTGGACCTGAGGGAGATCCAACGATCGGTAGTGGGCAGCAGCGCATGCCATCAAGTTAGTGGAGGCATTTGAAACAGAGCGTCAGATCCATACGTGGACCAGTGACGCATTGATTGAACAGTCGACAAAATTTGGTAATTAGCTCTCTCTTCTCAAATAAATCAGAAAAAGATTTTTCCTTGCAAAATTCATAGAAATAGCTAGAAATCTCTGATGAGAAAACTTTATACATGAGCGTTGCTTAGAAAAATACGAGGAGCGGGAAAAAAATGGTTTGACAACCTGATTCTATATCGTCTTACAAAGGTACATTAATTTGGTAGAAAAAGGCATTTAAAGGTAATTAGAAACCCTAATTTTATATAAAGAGTGAATCTTTCTGGATTAATAGATTAATTTGAAGAGTATTAACCTATTGATTATTAAGATAGAGTTTTCATCCATTTTAAATGCAAAATTGGCTAATTTAGGGTTTTAATCTATAAATGAAGGATAATACATATAGAAACCCTAATTTAGGGTGAAAAAGGAGAAAAATTATGTTTATTTCAGATTAAGGAAATAAGATACTAAATAATGATCCTAAGTCTGTTAGGAGTAATAAATGAGAATTTTAAAGGTTTTATGTAGTTTTGTTGAATTAGGGTTCATAATATTAAAAGTGGAGGCAAAACCCTAATTTCAAAGGAAACCCTCAAATTTGAATAGAAATTGTAAGGAATAAGATGAAGTTGGATAAATTTTGATAAAAGGAAGTTTGTATGTTTATTTCAAGATTTATGAGCATAATTGGTTGCTTGGTTGAGATTTCTCTATTTGATTGATCTGTCTCAAAATCTGCAATCACAGGTATGTGGTTACGTTTATGAATAATCACTTTAGTTTCACGGCGACTCCCGAACGTTTTTATCGGTTGCCTGAAAATAACTGCTTGGATGCTTTTATTTCATGCAACTATAAAGTGACTATGATTATCACCATAAATATGTGTACATGACTGGCCCAGATCCTGGTCCTCCTCTGTGGCTTTGCTAATATTGAAAAGGGTAATCTGGTAAAGGGTCGACCTGATAAGTGAGACCATCAGATTATCAAGAGTTAGGGATTGGGATACCTATGGGTAGTGCCATGCGACTCTTTAGCACACCATGAGTTAGGAATTGGGCTGCCTATGGGTAGTTCCATGAGACTCAACCCTAGATATTGATCTACCTGTTAGGTAGGATCATGCAGGGTTTAGTGGGGATCTACCATAAGGAAGGTAGCATCCAGGTCCACTACAGGGACAGCACATAGGCTAGGGTATGTATGGATTGAGCAGTCATATTAAAAACGTAAAGTTGTTTGTTAAACTATAATTGACTGTAATATGTTGATATTAATTGCATGATTATTGTTTCCCCCCACATACCAACTTTATGCTAACCAAAGTTTTGTTTGTTGGCATTTTAGGTACAAATCAAAAAGGACAAATAGTAAATTGGCACATTGTGAATACATGAATGAAAGTACAAGGAGGATCAATTAGAGTAGTATATGTGTGTGGATATAAGTTTAGAAATCTAAGTTTTTCAAAGGTATGAAAAAAAATTATTTTATTACAGCTTTTCAGTATAGTTTGGTAAAGTTTGATAATTATTCATGTTTATTTTTCGAACCTTTGATCTGGAAATTGGGGTAACGGTTCTGACCTCCTGGTCTCCCTTAATTGGGGGTTACTAGAAGGCGGGGTCATTACATTTTGTATCAGAGCCAAGGTTCTTCACTTAACCATTAATAATTATTAAATTTTACAAACTCTATAGAACCCAAGGGAGTTATTAGATGATTATCCGAAAGACAGAGGTGTCTAGAAAAGGATCACGACCGGGGGCTGGCAATATTTTCCTCTACATCACTAGTCATAATACGAGGACTCCCGGATCTGTGTGACTTCCTAGCCAAAGTCTTAGGGTATGATTCAAAATAAGATACCTTTATGACTCTCTCATCTTATTCATCCCTTCTCATCACACATTCTATTAAGGATTTAAAGAGTTAGGGTTTTTCTCTCTCTTCCTCACCCTCATGTGGTATGGGTAAATAAGTTAAGGATTAAGGAATCCTCCATCAAATTAATAAAAGATACGTAATAATACGTCATCGATATAAGTATAATTAGCTTAAAGGTATAGACTAAAGGGTCTATGTGTATGCTTATACAGATGGCTAGCGTGAAGACAGTGGTTGTCTCAGATGCCACCAATGGTGGTGGACCTTCATGTAAGGGAAATGTGTCTTCCGAGAAGAGGAAGAGGAACCACGTGGAGATTCCTCAAAGAAGAGGAAGAGACATGAAGAAACCACTCATGAGGTCCCTAACCCTGACCTGGTACCCTTCAGCAACCTTGATCAAGAAGAACACCAAGGGTATGAGGAGCAACATGTGTATGAGGAGGTAGGCTGGATGGAAGAGGACCAAGCTGGTGGTCCCAAACCAACCATGATGATCCACACCCCTGATGCTCTATGGATGGAACAACAGAAGAAGTTGATAGAGGCCATTAGTGCTTTGGCCCTCTGAGACTTGGCTAGAGGTGAGAATGACGAACCGCTTCCTGTTCATCCTCAATTGGGAGCCACCATCTTGGACTTCGTCAAGTTGAACATTGAGAAGTTTTGGGGAGAAGATAAATCTGAGGTGGCTGACAAGGCAGAATCTTGGCTGCTTTTAGTCGATAATGGATTTTGTATGCTTGAGGTACAGCTGAACAAGAAGGTCCTCTTTGCTGCTCACCTCCTGGAAGGAGAAGCCAAGATATGGTGGGAGACACACATCATAGGCCGAGATCTAACTGAGGAACCAATGGCATGGGCTGACTTCAAGACGGTCTTCACTGCCAGATTCATCCTTGTCTCAGCTAAGAAGGAAAAGGAAAGGGAGTTCACCAACATGACTTAAGGAAACTCATCTGTGGCAAACTTCAGGCGCAAGTTTCGAATCCTGGAATATTTTGGGTATAAGATGGATGAGGAAAGAAGGGTGGATCACTTCATAGAGCATCTTCACCCTACCATCAAGCCCCATGTGATGGCAAGTAAACCTAAAACCTTCGATGAAGCTTACAGCACTGCTTTAGACATGGAGAGGATAGTGATGCCAGTTCAGAATCCACCCAGGGGATATTTGGGTTTCACTGAAGGAACACAAGGCCAGAAAAACAACCACAGGAAAGGTCAATGGTGTCATCATACTAAAGGAAGACTTGGAGGAAAAGGGAAACTCCATCAAGATAACAACCGACCTCAATGTCGCACCTGTGGGAGGTGGCACACCAGTGAGTGCCGCTACAAGAAGAAGACATGCTACCAATGCCACCAAGAAGGACACATCCAAGTTGTTTGTCCTCTACCAGATCCAAGAGGACCAGGACAGGTAGAAGCCCCACCAGTAGCAGCTCCACCTATGGAAACTCCACCTATAGCAGTAGCCCCACCTACTGGAGAGAGAAGACAAGCTTGGGTTTTTGCCATTAATAATGAGGAGGCTCAAGCTAATGCTAATCGGTTGGTCGAGGTTAATAACCCTTACAATTTTCTTTTATGTTTTAAGATAAGCATGTAATGGTCTAATATACGGTGAAAAACAATGTAGGTATGCTTGAAGTCATGGGACACAATGTAAAAGCTTTGTTTGACTCTGGATCTACTAATACTTTCATTTCAAGAAATCTTGCAACTATGCTTTGTTTGGATATCAAGGATTTAGGGTATGTCTTAGATGCTACAACCCCGAGTGGTCAGATCTTTACATCTCTTTTGAAAACTCTGGTGATACCCATGAAATATCGAGATCATGAGTTTCCTACAGACTTTATCCTTCTTGATATGAATGACTTTGATGTGATCATTGGTATGGATTGGCTTTATACTTATAGGGCCAATATTGACTGTAGGGAGAAGAAAGTGATCGTTAAGAAACCAGGACACCCACCTTTTGTCATTAGGGGTAGGAAATATGCCACCACCAACATGTATGTGTTAGCATTGAAAGCAGAGTGGATGATGAGTAAAGGGTGTTGAGCTTTCTTGGAAGTAGTCACCGAGATAGAACGTAGGGTGCAACCATTAGAGGAAATAGAGGTAGTTAGGAGATATGCAGATGTTTTTCCAAATGATCTACCTAGGATTCCTCCCGAGAGAGGTGTATTTTTCCATAGAGCTAGCTCCCGAGACAAGCCCTATTTCACGAGCACCTTATAGAATGGCCCTTGCAGAGTTGCTCGAGTTGAAGAAACAATTGCAGGAATTGCTAGACAAGGGTTTTATCCACCCTAGCACATCGCCATGGGGAGCGCCAGTTCTTTTTGTAAAGAAAAAGGATGGTTCTCTCTAAATGTGCATAGACTATTGGATGATCAACCAGGCTACCATTAAGAACAACTACCCTTTACCCCAGATAGATGACTTGTTTGACCAGTTGAATTATGCACAAGTCTTTTCCAAGATTGACTTAAGATCAGATTACCACCAGCTAAGAGTCAAGAGTGAGGACATCCTGAAGATAGCTTTTAGAACACTTTATGGCCACTATGAGTTTGTGGTCATGCCTTTTGGGTTGTACAATGCACCCAGTGTTTTCATGAACCTTATGAATAGTGTGTTTCAACCCTTCCTTGACTCATTTGTCATAGTATTCATAGATGACATACTAGTTTATTTGGATGACTTAGATCAACATCGAGACCACCTAAGTAAAGTCCTCAATATCTTGAGGAAGCAGAAGTTCTACGAGAAATTCTCCAAATGTGAGTTTTGGATAGGCTGAGTCATGTTCCTCAGACATATCATCTCAGGAGGAACGATCGTTGTAGATCCGGCTAAAGTGTCAGCAGTTTGAGACTGGCCTGCACCAAAGAATCCTTAAGAAATACACAGTTTCTTGGGGTTGGATGGGTACTATCGGCGCTTCATCAAGGATTTCTCAAAGACCGCCTTGCCTTTGACCATGTTGACTCAGAAGGATGTGAAGTTTGTGTGGTTTGATGTGTGTGAAGCTCATTTTTAGGAGCTGAAGGAGAAGCTAACCACTGCACCAATTTTGACTCTACCATTAGGCAATGAGGGTTTCATGATTTTCACTGACACATCAAAGATGGGACTTGGTTGTGTGTTAGTACATAATCGGCATGTGGTTGCATATGCCTCTCGATAGCTCAAGCCCAACGAGGTGAATTACCCGACACATGACCTGGAGTTAGCTGTTATTATGCATGCCTTGAAGATTTGGCGGCATTACTTGTATGGTGCTACTTTTGAGATCCTCACTGACCATAAGAGCATGAAGTACCTCCTGACTCAGAAATACTTAGACCTACGACAATGATGATGGATGGAGTACATGAAGGATTATGACTTTACCATCACTTATCATCCTGGAAAGGCAAATGTCATAGCAGATGCTTTGAGTCGGAAACATCTCAAGTGTGCAGCTATTTTTTCCAGTCAGTGGAAGAGTTTAGAAGAGCTGGTAGAACAGTCTCCTCAACTGTTTGAGGATCGAGTTCATTTGGCCAACATCCAGATACAGTCAGAATTGTTGAGTGAGATTGTAGCAGCACAGTTGGCTAGTGGGGAACTTGACAAGATGAAGGGCTTGATGAAGAAGCCATAGACCCATCTTTCATTGGCAATAGACGAAGGGATCAGATTCAAGAATTGTATATGGGTTCCTAATGACTCACCATTGAAAGAACGTATCCTATAAGAGGCTCATGGTTCTAAGTACACGGTGCACCCGGGAACAACCAAGATGTTTAAGGACATGTAGAGGTTTTTCTGGTGGCCAGGAATGAAGAGAGATATTGCGGCATATGTGGCCAGCTATCTTACATGCCAAATGGTGAAGGCTGAACACCAACAATTCGGTGGACTGTTACAGTCTATAGTGATTCCAGAATGGAAATGGGAGCAGATCACCATGGATTTTGTGGTGGGTCTACCTCAGACTAAGAAAGGTCATGATGATATATGGGTTGTGGTAGATCGCCTTACCAAGTCAGCACACTTCCTTGCCATGAAGACAACTGCCAAAGTGTCAGACTTAGCTGAGTTGTATATTAGAGAGATAGTGTGTTTGCATGGCGTACCCGATTCCATCATCTCCGATAGAGACCCAAAGTTTACTTCCAAGCTATGGAAGCAAGTTTAAGAGGAACTAGGTACAAGGTTGAGACTCAGTACCGCATATCACCCCCAGACACATGGTCAGTCAGAAAGGACAACCCAGACCTTAAAGGATCTTCTGAGAGTGTATGTGCTTGATTGGGGTGGATCATGGGAGCAGTACTTACCATTATCTGAGTTTGTCTACAACAATAGTTTCCAAGCTAGTATTGGGATGCCTCCATATGAAGCTCTATATGGGAGACTGTGTCAGTCACCACTTCACTGGGATGATGTTAGTGAAAGGACCTTGTTGAGGTCAGATGAACTCCAAGTGTATGCTGATAAGGTCACTTTAATCAGGAAAAGGCTAAAGAGAGCCCATGATCGACAGAAGTCATATGCTGATGCGAGGCGAACTGATGTGCATTTTACTGTGGGAGAACATGTCTTTCTAAAAATCTGATCGCTCTGAGCTATAGCTAAGAATAGAGGAAAGTTGAGTCCCCGATACGTGGGTCCGTTTGAAGTGTTAGAATGGATTGGTAAAGCTGCATATCGTTTGGCATTACCCCCTCAATATAGTATGATGCATGATGTGTTTCACATGTCCAATCTGAAGAGATATGTGCAAGATCTGAGCCATGTGCTGAGCATTGAACCCATTGAGCTTCAAGGGAAGCTAACTTATCCTGAGTTACCTTTGCGGGTTCTAGATACCAAGGTGAAAGAGCTTAAAAATAAGAATATAAAGATGGTAAAGGTTCTTTGGAAGCACCATGGAGAGGATGAAGCCACATGAGAGCTGAAGATGGACATGGAAAAAGCATATCCTAATTTGTTTGTATGATTGTTGAATTTTGAGGGAAAAATTCCTATAAGGAGGGGAGGATGTTATAACCCCATTTTTTTCATGAGATTTGTAAATCTCTTTATAAAAGATAAATCAAATCAATGGTTGATTTGATGGTTTGATTTGAATGAATTTGTATATAATAGTCTTGTATGTTTTCTTAATGGGCCTTATTGGCTATTAAGCCCAATTGAAAGAAAAAGAAAAGGAAAAGGAATTTGTTTAGATAAAGGAATAAACAAGAAAATAGATAAAAGAAGAATAAAAGGCTAAGGAATATTTTCCAAGATGGAATTTCAAGATATTAAGGTTCCTTGAGGTTCAAGGAACTCATGATAATAATATAAAGGCTGGGGAAAGAGAAAATATGTGGAAAATATGAATAATTAAGTGTTAACTTGCAACTAAAGAAAAGGACTCGTTTTCTTTAGATACTGATACCAATTTTTGCATGATGAGAGATAAAATCATAAAAGAGGTTCCCTTAAAATTTGGGATAAAAAGGAATTATAAATTGGGATTTATGACTTTTTCAAATTACCCTAAAAATATGGATTTAATTTGATTTAGGAAATCTTTTCCTTTGATTGGTTGAGTGCGTGTGACGAGGGTCATTGGATCTTTATCCAACAGGAACCACTCATCGTCAAAGTCCCAGTGGGACACGGACTATGGCCGAGTTCAGGGGGAACTTTCCCCTTTGATTTCCGATCAAATCAGTGCATGTGCACTCATGGAAGACGCTCCTCTGAGTCCGAGAGAGGGAGACGAACCTTCTCGACCCTAAGATGATAGTCTCCCATCGCGACTAGGAGAAACGCCCAATTGGGCTGAGGATCATTGGCGGCAGGGATAGGAAACCCTAAAAAGGACCCCCCCATATCCTATAAATAGACCCACACATGTTCCAGAACCCACTCCCTCTCTCGATTTCTCTCGCTCCGATGAGGTCCAGTAGTGGTTCCGCCGTGTTGTTCGAGTGAAGAAAAGGAGGAAGATGAGGAGCAGTAGCCCTCGGATCAGGGTCCATCGTGGACCTGAGGGAGATCCAACGATCGACAGTGGGCAGCAGTGAGCGTCATCGAGTTAGTGGAGGCATTTGACGTGGAGCGTCAGATCCTGACAAAGACCAGCGGCGCATTGATCGAACGGTCGACAAAATTCAGTAATTAGCTCTCTCTGCTCAAATAAATCAGAAAACTGTTTTTCCTTGTGAAATTCATAGCAATAGCTAGGAATCTCTGATGAGAAAACTTTATACATGAAAGTTGCTTAGAAAAATATGAGGAACAAGATAAAAATGGTTTGATAACCTGATTCTATTTAGTTTTACAAAATTACATTAATTGGGAAGAAAAAGGTATTAAAAGGTAATTAGAAACCCTAATTGTATATAAAGAGTGAATCTTTGTGGATTAATAGGTTAATTTGAAGAGTATTAACCTATTGATTATTAAGATAGAGTTTTCATCCATTTTGAATGCAAAGTTAGCTAATTTAGGGTTTTAATCTATAAATGAAGGATAATACATATAGAAACCCTAATTTAGGGTGAAAAAGGAGAAAAATTATGTTTATTTCGGATTAAGGAAATAAGATACTAAATAATGATCCTAAGTCTGTTAGGAGTATTAAAATGAGAAATTTAAAGGTTTTATGTAGTTTTGTTGAATTAGGGTTCATAATATTAAAAGTGGAGGCAAAACCCCAATTTCAAAGGAAACCCTAAAATTGTAATAGAAATCCTAAGGAATAAGATGAAGTTGGATAAATTTTGATAAAAGGAAGTTTGTATGTTTATTTCAGGATTTCTATGCATAATTGGTTGCTTGGTTGAGATTTCTCAATTTGATTGATTCTGTCTCAAAATCTACAATCACGGGTATGTGGTTACGTTTATGAATAATCGCTTTAGTTTCACGGAGATTCCCGAACGTTTTTATCGGCTGCCTAAAAATAACTGCTTGGATGACTTTTATTTCATGCAATTATAAAGTGACTATGATTATCACCATAAATATGTATACATGATTGGCCCAAATCTTGGTCCTCCTTTGTGGCTTTGCTAATGATGAAAAGGGTAATCTGGTAAAGTGTCGACTTGATAAGTGAGACCATCAGATTATCAAGAGTTAGGGATTGGGCTACCTATGGGTAGTGTCATGCGACTCTTTAGCACACCATGAGTTAGGGATTGGGCTACCTATGGGTAGTGCCATGCGACTCAACCCTAGATATTGATCTACCTGTTAGGTAGGATCATGCAGGGTTTAATGGGGATCTACCATAAGGAAGGTAGCATCCAGGTCCACTGCAGGGACAACGCAGAGGCTAGGGTATGTATGGATTGAGTAGTCATGTTTAAAACGTAAAGTTGTTTGTTAAACTGTAATTGACTGTAATATGTTGATATTAATTGCACGATTATTGTTTCCCCCACGTACCATCTTTATGATGATCGACGTTTTATTTGTCGGTGTTTTAGGTAGAAATCCAAAAGGACAAACAGTAAATTGGCACATTGTGAATTCATAAATGAAAGTACAAGGAGGATTAGTTAGAGTAGTATACGTGTGTGGATTGAAGTTTAGAAATCCTAGTTTTTCAAAGGTATGCAAAAAGTTTATTTTATTACAGCTTTTCAGTATAGTCAGGTAAAGTTTTATAATTATTAATGTTTATTTGTCAAACCTTTGATCTGGAAATTGGGATAACGGCTCTGACCTCCTGGTCTCCCTTAATTGGGGGTTACTGGAAGGCAGGGTCATTACAACCATAAAATGGTAGATAACAATGTACTGATAGAGAATTCTATGACCATGTACTGGACAAATAAATAGATTTAGACTACCATATAAAGGTAGAAGAAACTCAATTATCAACAACAGACTAACAATTTGGTTCTACTTTCCTATGAAATAAATTTATACCGTATTAGCAAACATCTATATGACAACAATGATGTTTGTGGAGTACAAGACCCTTCTCCAATTAACATTCAATCTCAATGATACCTAATATAACACACATTGCATCATATATGAATAAAAGAACAACATTTTGAAACCAAAATCTTTCTTAAAAACATTACCATATACATTATTCTGTCTAGATTGGAATAATACAGTAATACAATTTTGCAATCTATGTGCAGAATAATTGTGTTTCCCTATAACTTACTGAAAGAAAACATGCTTGATAGTTAAACTAACAAATGTGTCACAATGTACAACTTTGACTAAAATATTCATCACAACTCATAATTGGTCGATTACAAAACAAAAATTTGTTATCTGCTCTTCAAATTGACTCTTCCCAATGTTTTCATGCTTGGTTCTTACATCATCATGCTTCTTAGATCAAAACCTCAAATAATATATACAACTTAAAAAGTTTCAAGAGCATATTCAACACATTCAACTTCACCACCTACAACAATGTTTAAGTCAAAATTAATCATAAGCTTCAAGGAAACTATGTTTTAGCATAGTTAATAGATAAAAAAAATAATGTGCATTATTAAGAAATACTTTTAGCCATATAGCAATTTGCTTTAGGACTTCTTGCTTGTGTATAGTTAGCTTGTTTGTCCAAATCGCATTGTTATAGAAATGAAAATGGTGTCATAATTAGCATCCTATGTGATTGCATATGCATTCCAAATGAATCATATAAAGTTGGCATATTTGATTAAACATGAGAGTGAACTTTAGCAACTAGTTTAGAGTTGGGTTGAATTTGATCTGGATGCATTTTGGGATATTCATATATGATTGGCAAATAATAGGGCCCAATTTCCAATGTTTGTTAGAATGAACAATAGAGAACACGATCGGTGGCTGAGGCCTCTTGTCTCAACACACAATTAGTGGGTAGCCTTGTCAATATCTAGATGGCATCTATAAGAATTTTTAGACGAGAGAGGATAGATGTTTGGGATATTCTTCATTTCAAGGCTCTCTTGCATAGATGCATCACTTGAAGCATTTTTAACCATTGTGAAGGCTCCATGGCCAACATCCCCCCAATGATAATGGAAGGTTCACACTTGCATCTCATGAGGGTATACTTGATGATCATGTAAGAGGACACTCTTTTTTTTAATCTTCGAGAGAACCCCACACAAGGCAAGACCACTACTGGACCCACCCCAGCATGCCTCTGTTGTTGCACCTTTGCAACCATGCATCTATTGTCGTGCCTTAGACACTACACTTTGAATCTCCTTCCTCACCGTGGCCAGGAATCTTGTGGGTTTTTCTATTCTTCCAGCCCTCTTCCTCCTCTAGAGATCATTCCATGTGAATGTTTACTTAAAGAAGATCTAGACCACAAAGAAGGCTCTAAGGAAATGGTCTAGGGAGAAAGTCAATCTCCACAACCTTTCAAACATTGTTGAACTTGATTATCACCGGAATGCACTTTAGGCTAAGAATCATAACCATGTGCCCTATGGCCATCATAGAATAAAGGAAAAGGGAGAGGTTGATGTAGCTAGAGAAAGTGGAGAAAAGCATTTTTGGTGAACGAGTAGAATCAAGTGGATCAATGATGGTGATTGCAACACCAAGGTATACCACTCAACTATAAAATAAAGGGAGATGAGGAAGGCTATATGTGTGTTAATCCATGACCATAGGAAAGTACTTAAAGATAGGGAAGAGATCATAATAACCACTACTAACTTATTTGAATGTCTCTACAACATAGGCAAGTATTGATCAATGGTTATTTATAGTAGTAAGGAGGCAACTTTGAGATGGCATGATATGGAGATTGAACGGTTGGGAGGTTTGTGGTAGTGAGGGAGTGCGCCATTACTGCATGATGTGGAGATTCTTCAGGCTCAATTGAAAGTGAGATTAGTTGATCATTATCTGAGAAGTTTGTAGCTAGAACCATCATAGGGATCACAACGATGGTGAAGGTTATTAGGTTAAGGATCCAAGAACTAGATATTGTGGCTATTATCCGTGAGTGTTGTGGTTGAGCAAGTGAGAACATATATCATGGCTATTAGGTTAAGAATCCTAGAACTAGATTGATGGATGGACATGACTACATCACTATCACTCTTGACGATCTATCAAACCACCACACAATACCATATCCTCTCCTTTAGAAAGAAATGGCTCAATGTTCAGAGCAAAGGAGTTGTCAATGTGTTACTTGGGGGCAACCGACACTTCCACTACTTAGGTGTTGGTGTAGGTTGCATAAAGAGGAACGGTGACATGCGTGAAGGGAGGAATTGAGAGTAGAGACAATATAGGAGAAAAAAATTCGAGGAGATAGATTATTATTAACTCATTTCCTTAATAATGTAAACTTAAATCTAGATACAATAAACAAATAACAAATTTAAATATCAAAATCATATTTATATTGATCATGTAATTATGCATATACTTTCTTTACTTGGGCAAACTAAATGGTGTGCCTTAAACTTTGATTTCCTTACCGATCTAAAGAACCAAAGAGGCTACAGTTAGAATATCTGAAGATCACGGTGCAAGCATCACCTAAACCATGGCTGCAAGAACAAATAATATGCTAGTTATTCACAAATAAATTGTAGATGCACCAACCATTCCTTTACTAATTCAATGATGTAGTATAATCAATATATCAAAACATAGAGTAGAAATACTTATGCCAAAAAAATGTGTTGCACAGTGGATAATAATAAGACATGATCATCTTCATATAAAAAAGTTAAAATAGGGGATCTAGAGAACAAACTAACCTTTAGCAAAGATGGGTTGTTTTATTGATTCCGTCGTCACTATTAAAATGTAGTTGCACCTCCTCCATGCCATAGTCTTTGGTTATATCAACACCCTAATAATAATGAGAGGGACAAAAGCGAGGCAATTAGAAATAAAAGAAGGAAGATTAAAACTTAAACAAAAACAAATTAGAGTTTACTTGAGAGAACAAGGAGGCAACAAACTACATAGAAAATTGATTAGTGTTTAATCATAAGAGTTGATTGTTGTTG
The DNA here is from genome assembly GCA_963693085.1 of Alisma plantago-aquatica. NCBI lineage: Eukaryota > Viridiplantae > Streptophyta > Magnoliopsida > Alismatales > Alismataceae > Alisma > Alisma plantago-aquatica. The sequence goes on along the minus strand of OY856410.1, from coordinate 790,599,631 downwards.
GAGAGGGACACTCTCAACCCGCCACCCATATTTAGGGGTCATTCAGATTAAACATATTAAAATCACAATAGCTACTCACATTCATCATATATGGTTGATATCTCCCAATGTTCTACCAGGGACACATCTTATTATCGATCAGCTTCACACCATGCATTGTGCCAACAAACACGAAGGCTATGGGTTTGGCTCTTCCATGCTCACACCATCTGTAACATCCCTGACATGGGTTATGTTTTAACCCTAGGTGTTTTTTTTAATAAAAGTGATTATATGCTTGCTCTTATCTTTTAAAAAATAATTAAGGCTCAAGAGGAACTTACATTGCAATTTTAGTCCTTTTTTAATATTGTTGAAATCAATGTTTTGCTTGCTTTGGACTAAAAGTGTAAATTATCCAAGTTGAGGGGTTTATTTGCAAATTGTGCATGATAATATGTTCCTCATATGTTGAAGCATCATCAGAGTGAAGATGATGCAGAGGTATGGCTTTTGATAGCCTAAATACCAAGAAAGAGCTGATAAAGCAATGGTTGTGCATTAAAACCTAGTTTTGGTGTAATGTGCAATTTATCCAAAACCTAGGGTTCAATATGAAAATTACCACTTCAAAATGGTCCCTATTGTTTCTTGGTATCATGTGGAGCAAAGAAAATGAGAAGGGCATCTCATTTGTATCTCTTTGAAGGAGAGAGAATCTTGATATTAAAATAATCAAGATTTAAGCAGAATGGAAACCTTAATTCAAATTAATGCAAAAATATAAAATAATTGAGGGGCCTTCAACCAAAATTGAAATAGGTTGAATTCAGATATGTTTGGATGTCCTTGTTCTTTGCAAGAGCCACGAAATATCTCAAGGAGGTGAAAAACCCACTTGCATTATTATAAGAAAAAGAAATATCCACTCACATATGGATATTACTATTAAATGGATTAAGGTGCTTAATTTGCTTTTCTTTAAAACATGGATAATTGAGAGTAATAAGAGGCAAGGAGGATATCCTCATCCCTAAGGAAAGGAAGGGGGAAAGTGGAAAGAATTTGGGAGAGATAATTCCTACATTCTCTCTCCTAATTGATTTTTTTAATAAAAAGAGCATATAAGCTCATTTATCCATAGAGTAAAAGGGAAATTTCGAATTCACTTTCACCCTTTGCTTGCAAAACGACCAAGGAAGCTTTGAAGGACCAAGAGGATGACCCCCGACCTATTGGTAAGCTTCTTGACCTTCTTTCATCTTGATTTCATGGTGGAAATCATAAATCAATGCATAATTTCTTCTTTTCTTCACTCCATCTTCAACCCAAGCCAATCCTTTCACTCCAAAACTTGAGGACGAGACTTGGGGGAGTTGTAAAAGCTTCTTACACCATTGTTGATGTAAAGATACAATCTTTGAAGTTCAATTGAAGGTGGGTTATATGACCTGAACCCTTATTCATTATTATTGAATTCAATTTCTCAACCCTTTATGTTTAATTGATCTTTTTGCAATTCCTTTGATTGATTGATGGAATTACTATGAAGATGGTAGTAGATTTCGTGGACTGAAGGTTGATGATGATCCAATGGTTGAGATTTTGAGAGTTGGAGATCCAAGAGTCAATAATTGTTGAACTTCAATAACTTAATTGATTGAAGGTTTCAATGCAACAAATCATGTTCAACCAATTGATGTATGTACCTAATGAACCCTTGCGGTTTTGAGACTAATTTGGCCCAAACGGTCTTGAAACTGTTTGGGGTCAAATGGTTTCAAAATCGTTTGGGATCAAACGGTTTCAAAACCATTTGGTGATGAAACCCCAAAACTGAATGAAGGTTAATTGTGATTCAATCAATTGGAAATTGAATGTGATGATTGTTCCAATGATCCAATGATTGATAGTGATGGTAATATATGAAGTTACAAAGGTTGAATCCCTAAAGTACCTAAATGATTAGTACCATTAAAGGGAAAAACTCTAATTTCTTATAAGAAACTTAGTACACTATGTCAATCATAGCTGTATGTACTTGATTGAAGGGTTGATACAACCTAATCAAGTTGAGAGAATGATAGAATGGAATTCATACATAAGTATAATTCATGTGGGGATTAAGGGTATGATCCTTAGAAAATAGATCATGAAACCCTAATCATGAGCATAAAGCCTAATTGACAAGGTTATTGAATCCTAACCCTAATTTAGGGCAATTCTAAGTGAAACCCTAATCCAGGGTAAGGATGTAGCCCTAATCCAAGGTGATGATATGTGTAAACCTAATTTAGGGTAATGTGATGCAAAATCCTAAATTGGGAAGAATAGTAAACCCTGATTATGGGTACTTGAATAGAAAACCTAATTGGAATGAATAGTAAACCCTAATTATGGGTAATGGAACATGAAACCCTAATTGGGATGAATAGTAAATCCTAATTATGGGTAATGGAACATGAAACCCTATTTGGGATGAACAGTTAACCCTAATTGTGGGTTATTGAATGTAAACCCTATTCTGGGGTGAAAATTATGTGAAACCCTAACTAAGGGTGATTTTATGAGAAACCATGATGTTTGATGTGATGTGGAACTGAAATCTAGGGTGATACTATGTAATGTTTTATGAAACCCTAATCTTGGGCAATATGGTGATAAACCATAACCTTAATTTGGGTAATGGGATGAATGTTCCCAAATGACATGAAATGGTAAACCCTAATCCTAGTAAGGGAATACTGGTGTTACCCTAGAATAGTGAATCCATATTTGTTCTGCATGGTACTGATATGTAATTGAAATTACTATTATCATCTACACTAACCATGCATGTATTCTGAAATGGTGGTCATGGCCAGGTATGAGCTATGATGTTTAATTCACTATTGTCTATTGGGCCTTGTGTGCCATAATATACCTTGTTACCTGGTAAAAGATAACAAGAGAGTTAATGGGCCTCAAGTATCATGAGTGATGCTTGTAATAGCAAGTATCATGTTTACTTTGGTCAGATGACTTGAAGGTGATAGTTACTTGGAAAAGTGGTAACAATGCTCAATGATGAGCTAAGGGTTGAATACCCAGAACCATATGATTATGATAATGAGATTGTGTAGGGATGAGAATTCCCAATATTGAAATGAGGGATTGAGTTCCCAATGCCTTTTAAAAAGACTGATAAGTAATTGATAAAAATAGTACATGTCTCTTTATAGCATTGTCATAATAAGTTATGTTTGAGAACTTATCTGATGCTAAAAGAATATCAAAATGTATTTAATTAATCAAGTGAAATCTGTATGTAGTGCTCTGACCATAGATCCATCATCTTCAGAAGTTGGTGATGGTGAAATAGGTTTCCCTATGGATTTCCTAGAATTCGCATATTTTGAATATGTGGGGGTAAATGGGCGAAAATATCCTTACGTCCGGGTGAAGAGATTGATGGAAGGTAAACATTAAACCTCTCGATCCTTCATGTGTCGAGATGGATGTATCACAAATCTCCCGATGGTTGGGATGGATGTATCATGAATCTCCCAATGATATTTAATGTCGGGTCGATGAAGATAAACATTAAATCTCTCGATTGCCGATGAGAGTGTAGTTGACGTTGTAACTCTATAATGAAGTTGCCAGTATACCCTGGAAAGCTATTTTGAGCAGTCGACATAGTCCTGCTTGTGGTCCCATACTGACCAGGATGTGGGAGGTCATGGGAATCTGGCTCTTCCATTGACCTATGTATGGTACCAATTTCGATTTAACAATGGTAGGTTGGAGTATGAGTGATATACCTCATCTTCTCAGAGCTTAAGTATGTTTAAAAAATGTAATCAGTCGTGTACCGTATTTGCATAATATTGAAATACGAGAATCACTGGTTGATGTTATATCCTAGATGGATAAGTGTTATAAATATCCTTTAATTCCCTATTGAATATTATACATGTTGTTTATCAAGTTACAACTGAAAAGCTTAAGTGAGAATATTGCTCTAATCTGCATAGATATTAAATTAACTGTTGTTAAGCTTATGATTCCACTGCTCAGTTTATTTCTATTAAACTACAATAATAATGTTTTGGCGGAGAGTTATATCTCCCGTTGGGGAAATTTTTATAATTGTCTCACACTCGTGGAATCCAACATTTTTAGGTAGACGCAGACAAAGAGGAAGAACCTCTGTAGAAGAGGAAGAATAGCAGCAGTAACAGCAAGGACAACAGTAATATCCCAGGTGGGGATACTAGTTGTTAGGCTATATACATAAAAGTCCTATGTGTCGTCTTTGTACTCTCAGGTCTTAGGAGTCAGTGATAGTGTTTTATAATAGATCTGAGATTTTGGCATGAAGCCTTGAGGATTTTGTTACTTGTGCTTTTATCAACCAAAGTGATGTATACATATATGTCTCGAGAAAGAGATGGTACATGGAATGTACAATGTGAACCAGTATGTAAATATAGTACTTTAGTTCTGAATGAAAGAGTTTTCCTGTGAATGGATCTCTTGATAAATGGTTTTCATTTTTAGTGATTTTCAGTAATTCTATTGCAAATGATTCGCTTCTGCATTAGTTAATCTGGTTTTATAAGTTGGATGCCACAGTTTAGTGGTATCAGAGCTCTAGGTTCGCTAAGTCTATAGAGACATAGGACTAAGGTTGTTGAGTCTGTTCTAGTGTCTTCTAGTTATCTGATAGTATCTTCTGCTTATATAGGAGGAGAAGAAGAACTAAATATGTCTGGATCACACGATGAACATGCTGCTGAGAGCAGCGTTGCTGCACCAGGAGGAGGTGCAAGAGATCAAGATAGGGAGGAGCTTTTACTTGATCAACCCCAGTTCAATCAAGCTGATATGGGGAACCCAGCTTTCCAAGCCATGTTTGGATAGTTTATAGAAGCTATGACACATATGATGGATAGGATTCCATTACCTGCACCTAGGGCACCAGCCCATGATGAAAGACATGGAGCCGGCAAAACCTTTGAACGGCTTAGGAGGGTAGGAGCCATAAGTATGCTGGTACAGCTGACCCAGCAGATGCTGAGCTATGGTTGACTGAACTGGAGAAAGCCTTCAGAATCCTCATGATTCCTGAAGATGAGAAGGTGAGCCATGATGTATATATCCTAAAAGGGAGTGATGACCACTGGTGGACCATTGAGGAAGGCAAAAGACCCAGTATTGTGATCGGATGGGATGAATTCTGGTGTGAATTTGTCGCTAGATACTTTCTCAAGACGTATCTAGATGAGAAGATCTCTCAATTTGAGAGGTTGAGGCAAGGACAAATGAACATTAGTGAATATGAAGCTAGGTTCATGGAACTTTTGTGGTTTTGTCCGCATATGGCATCTACAGATGAGGAGAGAATTCGGCAATTTGAGAAGGGGTTGAACACTGAATTGACCACTCCAGTGTCTGCTCTAGAGAACCGGGAGAGGTTTGCCACTTTTGTGGAGTCTGTAAGATAAATAGAAAGGTATGTGATTGAGAAATGACAGATGAAGGGTAAGAAAGAGTACCCACAGTTTCAAGGATAGAGTTCTGGAAGTTTTAAGAAACCAAAGTATTTTGTGCCTACACCACCACCAAGGATCAATACCCAGACACAATGGACGTCAAGTAAGGGTAGAGGTCGTAGTTTACCACCGAAGGGAGCTCACAACTCAGCCTCAATGTCAGTAACATGACCACCCAGACCACAGAGGGGAAATATAACCTGTTATAGATGTGGGAGAGAAGGCCATGTGGTGAGGGAATGTCCTGAAAAAGTCAGGAATGTGACCTAGCAACTGAGGTAGAGTCAACAAGGCTCTCAGAGGCAACAATCTGGAAGTGGTGCTAGAGGACGTGGACAAACATCCCAAGCTAGATCGTCAACATCCAACAATCAAGCACAGGGTCAACAGCAAGAAATGGCTAGATTCTATGCAATGAATCAACCCGAAGCAGTTGTCAATCTCAGGGTCGTGACAGGTCAGATGGAATTATTTTGTTATGATATGTCTCCATCCTGCTTCATATCTGTGTTAATTGATCCGGGTGCTACACACTCTTTTATCACTCAAGAAGTGATTCACAACTACGACATGATTGTCAGTCATAGAGCAGATAGTTTGTTGCTAGAAACCCCTTTGTTAGGATCTGCAGTGTTGCGGGAAGTATGTTCTCCCTGCAATCTTTCCTTTTCTGAACATCGCATTCAAGTGGATCTTATCCCACTTGAGATGCATGGATTTGATATAATTCTTGGAATGGACACCTTAGAAAAGTATAAAGTTGTCTTGGATTGTGGTTCCAAGTAGGTTGTGTTCACAGATAATGGTGACACATTGATCTTTCATGGAGATAGAAAGATTCTTCCAACATGCCTTGTGTCAGCTATGGTAGCTGAGAAGTTGATGAGACAAGGATGCTTCGCATTCTTAGCCCATGTGGTTGATACCACAATGGAGAGCCCTCATCTTTTTCAAGTTCCAATAGTCAGGGAATTTGAAGATGTATTTCCTAAAGAACTTCCAAGTGTTCCACCACCCCGAGAGATTGATTTTGAAATTAATCTAATTCCAGGAACACAACCAATAACACAAACGCCATATAGAATGGCACCTACTGAGATGGTAGAACTCAAGAAACAACTGCAAGAGTTGCTTGAGAAAGGTTTTATCTGACCGAGTACTTCACCATGGGGTGCTCCGGTCCTCTTTGTTAAGAAGAATGATGGGTCTATGCATTTATGCATCGACTATAGGTAGTTGAATAAAGTAACCATAAAGAACAAATATCCTTTGCCAAGAATTGATGACTTATTTGATCAGTTGTGTGGTGAAACTATCTTTTCTAAGATAGATCTGAGGTCGGGATATCGTTACCTACGTATTAAGGAGAGTGACATACCTAAGACTGCCTTTAGGACAAGGTATGGTCACTATGAGTTCATAGTTATGTCGTTTGGACTAACTAATGCACTAACTGCATTTATGGAACTCATTAATAGAATCTTTTGACCTTTTCTTGATCAGTGTGTAGTCATCTTTATAGATGACATCATGATATATAGTAGAGATGCCCAACAACATGAGAAGCATCTTCGTCAGGTTCTAACTTTGCTAAGAGAGCATAAGTTATATGCTAAGTTTAGCAAATGTGAGTTTTGGCTACCAGAAATTTCTTTTCTTGGACACGTAATATCTGCTTCAGGTATTTGTGTTGATCCTAAGAAAGTAGAATCTGTCCTACAATGGGAACAACCAGAGACACTGACAGAGATACGCAGTTTCCTAAGACTGGAAGGCTATTACAAAAGGTTCATTAAGAACTTCAGTTCAATAGCTTTACCCCTAACTAAGTTGACCAGGAAGGAGATTCCTTTTGTCTGGAATGACAAGTGTCAACAATCCTTCCAGTTGTTGAAGGAAAGGTTTACAAGTGCACCTGTGTTAGTGCTACCTGAGCAAGGGAAGGGGTATATAGTCTTTTGTGATGCATCTAAGAATGGCTTAGGATGTGTGTTGATGCATAATAAACAAGTGATTTCTTTTGCTTCTCGACAGCTTAAGAAACATGAGGATAATTATCTAACACACAATCTAGACCTAGCTGTTGTGGTCCATGCCTTGAAGATCTGGAGACATTATCTCTATGGAGAAACATTCTAGATTTTCACAGACCATAAGAACCTAAAGTATATCTTTTCACAGCATGAGCTAAACATGAGGCAACGCTGCTGGATGGAGTTAATCAAGGACTACGATTGTACAATTGATTATCATCCAAGGAAATCCAATGTGGTTGCTGATGCACTAAGTAGAAAATCAGCAACACCAGCCTTAAGTAAATCACAGTTGAATTCCTTCGTATGCTCTAAGAGGGATATGTTTATCTCCTTGAGGCAAAACAATGTACAGCTAAAAGTATCATTGTTAGCCAGGTTGTTAGCTGAGATGCACATAAAACCAACTCTGAGACAACAAATTAAAGAAGCACAACAAACTGATGTTGTAGTTCAGCAGATTAGATCAGAGTATGGTAGTGAGAAACGGGAGGGCTATCATGAGTCAGAGGATTAGTTAGTCTGTTATCGTGGTAGGATGATAGTACCTGATGCTGGTGACTTAAGAAAGTTAGTCCTGGAAGAAGCTCATTCTTTGATGTATGTTATGCATCCAGGGAACACCAAGATGTATCATAACTTAAAAGATATGTATTGGTGGTCTAGATTGAAGAAAGATGTTGCCGAGTTTGTTATGCGGTGTCCAGTGTGTCAGCAGGTTAAAGCTGAACATCAAAAGCCCACAAGAACAATGCAACCTCTGCCTATACTGCAGTGGAAATGGGATCATGTAACCATGGACTTTGTGGTTGGTTTTCCTATAATATTCAAAAGTCATGATTCCATTTGGGTGATAGTTGATAGGTTGACTAAGACAGCACATTTTCTTCCTGTCAAAACAACCTACACTACTGAGAAGCTTGCACAGATATATATAGATGAGATAGTGTGTTTGCACAGGGTTCTAGCTACTATTATATTCGATAGAGGTCCCTAGTTCACGAGTCATTTTTGGGAGCGATTCCATAAAGCTTTGGGTACGCAGTTAAGGTTTAGTACATCCTTTCACCCACAAACAGATGGACAATCTGAAAGGACTATACAGACTTTGGAGGATTTGCTTAGAGCATGTGTCCTTTAATTTGTAGGAAGTTGGGATCTATATCTGAGCTTGATAGAGTTTACTTATAATAATAACTATCAGCACAGTATTGATATGGCACCATATGAGGCATTATATGGTAGACATTGTAGATCTCCCTTGTGTTGGTATGAAATAGGAGAGTACCAACTCCTAGGTCCTGAGTTGGTTCAACAAACAACTCAGAACATTAAAGTTATACAACAATAGTTGAAAGATGCCCAGGATCGGCATGAATTAAATGTTGATAAGCATCGTAGACCCTTAGAATCCCAAGTTGGAGATAGAGTGTATCTCATGGTCTCACCTTGGAAAGGTATCCTTAGATTTGGAAAGAAGGGAAAGTTAACTCCTAGATTTATGGGGCCTTACCCAATCATTGAGAGGATGGGAAAGGTAGCCTATAAGCTGGAGTTACCACCTGAGCTACATAGATTGCACCTAGTGTTCCATATTTCCATGATGAGGAAGTGTCATCCTGATATAGAGTTAGTTCTACAACCAGTGGAGGTAGAACTAAATGATGATATATCTTATGTTGAAGGACTTGTGTTGATTCTTGATAGAAGAATCAAGAAGTTGAAAAATAAAGACATTTTTCTTGTAAAAGTTCTCTGGCATCACCATGGCATTGAAGAAGCTACGTGGGAGCTAGACGAAGAGATGAGGATGAAGTACCCTTCTCTTTTCTCTTAATGTTTTCGTTGATGATTTCGGGGACGAAATCCTTATAAGGGGGTGGATAAACTTGTAACATCCCTGACCTGGGTTATGTTTTAACCCTAGGTGTTTTGTTTAATAAAAGTGATTATATGCTTGCTCTTATCTTTTAAAAAATAATTAAGGCTCAAGAGTAACTTACATTGCATTTTTAGTCCTTTTTGAATATTGTTGAAATCAATATTTTGCTTGTTTTGGACTAAAGTGCAAATTACCCAAGTTGAGGGGCTTATTTGCAAATTGTGCATGATAATATGTTCGTCATATGTTGAAGCATCGTGAGAGTGAAGATGATGCAGATGTATGGCTTGTGATAGCCTGAATATCAAGAAAGAGTTGATAAAGCAATAGTTGTACATAAAAACCTAGTTTTGGTGTAATGTGCAATTTACCCCAAAACCTAGGCTCAATATGCAAATTACCACTTCAAAATGGTCCCTACTATTTCTTGGGATCATTTGTAGTAAATAAAATGATAGGGGCATCTCATTTGTATCTCTTTGAAGGAGAGAGAATCTTGATATTAAAATAATCAAGATTTAAGCATAATGGAAACCTTAATTCAAATTAATGCAAAAATAAATAAAATAATTGAGGGGCCTTCAACCAAAATTGAAATAGGTTGAATTCAGATATGTGTGGACGTCCTTGTTCTTTGCAAGAGCCACGAAATATCTCAAGGAGGTGAAAAACCCACTTGAATTATTATAAGAAAAAGAAATATCCACTCACATATGGATATTACTATTAAATGGATTAAGGTGCTGAATTTTCTTTTCTTTAAAACATGGATAATTGAGATGAATAAGAGGCAAGGAGGATAGCCTCGTCCCTAATTAAAGGAAGGGGGCAAGTGGCAAGAATTTGGGAGAGATAATTCATGCATTCTCTCTCCTAATTGATTTTTTTAATAAAAAGAGCATATAAGCTCATTTATCCATAGAGTAAAAGGGAAATTTCGAATTCACTTTGACCATTTGCTTGAAAAACAACCAAGGAAGCTTTGAAGGACCAATAGGACGACCCCTAACCTGTTGGTAAGCTTCTTGACCTTCTTTCATCTTGATTTCATGGTGGAAATCATAAATCGATGCATAATTTCTTCTTTTCTTCACTCCATCTTCAACCCTAGCCAATCCTTTCGCTCCAAAACTTGAGGACGAGCCTTGGGGGAGTTGTAGAAGCTTCTTCCACCATTGTTGATGTGAAGCTCCAAGCTTTGAAGCTCAATTGAAGGCGGGTTATATGACCTGAACCCTTATTCATTATTATTGAATTCAATTTATCAACCCTTTATGTTTAATTGATCTTTTTGCAATTCCTTTGATAGATTGATGGAATTACTATGAAGATGGCAGTAGATTTTGTGGGTTGAAGGTTGATTATGATGAAATCATCTTAGGCACACTTTCCAACAAATTTGAGTGGCAAACGGTCTTGGACCTTTGGTCCAAACAGTTTCACCAAACGGTTTGCAAACCGTTTGGTGACTTGAGTCCCAAACCGCATGAGGGTGTTGACCGTTTGGTTGGGTTGACCATTTGAGGTCTGAACCCTATTACATGTTGGATGATTATCCAATGGATCCAATTCATTAATTGAATGTGTGGACAATCCACCAATTACAACCCTAATCGATTTGTTGGAAATTCCATAAAGTAATCCATTCGATTTCAAGACTTTTTGGGTCAAACGGTCTTGAGACCATTTGAGCCCAAACGGTCTTGAAACCATTTGGGATCAAACAGTTTGAAAACCATTTGGTGATCCAATGGTTGAGATTTTCAAAGTTGGAGATCCAAGAGTCAATAATTGTTGAACTTCAATAACCTAATTGATTGAAGGTTTCAATGTAGCAAATCATGTTCAACCAATTGATGTATGTACCTAATGAACCCTTGTAGTTTTAAGACTGATTTGGCCCAAATGGACTTGAAACCGTTTGGGGTCAAACGGTTTCCAAACCGTTTGGGATCAAATGGTTTCAAAACTGTTTGGTGATGAAACCCCAAAACCGAACGAAGGTTAATTGTGATTCAATCAATTGGAAATTGAAGGTGATGATTTTTCCTGTGATCCAATGATTGATAGTGATGGTAATCAATGAAGGTACAAAGGTTGAATCCCTAAAGTACCTAAATGATTAGTACCATTAAAGGGAAAAACCCTAATTGCTTATAAGAAACTTAGTACACTATGTCAATCATAGCTGTATGTACTTGATTGAAGGGTTGATACAACCTAATCAAGTTGACAGAATGATAGAATGCAATTCATACATAAGTATGATTTATGTGGTGATTAAGGGTATGATCCTTAGCAAAGAGATCATGAAACCCTAATCATGAGCATAAAGCCTAATTGACAAGGTTATTGAATCCTAACCCTAATTTAGGGCAGTTCTAAGTGAAACCCTAATCCAGGGTAAGGATGTAGCCCCAATCCAGGGTGATGATATGTGTATACCTTATTTAGGGTAATGTGATGCAAAATCCTAAATTGGGAAGAATAGTAAACCCTGATTATGGGTACTTGAATAGAAAACCTAATTGGGATGAATAGTAAACCCTGATTATGGGTAATGGAACATGAAACCCTAATTGGGATGAATAGTAAACCCTAATTATGGGTAATAGAACATGAAACCCTAATTGGGATGAACAGTAAACCCTAATTGTGGGTTATTGAATGTAAACCCTATTCTGGGGTGAAAATTATGTGAGACCCTAACTAAGGGTGATTTTATGAGAAACCCTGAATGTTTGATGTGATGTGGAACTCAAATCCAAGGTAATACTATGTAATGTTTTATGAAACCCTAATCTTGGGCAATATGGTGATAAACCATAACCTTAATTTGGGTAATGGGATGAATGTTCCCAAATGACATGAAATGGAAAACCCTAATCCTAGTAATGGAATAGTGGTGTTACCCTTGAATAGTGAATCCATATTTGTTTTGCATGGTACTGATATATAATTGAAGTTACTATTATCATCTACACTAACCATGCAGGTATTCTGAAATGGTGGTCATGGCCAGGTATGAGCTATGATGTTTAATTCACTATTGTTTATCGGGCCTTGTGTGCCATAATATACCTTGATGCATGTAAAAGGTAACAAGAGAGTTAATGGGCCTCAAGTACCATGAGTGATGCTTGTAATAGCAAGTATCATGTTTACTTTGGTCAGATGACCTGAAGGTGATAGTTACCTGGAAAAGTGGTAACAATGCTCAATGATGAGCTAAGGGTTGAATACCCAGAACCATATGATTGTGATAATGAGATTGTGTAGGGATGAGAATTCCCAATATTGAAATGAGGGACTGAGTTCCCAATGCCTTTTTAAAGACTGATAAGTAATTGATAAAAATAGTACATGTCTATTTATAGCATTGTCATAATAAGTTATGTTTGAGAACTTGGCTGATGCTAAAAGAATATGAAAATGTACTTAATTAATCAAGTGAAATATGTTTATGTAGTTCTCTAACCATAGATCCATCATCGTCAGAAGTTGGTGATGGTGAAACAGGTTTCTCTATGGATTTCCTAGAATTCGCATATTTTGAATATGTGGGGGTAAATAGGTGCAAATATCCTTATGTTCGGGTGAAGAGATTGATGGAAGGTAAACATTAAACCTCTCAATCCTTCATGTGTAGGGATGGATGTATCACAAATTTCCCGATGGTTTGGATGGATGTATCATTAATCTCCTAATGATATTTAATGTCGGGTCGATGAAGATAAACATTAAATCTCTCGATTGTCGATGAGAGTGCAGTTGACATTGTAACTCTATAGTGAAGTTGTCAGTATATCCTGGAAAGCTATTTTGAGCAGTCGACATAGTCCTGCTTGTGGTCCCGTACTGACCGGGATGTGGGAGGTCATGGGAATCTGGCTCTTCCATTGACTTGTGTATGGTACCGATTTCGATTTAACAATGGTCGGTTGGAGTATGAGCGGTATACCACATCTCCTCAGAGCTTAAGTATGTTTGAAAAATGTAATCATCCATGTAGCATATTTGCATAATATTGAAATACAAGAATCATTGGTTGTTGTTATATCCTAGATGGATAAGTGTTATTAATGTCCTTTAATTCCTTATTGAATATTAGACATGTTGTTTATCAAGTTAGAACTGAAAATCTTAAGTGAGAATATTGCTCTAATATGCATAGATATTAAATTAATTGTTGTTAAGTTTATGATTCCACTACTCAGTTTATTTCTATTAAACTACAATAATAATATTTTGGCGGAGAGTTATATCTCCCGCTGGGGCAATTTTTATAATTGTCGCACTCCCGTGGAATCCAACATTTTTAGGTAGACACAGACAAAGAGGAAGAACCTCTATAGCAGAGGAAGAACCTCTGTAGCAGAGGAAGAGCAGCAACAGCAACAACAAGGACAACAGTAATATCCCAGGTGGGGATACTAGTTGTTAGGCTTTGTACATAAAAGTCCTATGTGTCGTCTCTGTACTCTCAGGTCCTAGGAGTCAGTGATAGTGTTTTTATAATAGATCTGAGATTTTGGCATGAAGCCTTGAGGATTTTGTTACTTGTGCTTTTATCAAGCAAAGTGATGTATATATATATATCTCAAGAAAGAGATGGTACATGGAATGTACAATGTGAACCAGTATGTAAATATAATACTTTGGTTCTGAATGAAATAGTTTTCCTGTGAATGGATCCCTTGATAAATGGTTTTAATTTTTAGTAATTTTCAGTAATTCCGTTGTAAATGATTCGCTTCCGCATTAGTTAATCTGGTTTTATAAGTTGGACGCCACACCATCCACCTGGAGGCACTACCAAAAAAATAGGAAATAGCTACATTTAGTTTAGCTACAATTAAAAAAAGTATAGTTAAAAACTAGTTTACTTTACAATTTATAAAATTTGTAGTCAAAATTATGTAGCTAGATGGGTTAAAGGAGTAACTACATTTATTTTAACTACATGTAGAAAAAATGTTGTTAATTTAACTTTTTGATACTTCCCCTCAAACGAAAAAGTTCCCTCCCTTTCCCGTGCTCACTTGTTATTCACGCCTGGAAGCACCCGTCTCCCCCCTCCCCCGCAAATCCCCCCCCAAAATGAGTACCTAATATCGATATGGTTTCTCTCCCGGTTCTCTCCCCTCCATGGTCTCATCCCCCCTCCATGGTCGCATCCCCCCTCTCCGATCGACAGTCTCTCTTGGTCTCTCCGGATCCTCATTCTATCTCATCCTAAACAACATCTTCTCAACCCCCCACCCAACAGGTGTTCTGCCGATCTCCTGGTTCTTCTAAGCTGCTCCACCTAGATGCCTCTTGGCACCATCCGTTGCAGGTTTTGCCGCTACATTTTTTGCAGGATTTGTTGCCGCTGTCTATTGCAAGCGTTGGAGTTGCCTCTGTCGCCTGTTGTAGGCCCTAGATCTGCCTTTAATTACAGTTACAGGATGCTGCCCCACTAGTATTGTAGCATCCACACTTCTTGCAGCCGTTTGAACTTCCCCTTTGATGTCATCCAAGGATTCTACTCATGATGATTTCAATCATAATCCATATTTAGATGTAGGTTTTGTCATTAAGGAAGTCAGATTCATGCATGAACCCTCTGAATCAGGTAGAAGCATTGATAACAGAACCTTGATGGTTGATAATGGATACCATATTCCCCGAGAAGCCACAAGCCATGGAGGATATTTTCTACATTGCCTCCTGCTATCCGAGCTGAAGTGTTTGTTTAGCAACAAGCCAATGGCTATACCAGTCCTAGGAACCTGAAACTCAACATGTTGAGATGGATATTGTTTCCATAATAGCTACATTTCCTTCTGAATTGCATGAGGTTAGTGTCCTTCCCTGTATCTATGTTTATATTTAACTCATATTTGAACATGTTAAGCATGTTTTTCTCAATAGTTGGGGTCTTGTATATGAGATTTTACATGTGAGTTTTGTATTTCAGGTTCTTTTTGCATCACCAGAAGCAAAATTTTTTGCTAGCCTAACTCCCGCAGTTGTTCAAGTGACTAACACGTTAATGGTGGAGTCATATTTTATATTCTCATCCTCAATTCTCAAACAGTAAGTATTGCAGTTTTTCTCCACTTTTATATTAGTATATCTACCATAGATGTTTGCTAATTGGAATCTGTCTCATAAGAACTACTGATGAATGTAGATTAATGATTTTAGTCTAGATTCTAATTAGTATGAACATGCATTAAACTCTGTTCACCCTCCACATGCATTTTTCTAAACAATGGTTGTTAGATTTGTGTTAGAAAACAACTATGTTTTGCGCTAAGATGCTTTGGTGGAACATCTCTTATTTTGGTAGGGATATCTTTTCATACACCCACCCCTTTTTTCTGATTAGTGGTACATGATCTCTGAGTACCTAAACATTATAAAGGTATTACAGGTTTTACTCAATAGTCCTCCAGTAGACTACTCATGCTTCTTTGAGGTCTTTTGTTAATAGTAATTTGTAGCAAGGTGGCCTTTGTCTGCAATCGCCCTTGATGGAAATGGAAGAGTTGTTGAAGCTTGGTCTTCTTTTCTTTGTATTAGACTACTTCTCCACCAATATATCTCTTATGAAAGAAGGTAGTGATAGTTCCATTTTATTCGGAGAACCCTATATGATGTTTAAAATCTCAACTACTCCCTTTTTTGAATATGAATATGAACATCTTAATTGGGAGATCTACTACCCTACTTAAGTACTTAGTTTCTAGTATTAAATGTCCATTTATATGATCTTTGCTTTGTGGCTGATGTGGCATGAAATCTTTACTGTCAAGAATATATCTCAAAGGTGGTTTTTACTCATGAAATCTCTACTGTCAACAATAACTTTATAGCTCATATCTTACTATTATGAAATTCTATGTACATCAACTAAAATGAATCACCGCATACTAATTTTTACATACTATATTATATCAAATATGCCAACACTTTGACATTCCATCACAATTGAATTTGAAAGCTTTATATACTGGTTATACTCTATATAGGAGTAATCTATAAGGATTCACATTTCTTTTTACCTTAAAGGACTTGCCTCATGGACAAAATTTAACACTATTTTTTCAGTTGAGCAATTTTCTACTCAATAAGTGCTTAGAATCAACCTATAAGAATTCACTTACACCCACCATGAGGAATGACATATGTTTTCCATGGGAATTTCCAGATTTGAGAACCAAGAATACCCCCCAACGTCTAGGCAAACTAATTTTGAGTCAGACATAGTTATTTTTATTGTGGGTTGGCTATTTTTATCGTGGGTTAGCAGAATATTAATTTATTTCTTCAGAGACTACAATACCAAAACAAAATTTTCATATGTAAAAATGTTTATATAAAGAGTTCCCAATTGAAGCTCTATAAGTACTTTTATGGTAAGATTTGGTCTAGAAAAATAGTTAGCTATCTAGGTGAATGGAATTTTTTTGATGTACAGAGTCTTCAGTATTATTTTACAGCAAGGAGGATCAATGCATGTTGCATTAGGTTCAAGACAATTTGCAGTTGAATGGGATTTTTTTCGATGTACAGAGTCTTCAAGTTTTTGTATCAGTACAACGACCTTCTTTCTATCTTTCACTGATTCAAGATCATTTGCTAGCATACTCAATGTTAGTCTCACCTTATCCAGGTTGTTCTTCATCAATTTCTCTGTATCTGAGAACTTAGATTGAATCCCATCTATCTTTGATTGTAATTCCTATCATCTTCTTCTGACTCCCTTAACTACGAAGACAAATTTGAAGTGTCAAGCTTAGTAGCTATGAGGCTTTCAAGTGAATGCTAGATTTAATATTGGGATGCCATCACTTTGTGCTTTTCATCTTCAAGTGTGACCCTTTTTGCATCCCTTTCCTTCTGTAATTTCAGATGAATCTCTGAGCAGTTTCTAATTCACTTACAGAAAGTGCAAGTTTCTCATAAAGTTGTTTAATTTCCTCATCTTTCTTGGATAGGATTTTTTTGGATAATTTTCTTTACTCAGTGAACGTTGGCTGCAGGGCCTCAATGCTCATCCCCGTATCCTTGAGATCCAGTCTAGGAAATCTAACCCTGACTTGAAGGAAATCAATATCATGCATCTTGTCCTTCAGTTGTCCTTCTAGTTGCCTCCTTTCTTCACCATTCTGTAATAGGCTAGACTGCAGCTGGTCTAGTCTATATTGGAGCTCCCTGACAGATCTGTTGTGTTCTTGAGTATGTGACTGAAACCTGATATCATGGCATTGATAGAAGCCATCTGGTTCGAAAAGGCAACCTTTTCTTCTTTTAGTTTTCTTATCATCTTTTGTCTTTCACACTGTTCATTCATCATCTTTCCCTCGAATGCCTTATTCATGGGATCAATGGGAGTTTCCTTTTCCCCTAGCAGTGACTTCATCATTGGGATGTCAAACTCTATTGCGGATCTGTCATATCCAGAGATCACATAGATTGCACCAAGACGCCATATTGGTGTCTAAGTTGTTCTAAACAAATAGTATCTCTTGATATATCCATCAGTTGACATATTGGTGTCTAAGCCATTCTAAACAAATAGTGTCCCTTGATAGTATGGCCCAAACCACTCATATTTTACCCCTTCTCCTATTTTATTTCTTTTATCATCAGGCAACTGAGTTTAAGTGGGATCTAAAACCGTCCACCATTATGTTGAAACTATGGATGCATAGTCGAGTTAGGTTACTACCATTATGTTAAGGCTCTTGTCCATTTAGAAGGAGCTAAAACGATTTCTTTCATATTCCTTGATAACAACACTGTATGGATAAGGGGAATTGTGAAACTGAGGTGCCACTAGCACCAGCTATACTTTTTTTATATTTTTCTAAGTACCTGAACTGAAAATGTTTAGACTCTGCTTATTATCTTATCATAGCATATGATGTGGAAAGAGAAGGTCTGGTAAGTTCCTTTCTCCAACTAATGATGCACCTGTTGCTTCATTTTTGTCTGTCACTGTGACATAGTTCAACTTGTTTGTCATGATGTATGGCAAGTAGGTGTGCCAGACAAACCATAAACTCTAGCCTTGGTGATTGCTTCTTCTATATGCATCTTAGAAGAACTCTTGAGGATATCAATTTTATATGGAATATTGCATATAATATGAACCAAAAACCATAAAAAATATGATTGACGCATAATTGACCATGTTAGTAGAAGTAGTACAGCAGCTAGGTGACTACTTGCAGTATTTCACTTAGCCCTGCTCTGCATGAACTATACTAACTGATGCAGGGCCTTCAACAGATACTGCAAATGCTTTTTCCTGATTTGAGAAAATTAATCTCATGGACACTGATCTTGTTTTGGTCTCTACATAAATGGTTTTCTTCTATAACTGAATGTTCTCTTATCAGTTTTTGTTCTAAGGTGAAGAATAGACTTTTTTTCATGTTCAATGATTGATTTATATCTTCTCTTATCAATTTGGTTTTCTGTTCTGAGCTGTGGAAGAGATATTTCTCATATTTATTGGTTGTTTTCTTATTATAGATGGGTCTTTCTACATAGCTTCTGGTTTAAGCCTTTGGATAGCATGACTTTTGAGTTCCTCTATTCATCTATTCAAGGTTCCCTGTTGGGATGGATGCTGCTGCTCAGATCTGAAGAGTTGTAATCTCAGACTCATCAATCTGCCATTAGTTCATCTTGGGAAGAAGAGTTGTACTATATTTCATTCTGGTAGGATTTCCTTTCATCTATAATCATCAAATGACCTGTCAATATCTAGAATGGCTCACATCATACATAGCTAGTTGTTTTAAAAATGCTGACAGTATAGGTCAAGATATTTCTCACAACTAGGGAAACAACCAATGCATACTAATAGAACGGTCAAGGAATTAATGTATAGTTGTCATTTGTTCATAATTATAACAGTCCTAGTCCCTGCAACAACTCAGGCTGTCAGATCCTTGATCATTTATTTTATATTTACTCCTTTTTAAATTGAAGTTACAAATATTTAATGGTTAATATGGGAATTTGAGGCTCTTGCAATATACAAGAGGGTTTTTATATAGGTTCATCGAAAAGATATAATCAGTAAAGATCATATGTCAATAATCTTTACCAAGGCAGCAACTTGAGCATCTTCAGGAAAGTCGTGTTTAAAATACTGAGCATGACTTCTCAATATTTTGTCTAAGATGGGCATATCATTGCTTTCGATCTACTGTTGGAGCATAAATATTTGAAATTTATTGTCTTGCGAGCAGAAGTAATATAACACATCAAGATATTCACTCTAAAGGACCAGTTTTGGATGAAATCTTACTTTATGATCCAAAGGCAATGGATATTATTGACCAAAAAAAGCAGATCCACGAAGAGATCAACATATATAATGTTGACCAAGCATTTTGTGGGCCTAGAGTAATTGCAAAGAAATATGATGATTCTAGATTTGCAGGGTTCTTAAATATAACATTCAATGGTAGCATTAGGCAATCTCTTGGTTGCTTCCTTACCCTTGAAATGAATCTGGCTAGTGGGGGAAGCCAACAGCTATGTCAGCAAGGGTATGGCTGGTAGGGAAATGGTGGTAACCCCTGAAATTTCAGACTTTATCATCCTTTGCTTAGTATCATGATGAGAATGCAGAAATTAGTTAATGTTCAGTAAGGCATTAGTAATATGTTTCAGTAAGGCATCTGACAAAATATGCATCGTGCTGCTTTCGTGCATTTTATACTACAATTTCTGGAGCCAACAATTCTGTCAAGTGGGAAAAAACTCTGAAAATTTTCCATTTGCTAACCTGCTTTCTTTCCCAAGATAAAGATTTTACTTTTCTAGAAAAACATCCACTCCATTTGAGGGGGATGAATTTAATTATATTCAACACTTATTCCAGCATACATGGCCATGGGAAGAGTGTCTGAAGTCTAGAAAATCTATTATGCTACCATAAGCAGAGGTATTAGCAAATCAGTTTCAAGTCATAGTCTGGTTTAATAAACATATTGTGTACTGTGTCGAATAATGGAGCATTCAGGCAGATACGAGGGATGGAAATGGCTTGAGCTACAGGGTATCAGTACCATGGAAGGTGTCCCAAAGCTGGATATTGAAGTTGCGCCCAAATATATTACGCTGCATAATAAACAAATACATATAGCTATTTAACTCATCCTTATGTTGCTTTGTAATTGCAAATAGGGTTTCCAAATCTGAGATGGAGATAGACTTGTCAAATCTCTCATGTCTTAGGTTCAACTATTGGGTTGACCCGATAATGTCAATAGGGCATCAGACACATGTTTGTGTTGTAGTATTGCATTGATGTACATGTATATAACTTACTATACCTAAGCATGAAATAATGAACTATGAAGCATCAAAACATTCAAATCGAGCCTCCATACATAAATAGGCAAACTAAATGTTTTTCAAAAGACTCAACAAGTCATATAGCCAACAAGTCTGTAACTTGTTTACTTAGTATTCCAATGTTTGAAATGTTAGGCTTAGATAACACCAGTTGGAATAAGTCCCATAGCCATTTTGCGCCATTTATACATGATGAGTATTCAACCATTTACTGAGAGAATCTCCACATAAAATCTCTGCAACAGCTGACCTCCCATCCTCTGGTCCATTGAAGCCAATCTAATAGAGTTTATTTACTTGTTCCAGACTACAACAAATAAATGAAGAAAGATTATCAGACTGTTGAATAAGAGCAACTGCAAATTAGTCTTTATCATTGTAAAAAGCATTAGATTGTAGTACTTTCACTTATGGTGAGAATGTTAGCTCCAAGTAGAAAGATAATGTCCTATCACTAGTTTTAAGGAGAGAAAAATATAGCTGCAGTCGATCCAGTAGCTTTTCAATAGTAACTGTGTTCTGGAGAGAGTAGCCCTCAATAACTTGCCATGTGAGTTTCTAAAGCTGAATGAAGATCAGATCAGTAGGATGAGAAAAATGCCAACTAGCTCAGAGAACCACAGGGTGTTATAGAAAATGTCAACCATGAAAGTAGGAAGGTCAGACAACACTGACGCTTTCTTCTAACAAGCTAACTAGAACACTATTGGGAAATTCATTACATGTAGTCTACTGACCACTCTAAGCGGGAATGCCCAACCAGATTGTAGTACATGTTACAGAAGCTTTCTATGATTATATAAACATCAAATAGGAATAGATTCCACGACATCAAAGAGTCAAATCCTAGAAAGAGACAAATCATGTATTGTTCATTTAATCCTCCTTCTTGTGTATGTGTAGTACCCTTTGAGAGTCCAACAACGCATTGACATTTTGAACTTCTTGTGTACCAGAACTCTTCTATATGCAAATATGGGCTATGTTAAAATCTTCATTGATCTTCTTAAAAAGATCCATGAGCTCATATTTCTGGGAGCAAATCAGCTTTGTCTCATATTACTCCTTTTCCTGGATCACATGAATGGTTATAATTGTTGTAATAAAACTAAAATCGATGTTGCACAGACACAATTGAACATAACCATCGCCATCCCCTACTTGCTTTCAACACTGAAGCCCATCTACTTATAACTTGTATTTTAACAGTCTAGAGGACCCTACAAAGCCCGAATCCCACTACATGTTCTTCTATGTCACCCTGAATGGCCAAGACATCTTCAATGCATCCAAGCCAATTGTCCCCCCCATGAAAAAGCTGTTGAGTACACATATGATGTGCAAATCTAACTCAATTCAACAATGATCAACCTACTGCGCACACCAGATGCAGAACAACCTCCTGTAATCATTCATCAGTGAGGATATAAAATATGATGGGTTTGATATGGTTACATGTAGGTTGCTCGTGGAGATAGAAGTGGTGAAGATGGTGTCCCTATGCTGCTGAAAATTCCTCACTTGTTTGATCCTTGGGGAGGTTACAACATCATCGGTTTTGGAGATATCCTCCTATATGGGTTACTTATTGCATTCTCTTTAAGGTCTATTTGCTTCAGTTATGGTATCTTGTACTACCGGTAATTTCATTCCAGACTGTTGGTCTAAAATATTTCATCATCCCTCTCTTTCTCTGTGTTTTCCTGTTCATAACCAAGACCAGTTCCAACAGCCATATTATGCCTTCATAACTCAGAGCCTGCTTGATTCATTCCTTGTGTGTAGCATAACTTGAGCCTAATGATTTAGGAATCGAATTCTAAATTAGAGTCTTGACTGTACCTTGAATTGGTGCATGGTTCATGTTATGCTTGACGTGGGTTTTTATCTTTTGTTACAAACCAAATTCCATAGTAGAAGCTATTAAGATCAAGTCATGCAAATAAGATGATTGCGGTATGCTATTACATGGTGAATTTCCTATCATGGTGATGTTGTCATTTTCTAATGCTTCTCAAATATTGGTTATGAGTTTTCTGGATGAGGCTTTATAAAAAGCTATTTCCTTTACATTCTTTCCTTGTTGCATTGTAGATTGGCCTTAGATGTTGATAAGTGTGCTCATCTAAACTTATACCAGCCACATCACAAACCACATATATTAGAATTTGTTGCTCAATAGACTGACCACGGATGTTACTTTCACTACATCCTTTTCTTGTTGCTCGGTAGACTGGTAAATGTCATTTCCTTTCAGATTCAACTAGATGTCATGAAGTTTGATTATACAATCTGAATTATCATCAACTCCTCATTGAGACATTTGTTCTGATTTAGATGAACACATTCACACAAAATTTATAAAATTACACGACACATTCACACAAAAAATATATATGTTGGTCATAAGAACATGTAGATGGCTACATAGTATGCATGCATATTCTCATACTATCGAAATAATTTACTGGTCTGTCTTGATCCATGCCTTGAACTTAACTTCAATGCATTTTTATGATTATTAGGGATGCTTTAAATGTGAAAACCATAGCACACCATAGAAATCCCAGATGTGTACAGCCTAAATAATAACACATTTCAGTCACTTAGACTAGTGTAGGGACAATGGTATTAAAAGAATGACCCAACGCATCCCATTATGGAAGACTCCAAGAATGGCAACAAATTTCAGTTTATTTGTTTTGTGTAGTTATTAGAATTATCTCCTAAATACAGTAGTATTAGACTGTTAGTTACGACCTAAACAAAATGTTCTTCTAATGGATTTCATAAATTCTTTAGATTTCAGGCATTAGCAATAATATTGATGGATATGTTTATGCATATCCATGTACATAAATGGGGAAAATGTTCCTCATTACTATAAAACATTTGCATACAAAACAAAAATATCCCAAAAAAGAATGAGGGTGCACAAAAGTTAGTGTTTTGTGGCTCAAAAATGGGTGCACAAGTTCAACCATTCTTATGCTTGCTTGATGCTGAGCAAGGGATGCAATTTATTTAGTATTTGGAGCGTAATGGCAGAAACTTACACTGCTTATAAAACCATCGGACAGCAGTATAAAGCTCATTCTGACACTTGTTCAATAAAGCTCACATATGTGCTTACAAAAGGCGGATCACATTACACATTTTATACTTTTGGTGCACATTTATTAAGTTTTTTATTTGCAAATTAATAAAAATAGGACATGTTGATAAAATGTGACATCAATTTAACATCAAGGCCTGGAATTACTATTCACTTGCAGAGTACATGTTTATCTGTTTGATTTCCTTTCTATGGGTTGTCGTTATTGAAGAATGGTTTTACTATTTTGATGCCAGAAAATTGATCGAGCATATAGTGATATAATATAGCAATGACATCTACAAAAGAAATGGGAGTAATATTGTACAGTGAAATAAAAAATGACATGCTAAAATTTAACTATAGTGATGACTTACAGACTGGCAGGCTCCTTAAAGATTTCCAACACCGTGTCATTTATATCTTGTGATTTACCAACAGTAGATCCTACTGTAAGTTGTAGTGCCATTCACTCATATATATTTTTTGATCTGTTCGAAGTTGAGAGAAGCTTAATGCAATAAAGTACTTAAGATTATTATTCTAACACTAGCCTATCAATGGTACAGGGGTGAAACAATGTACCCGAACTTGGACAACTACTTGCATCCTACAGAGCCCCTAGATGATCTTCTTGATATCCAAGCTATTTCAGATCTGCTCGGATCAGACCCTTCAGTATCTGCAGATATGAATAACTTGCATCCTGGAATGACAATTCCTGGTACCGAGGTAATTCTATTTACATATCATATTTTGTTTGTTCTGAGTACTGTAATAATAGTTGTTATTCCTTGATTGTGTCCACTAGAGGGCTAAGTAGGAATGTATTGAATTGAAGTCACTGATATTTTATGTTTGTAATAAGTTTCAACGTGGGGTATATCTGTTGGTTACTAAAGAATATGTGGCAAATGACCTTTCCACACAAAGAGCGGACAGGACCTTGTAGCCACTTTAAGCTCCTGGTGAGTGCTTAAGCGGGCGCGGGTGACTAAGTTTACACACACATACCTATACGTATATACATCTATAGATATTATCACAAACTTTGAACTGTAATATTATCTAAACGGAGTACATGTCATCAACTCTGAGCTGATTACATTTAGTATAAATTGATATAACCAGTAGTATATTACAATATGTGACTTTGTTAGTATCAATATTCAGTTATATAAGTATTAGTCATTTAGTGTATTTCTATACTTAGTGAATCCATACAGTAAGAATAATACAATACTCATGTCATCAGTCTAGCATATATAACTAAGTATTAACCAACAACTATATATATGATAATACCGTAATAGAGTGACTAGTAAACGATATATTATATAGTTATGAAACAGTAGACGGTTAACTATATAATTTTTATGTACTAATTAAACTTACCACAGTAATCTGTATTATCTGCAGTAAACCTGGAATAGTAGTTGTAATAACATACTGCAGTAGCAGAAGACTCCATGAACTATATACTTCACATTGAATGCTTAAGCTCATATATAAATTATATTCATATATGAATATTCATTAATGTTTATCTATAGAGATTTTGATGAGTACTATTTTGACATGTCCAAATAGCTTGTCCTTCTGAGAGAAAGTAGTTCTATAGGAACATATCCATTTGTCTCTTCCGCAATGCTTCTCATGGGTTTTCAGATCAACAATCACAAAGAATTTCTTGTTGTTGCATCAGCTACAGGTATAGCTCTTGTCACAATGACTCCTTTTGTAATGGTTCTTTACACACATGATTGTCTTTAAAGGCTAGAACTTTTTGTTATCTTTAATTGTTCTTCTTGCACCCCACAAATGGACAGGAGTACCTCTCTATCAACACAGGTTCAGAGCTCGAGTCCTTGTTGTGTTTAGCGAGTACAATGGCAGTTTTGTACTCATCTCCATGGCCACGCATGTGCATGTGCAAGTTTGCATCCCTGCTGCAGTACGGAAGTCAGAACAGGAATAACATTTTGCTAAATCTGCATGTCAAGTTCATCAGATCCAATTAGTCACTCAGCCTGTCTACCAATAATTGTGTGTAGCAAACTTTAAACTCGGTGTATCGTTTGATCCAAGAAATCAAGATCACTTAACAAGGCCTTTGGGCCTCAGAGATTTGCCCCTGCGTGAAGTCCATTATGCTCTATAGTCTGCAGCAAGCAGTGTAAAGAAAAGGAGTCATTGGAGTGTTGTATGATTTATTGATCTATTCACCTACTTTTTCTATGGACCTTCAGTCACGATTCTCACTCCATAGATAATGTGGTATGGAAATTCTGTTCTCAAGTGACATTGGAGAGCTGTATGATCTATCTATAGTCTGTAGTGGATAGATGTAGTCAGAAGAAGATATTGTATACATGTGTCTTTTTTCCATGCATATTGTAAAACAGGGGCCAGGTTAATGTCCTCCCCACGTGTACTCATTGTTCAAATATAAATAAAAGTATCATTGGTGACATTGTAAGCACAACTCGATCTTGAATAACATTCATTTGTTTTTTTATTGAAAACCACTCTATATTGGCAAGCGACTGACTGGATACATAATGTCTCTCACTACATATGTATGTATAGTACATGGTGTCTTTCACTACACATTAGCTATAATTACATGTGTAGCATGTGCTAATTTTTGCTATACATGAACTACAAATACAAATTGTAACCAATGCTATCTCTCCCTACATATCATAGGTACAAATTGAATTGTAGTCATACATTTGGCTACAATTGAAACTACATGTTTATGTGTAAGGACATTTTTACCTACAATTATGGTTACATATGAATTTGTAGCGAGAGGAATAACTAACTACAACTTTGAAAAATGTAGCCTAAACAATTAGCTACACGGGTATTAGCTATATATTATAAATGTAAGGATAAATGTAGCCAAAGCTTTTAGCTACAAATTTTGGGGTTTTCGCTACAAATTTTTTTTGTAGTTAAAGACCATATTTTTCGTAGTGAGGTCTGGTGTCACAAGGAGGTCACAACTATGAGACACTCAAGGAAGAAATTACTAATTTAGGGGAAGAGTCACATACTAGTGGAGGTCGCCATTTGTACAAAGGTTGTGCCTTAAATCGACAATCTTATCAAGGTTAGACTTTACATTTAGGATAAAAAATAAGATTAGGATGCATAGAGACAAGTTAACCATAACCATGTCACACAATATAAAAAGACATGACAAAATATAAATTAGAAGGCAACATATCATTATATAACATGTCCATCATCCTCATTAACCTGTGACATGTAAGACTGATGAAGCCATCTAGCGTACCGATAAACATGATCAACATACATACCAATCAACTTGCTTAATTAGAAGAAAGCGCAAGTCAAAACTACAATAGTTCTTATTCATATGAAATTCCTACTAATCAGCATGCGGAACAAAAACATCATCAACTCAGCAAAAACTAATTTGTTTTGTTAAATATACTGAGTGTTGCTATCTCAATATCTCATATATATATATATATATATATATATATATATATATATATATATATATATATATATATATATATATATATATATATATATATATATATATATATATATATAACTTATTAAGCATCAAATGAATTGTGATGGCAAGCACACACCATACATGTTACCAGAACTTCAAAAACTATGTGCCACGAGGGATACAAAGGAACAGAATTTTAGAAGCAGGAGTCTTGTGTATATACAAATATGATCCATTAACGAGTTAGATATCAAAACACATAAATCATACAAAAAATAATAAGATGAGTAGATAAGAAATCAGCAAAAATTCAACTTATCCAGAGACGAACATGACCAGAAAAACTAATAAGCCAAAAACAGAGGAAGCATTTGTGGGGGTGGGGTCTACATACTGACCTTTTTTTAATGTTATTCTCATTCATACTCTTGTCGTCATTACTCTTCAATTGCTTCTCCTCCTTAACATTATCTTGGCTGTGGAAATACATTAAATTGGGGGGGGGGGGGGGGGGGGAGTCATATAGAAATGATGGCACATCAAAAATTGGAGAAATAAAATCACAGTGAGGAGGCTTCGACGCCCACTCTTTGATCAGGTCCAGCAGTGGTGCCATGTATAAACCCAAACCATCGACTAGACTTTATGGGGAGGGCAAAATTGTTGTTTCAGAATGTAGAGCCTGCCCTTTGCTAATTGTGTTGAGTTAAAACTGTACAAGAAAGGAGTTGTTTGAGCTACTGAAATATGTACCGATGAAGATCGTTCCAGTAGCCCTACAAAATGGGCGGCAGCATGTCTACAACTAGAAGCAAGCATCTTAATAATGCATCTAACCTGATCCATCGGCCGGAGGTAGTGGGTAGTTGGCCCACGGAAGGAGACGGAGCGGCGGGCTGCAAAGCACGATCCGAGTAGAGATAAGTAAGACGACAATGTGGGAAATGTTTGCGGCGGCTGGGAGGTACGCTTTCGGTGGAAATAGCAGAAATGTTTGCGGCGGCTGGGAGGTACACTTTCGGTGGAAAGAAAAATTCTACCCACAGCCATCTACCCACCCGTTCACATATCTGAAATATAGAAAAACGTAAATTTTAATATATTGCATAGATATAGCATGTACAACCGTTTTTTTGTGTTATTTCCCATGCAAAACGCATTCAACAGGCATGCAAAGGACATTTATTGTCCACTGCTCATAAACAATCATGGGCAAGTACCGCTATTTAATATTGTCCATTCAAATTTTTGTTCATTGGTAATTCCTTCTGTTTTTTTTAAAGTATTGAAATTCAAAGTATGTACAGACGTACAATACTTATTGTTTTCTGTTTCTTCATATTCCATATTTTGTCCCTAATATATAAGTATTGTACATTTTATTGTATATATTCAAACTCGTAATATGTACAGACATACAATACGAGATGTACATTTTGTTATTGGACTTATATTTGACAAATTGGGTTGAAAATTAATAATTGGGTACAATACTTATAGATGCATTTGATAGTTGATTATGGACCAGATGTGCACTACATTTTTGTAAAAAAATTATGTCCAGGCAAAAAATATTGTTATTAGATTCCGTAGGTACTGTACTTATGCTTCCAGATCAGTTATACAATTATGCTTGATTTTGTAATTTGTTAAGTATTGTACTTATGCTTGGTTTTATAATTTGGTAAGTATTGTACTTATGTTTGAAAAAACTGAGTTGGATTAACAAGTGGGTACTGTACTTATTTTGCATGGATTCCGTAGGTACTGTACTTATGTCCAGATGACAAATGTTACTATTGGATTTCGTAAGTACTGTACTTATGCTTTCAGATCAATGTTGTTATTAGATTTCGTAGGTACTGTACTAATATGTTGTTATTGTGCTTCAATTCTCTGACCATCGCAACCTTTACATGATGTACTGTACGACCGAAGTAGAAAGATTGATGAAAATTGGGGAACAGACGTACTGTACTAACGTGCAAATATTTGTGGGTTGAAATAGAGTCGGGAGGAAGAGTTGCAAGAGAGAAAACAAATTAGTAAAAATGAGGGCTAGAGAAAGGAGTGGAGAGAGTTAATTGCTGGACAATAAAAGCCGGCTGCATGGAGTTAATTGGCGTGAAGTTATTTCGTATTAAAAGCATGATGCATGGAGTTAATTGGCGTGTATTAAAAGCCGGCTAAAAGCCTGCTGTATGGAGTTAATTGGCATGCATTAAAAGCCGGCTGAGACCACATTTTTGTGTACTCCCGATACACGGGTGGGTGACCGGGTATAGAAAGAACTGTGTGTAGCGTAGCTCCGGTGGAAATAGCAAGATATTTTTTTTGGAGTTAAGATATTCACTTCTGTACCCGGCCACCCACTCGTGCATAGAGAGTCACAAAAGCATGGTTTCAACCAACTTTTATGATATCAATTAATTTCACAAGAATTAACTACATGTAGAAAATGAAATGTCTTGCAGTTCTCTCACTACTCTTTTCTCCTGCTACAATTAATGCTAATTCAGTTTTTTTTACAACTCCTCTCTCCAGCTACAATTAATGTTAATTCAGTTTCTTTTTTGCAACTGCTCTCTAGCCACATTCCACCCCATCAGCGTCCGCGCACAAGTACAATACGTCCTAATTTACAGCAATAAGAGAGATCACTTTACTACAATGCACTGCTCAAGTACTGTACCTGGTTCCAGCTTCCTCTATTTTTTCTTTCTCCCTCACCAAACTCCACCACAACACATCTGTTGACCTCATTCTCTGCCACATATGTGCCTTCGTCCAGTCAGTCCACAACCATGGCACTCTTTGAAACATATTGTACGTGATTCCAACTTCTCTCGTATTGTACGTTTAGTATTGTATATTATGTATGTCTCGTACTGTACGTTTCAATAGTGTGTGCCTCGTATTGTATGTCTAGTACTATATGTCTCGTACTACATCATGTACTGATATGACATGTACTGTACGTCATGTACTATACTCAAAATACAATCAAATATTTTTGTAAAAAATGTGGTTGTTAGTATTGTATTTTTACACAATGATATTGTTGTAATTTTGTGCAATGTGAAATAAATTACAAATAAAAAGTATCAGCAAATGTACGTACAGTACGTGCATATTTGAGAAAAAAAATTAGACCACGAGAAATTGGGAGACAATAGATCTTTTTAAAAACTAGAGAGAATTAAAATGAAAAAAAAAATCTAATATTTTCGTAATCTATGGTGGACTAGGATATCATAAGTACAATTCCTTGAGAAATGGATAGAATATCTACTCTTTGTATGAGATTTGTATGGTTGCCGCATGAGTAATAATATAAACAGTCTATTGTAAGTGGAGCATTGTGTCACACATTAAATCTCGCATTTTTTCAATTTCTGAGTGGACCAACGGGTGGATAACTGTATGTGTCGTTAGATTTTTTCTTTTTTTGGGGGGTGATTCGTGGGCAGGGGGGAACTAGATTGCGTTTTGACGGATATTGTGGGAAAATTTGTCCGCCAACTTATTTTGGTGGGAGCTGGGTTAAAACTTAAAAGGTTGGTAGATAATGTTTAGTAAACTCGGGCCCCTGGTAGACCAATAGTTACTGGCCCGGTAGATAATACTATCACCGGTAGCCGAAAGGGTCTTGTGCTACTGTTTTTCTGTCGGTATCAATGAACCCGAATGCCGCCGATATGCATGCATCGGCAGCATTTGTGGCTCCGCTCCGCCGATATTCGTTGTCGCAAGTCGCAACTGGATCCGCTAGAACCAGTGCCGACCAAGAACCCCACATGCCGGCTCAAGTTGTTCCCACCCTGGAGAAATGGGTTGGTGAAGTGTAGCACGAAGCCATTCATGGTCGCTAAAGATACACTATTTGGCTGGGCGCATCACAGGCATCTACCAATCGGGACCAAACTCACTTTGCACATGTGGGAGTGGGACCAACTGGAGACCTCTTGTTTGCAAACTGGTAAGACAATCAGCCCCGAGAATATCCCAGCCGACTGAAGCGCCGGTCCACTATGCAGTGTTTGGCAACTTGATTGGTGTGTCACTCCTTTGGTGCGGTGAGATGGACCGCTGTAAGATTTTTATCCGGTAAAAAAAGATACTGGTAACACTAATCAATGCTAAAAACAATACAAATTCAAAGCGGTGGGTGATCATGTGTTTGGTAACACCGATCACGAGCAATTGCAACCTCCCCGACCTTGCCCAATCGCTGCCCGAGCAATCGCACCGCTTTACCAAACGGAGCATCAGATTGCTGATGAACCCAATATACTATAGAAACGACCATGACATACACTAATGCAGCATTTATTAACGTGATTCGTAGACCAACACTCTGGTGCGGTGACATGGACCACCGTAAGAATTTTGTCCGGTGGAAAAAAATTACAAGTAGACGCAAAGCCATTTTTGGTGTTTTGTACAATGTTGTTCAATTTTTATATATTGTTCTTCATCTTTTTTATGTGCAAAGCAATAAAGGCTCTTATAGGGACTCAAATGGGATCAGGGATTCGATCATATACAAGAGTATATAGGTTGATTTACTGGTTAAGTTCATAAATTATTTTTGCATAAATAATTAATTTTAAAAATATACAACAACCAAATGTCAGTAATTCAACAATAGATTAACAAAATTCCATCTAGGCTTTCTTGCAATAACCCACTTTAATTAAAGATATTTCTTACAATGTTATCTCACGGGAGGACAATCCTTACCGAAAGGTCGAACCGGAAAGTAATAGAGACCGGATTTTGAACCAACAAATCCACCCCTTCTTTCTGGGAACATGAAGAAATGAAAAAAAAAATGTAGTTGGAGGATCATTGACCAAAAATGTGAAGATTGGAATTTTAACTTTACTTTCCTAATTAGAGTAACTACAAATCAAACTATATTTTTAAATAGCAATTTAAATTTTCATAAATTTGTTAGAGCCTCATAAATTTAAATTTTATGAAAATTTAAATTTCCATGTTACAAATACATATATAATTTTTAGATATCATACTATGGTCCAGTCATCAGATATTTTTTTATAAATGATAGTGAATACTTATTCAGGAGAAACCGGATTATAACTCAATTAAGTGCTATACAAAGACTATTAAGAGAAATAATTGGTCACCACAAATAGGTCTTGTGGTGAATTAGGAGAATTAGAATATTGTGTTTCAGTTTCACATGATACTTGATTAGTGTGGTAGAAGTATTAAGGATCAGACCCTAATAGGAATATGGTTTTTAGGAAGGACATAATTCTGAAGACAAAGTCCTCTTAAAGGTGAAAGAGTGGCAAGATACTAAATTTTTGGTATTTAATTTGGTTTAAGCTATAATTCACAATTCTCCTCATATGAAAATTCCAATTGCATGTTCTTGATTTTTGTATTAGATTTCATATGAATATACTTGAATGTGGTGCAAAAAATTGAGATCTTAAAATTTTGGTCCAATCCAAATAGATCAGGGACCCAATTTGGTGTAGTCATCCTCAACTTCATACATTCTTCTTTAGAATCCTTCAAAAAGACTTTTAGGAATATTCAAATCTAATTTAGAGGAAATAGTACAAATAGTCAAATGTATGTTATTGGAGTGATAAAATATATATTATATATTTGGAAATTAGTATATATTATTCATTAGTCATGGTTAAAATTTCAGACTAATTTATTAAAAACAAGCCTTGGAGAAAATATTCAAATGAATATGTTGATGCATTTTGTTTATTACTTTTGTGGCCTTGATAATTCTCAACCATTGAATCCAAGTCCAAAACTCTACACACATAATGGTCATCCCTGATTCTTATGAATGACATGATCCATGACAAGTAATATCTCATTTGTTACATCACCTTTACTCCCCTAGTTATCTCACCACCTTTTCCAACTCCTCCTCTACCATATGTCTTCGCTCGATTCATGAATTTTATCCTAGCTGTAAAAGTTGTAATGGTTGGTGACCTAGGACGTGAAGACTCCATCAAACTAGAATCTAAGCATCGTGTCTCTTCCCACACAAATGAGAGCTCATTGAGATTTGACTCTACCGCTACGGCCTAACCTCTAGCCTAGATAGTCCTACCCATAACCCCAACCATCTCAACTAGGTACCACCAACTCCATTTCCATGAAAACTAAGTTCCCCATTGTTTGAACCTCCTCACATCAATCTAACTACACCACTAGTTATTCCAGCCCCTAACAAACTATTTCTCTCAACATTATGTCCATGAATTGGTTTAGGATGTCATTACCCAATTTACCTACTTCTCCATCTACCCCACCACCTCTAGAAAGGTTTAGGATTAGATACATCTCAATAATACAACCTTATATCCCTTTTACCTATGATGATCTTCTTGGACCCCCTACGCATTACTCATCGTCCCTCCTCCCTAGGATAATTGTGATACTCACTATGTCCTCTGACAACATGGACGATGACCAACTGGTCTGCACCTTTGATGCCTCATGCAGATTCACCCTAATTAGTGATATGTGGAGGTCAACTACCCTTGATAGTTAATTAGTTGTTGCATAGGTACTCCTGGGCTTTAAGGGACACCTCCTCTAGCAATTTCCCCTATGTCTGATAGTTCTCCTCGTTCTCCTCTTCTTATACTTACCAAGTTAGTACTAAATTTATGATATTAATACTAGAAATTAAATAGACATGGTTGTACATCATATAAATAACGTTGCAAATGATGTGAATGAAACAAAAGATATTAATATTGCATGTTCTAGTTTATTTTAAATGATGAGTACTTAATTTGTATGATTAAAAGGTAAATAATGTAGAAAAAATAAATAATTAAAGATTGATAAATAAATAGGAAAAATTAATAAACACAAAAAGTGATTCAATAACTCATGTTGAAGGTAGTTTAACCTTTATTGGACCCCTTTCCAATACTAAATTATATTCTGGACCTAGGTGCTCAATATTGTGAGAGAATACTTAGATGATGTTTTATTCATTAAAATTTGGGAAAATGAATTAAAATTGAACATAATGTTTTCAACATTTCAATCATGGTAATTATAAGGTTGATGGAATGAGTCTCTCACAATATTCAATGTATATATTTTAACATAAGATTAATACATATATTTACATACAAATCAAATGTATGTAGCATGGATATTCATAGAAAATTTGAATATTCTATATTGTTATCAGTAGCATGATCATGACCCTACGAAGTATTAGATGAATCTATTGACTTCTATGAGATTTTATAACAACCAAATACTTGGATTTTTAATCATGGAGGTCAAAATGATGTTTTCACCTAGTGATGATCAAATAACTTATAATGGGAATACCTCTGGGTAATTATGTTATACTATATTGGAAGGTAAAACACTATAAATGGATATAAATGATATATTGGAGGATTATATAGTTATTGATAAGTTAGATATATCCAAACGGACATATGTTTATTAATATAGAAATTTAGAGATGAAGATATTACTTAAAATTTATCATTTTGAGAAACTTTTATTTTGAAAGTATGAACTTAGATGACATTTGGTTTGTAATTGGATGCAAAGTTTCTTATAACAATTCATGCGTCTTATTTCATGGATGAAAGGAAAACTTTGTTACAAGTTTTGAAAATTTGACATTTTAGAAAGAAAATATGAATCTTTCTTAATGAAGATTATCATTTAAGAAAGAATGTAGATCAAACACATCAATTGTGAATTTTGACAAAGAAATAACTAGAACTATAAATATTGAACTTTATACAGTAGCTTAGTTTGCTAAAGACATATACAAAAACATCTAACAACCTATCGATTATACCTTAACCACATGAATATATATCTCACCATGGAAGCAAATACATGAAAAAATGTGATACCCTAGAACAATACGAATTTATATATGTAGATATTATCAACATGGACATTGATTGGACTATATTGAATCATCTTAGAATTTAATAAGAGTAACCCTAGATCTAAAATATGATAGTATCTTAGAAGCATAATTTCATAAATTAGTAATGTTAAAATGTAAGAATGATGGGGAAATGATAAGTAATAAATACTAGATGGGAAACCAAATTTGAAATAGATCAAATTGAAGAAACACTATAAATTAAGAAAAGTAATAATATTAGTCTATTTTTTATCTCCCTCCCTTCATAAATCCATGGAACCATTTAGATGTTCTTCATGCAAACTTTGGAGTTTTCAGGTACTAGAATATTAATTCAACTATTATGTTGTTGCCTTACCTTTTTTTAAACAAAATACATGAATCTTTGTAAAATGGTGCACCCTAAATTTTTTATTAGTTCTATCTATCCTCTACAAGATCACTAGTAATATTTTAAGCCTCAATAGTGACTATACTAAACTATAAATGTAATTAATCTATTTGAAGATTTTACTCCCTTTTTTGTCTTTCGACCTTATTATAGATTTAGATCAATGAGTGAATAACTTCTCATAATGTTGATCAATAGATAAGAAATAGTTGTCCCCTAGTTAATAGGTAAATGTATAATTAGTCACTAGTGTTAGTCTCTCCTGGAAAGGTGAGAACACAAGGCACTTGGACATTGACAAGCTATGATATGAAGGGGACTAATAACACTTTATTTTATGTACTTTTTGTATATATTTTATACCTCTTTTAGTATATCTTTTGTTAACTTTTCCCAAAGTTTTACCATCTTTTTGACTAAAAACTCACATGATTTCAGGTACATTCACAACCTAAGTCACGGTTGTTACCTCGACTGCGACATTCTTATACTTCAACCGCGGTCACAGTCTCTTTTGTTGCTTTAAGACTGAGGTCATCGTGCATTGGAGCCAGACCATAGTCATAACTGAGGTTGCGATAACCGCTAAACCACGATCACAAGGAGGTCGTGATCAGTACAAAGGCACCATTCAAACCAGTGACCATAGTGTATTTGAATACCGCAGACACCAAGTTTGCCCGTGACTCAAATAAGGTCGTGATCCATTTGGGATCACGATCCTTGTAGACTGCAATCAAGCCGGACCGCGACCAGTGTGGAGGCCGCGGTCATTGCTAAGCCCGCGATTCTTGCAGATCACGACCGAGTGAGAAAGCCTCGACCTCGACCTCTCCAAAGTAACACACAAATTGAACTCGACTGTGGTCATTATCAGACCATGAGCAAGTGGCAGACCGCGACTTAGTCGACCCGATGAAAAGAGGAATAAAGTGCATACCATGACCACGGTCTCACACCTCACCCAACCAGGACTGCGACCTCAGTCTGGGATTAAGTCAATGGAATGTTCCTATAAATAGCACACCACCCATCTTGTCAAATCATCAGATCATAGATCAGATCCTGAGGACCACGAAGTGATGCTTCATCCCAGACTCATTCCATACCATCCCATCCACCAGTCTTGGATCTCCAAAGGTGAAAGCTGAGGAGGGAGAAGATTGAAGACTCCTTCTTTGAGAGAAGAAGATTGTCGGTGCCATCGACGTGTTAGATCCAGATCTAAAGAAGTACTGTGTCGTATCGTGTCTCTTCTCTCTCTAGATCTATCATTCCATTTCAATGTACTTCCCTCCTCTCTTCATAGGACTTCATATATCTATCTTTCTGTAATGCCGTCATGATGTCTACAAGCAGAGTGGCTAAACACCTTAACTTGGGTTGGGAGTAGCCATTAAGGCTCTCCCAACATGTATATTGTCTCTTTCTGTTGAATATATATATTCTTATCAACATTATCTCCATGCACCTATTTTAATGCTTCACTTGAATGCTTAGCTACCATCTTGTGATGTTTGATAGTTGATATCTCAAGAGAGTAATATCGCTTTTATCATGTGTTATGGAGTAGTACGAATGCATGAGAGTGTTGGAATGCTAAAGCTTTAAAACCATATGTTATGTTGCAAAGTTTATGTGTAGTCATCTCGAGAGAGAGGCTACTCTTAGACTTAGTTCTATCCTCATCTTGAGAGAGAGTGGAAAAGATGCTATGGATGGTTTCTTGTAATCATGGTAAGAGTACGCAAGAGAGAGAGAGAGTGAGAGAGTTGATGTTGCATGTTAGTTAGATGCCTTAGTAGGTGAACCCCATCCTGAGTTTCCTCCCTTATACTTGTTTTATCTTGTTTCTTTTGTTTTCGTTCGTTCTTCTTATCCTTGTTTTTCTTGTCCAACCTTGGTTTCTGTGCCATCGTTCCCTAGGGAACACCTTTTTATATACCTGCGTGTTCTGGAGTATAAGACTGTTAGATTATGTGAGCTTAACATTGCCAACCTTGTCCCTATGTTCAACCCCGATCACTATATCAGACCCCATTTATCATTGCAGGGGTCTGAGAGTCGGGTTATCTATTTAAAAGTCCAACTACTCTGAATCCACTCTTTTGAATGTGCGATTTAGGCCAGTAAACTTTTTGGCATCATTGCTGGGGACAAGGCAAAATGGCACTGTTAAGAACTCCAGTCCACTGACTATACTCCCTTTGCCTCAAGCTTAGCAATAAGTTTGACAACACAGTTACTTTAAGTCTGCCACGCTACCCTGAGTTTGTATAGAATAATTCATTTTAACACGTCTAGTTTGCTAACTCGATTGTACGGTCTATTCAGACACCCATGAAGAAGCAGACTCATTTGACTTTTCTCCTTTTCACCATGTCACCTTGCGTGGATGCTACTCTCTCTGTCGAAAAGTGTGATGTGAGGAATCAACACAACCCACCACCACCACCAGGCTCAGATGAAGACAGGGACGTATGTTTAAATGATGATCATCGACACAGAGAGGACAACAAGGATGAAGATTGTCGTAAAGATGATCGTCACGAAGAAGACCGACGAGATGAGGAACGATACCATAGGCGTCGAAGAAGGAATCACCATAACCATCATGACAACGAATGGGAGCGTGATGGTCGTGATAGCGATAGTGAGAATGATGAATAAGAGAAGACTCTTCGTGAGTTGGCAGCGATAAGGGCCAACGAGTCTACGTGTCCCATCATCATACCAAACTTTAATGCAGAAAATTTTGAGCTAAAACCAGCTGTCATATCTATGATCCAAAACAAACCTTTTTGCAGGAACTCCAGAGAAAATCCGTACCATCATCTCAATGCTTTTAAAAATATATGTGATACTATCAAGATGAGGGGAGTCCTGTAAGAGGTGATATACTACAAGGGTTTCAACTTCTCTATGGAAGACATGGATCTCTCTTGGTATCTAAATCTCCCTCACCAATCTATAAATGGGTGGAGACCCTTGGTGGATGTTTTTGTCACCAAGTTTTATCCTAAAGAGAGGACAATCTGTAACATGCAGAAGATTGCCTATTTTGCACAGAAGTCGGGAGAGAACTTGCATGAGGCATGGGAACATTTCCAAGAGTACCTTAGGGATTGCCCATACCACAACTATCATAAGGGGTTCTTAGTGACCACTTTCTATAATGGGCTAACTCATATGGAGAGGACGTCATTGAACACAACTGCTGGTAGTGATTTCCTCGAGAAAAAGCCAAGCAGAACCATGAAGATAATAGAAAACATGGTTGCACTACAAGTAGGAGTAGACTATGAAAAGAATGATAGAGGCACGTCGAGGAAGGTAGGGGCTGAAGGACCATCTATGGAAGCCAAGGCTTTAAAAATTATAACATTTCAAATTCAAAAAATAGCAGCTGACGTGAAACAAGTGAAGGATACTAGAGTCAAAGGCAAGAAGCACACCGGCAAAGTCATGAAGTGTGTCACCTATGGAGAAGGAGGACATTAGGTCGATAATTGTATCTACACCAAGCCAGAGGAAAATGAATAAGAGACTACGCCGAACATTTCCTATGCCAACTTGAAGAGGCCAGACCACCATGGTTTCAGCTATGGAAACAAGGACGTAGTCAAAAATTCACACCAATTGAATAGCTCACAAAACCACCGCCAGGTTTTGAAAAGAGAAGTGGACAAGCACAATATACTCAGAAAACTAATTATCAGACCAATAAGAATAACTACTCAGCTCAAGGTAAGAACCATACTGTAACACCCCTCCCTAGGGTTTCTTACGTAACCAGAGGAAGCACAGCCTAATCCCCAACATTATCCATAATGTGGGGTACTTGGCATATTTGGGAGGAAATGTTACATACATGATCTCATAACAAGAAACAAATAACACTTGGCTTTATTAAAACATAGATTCATACATAAGTTCTTGGAATAAAAGCTACATCAGTTTTCCAAAGATATCCTAAACATAAACTAGATAATGATAGGATCTCCATAGATGGACGTCCCACCAGGCAACAACTCCTTGGATTCTTTGGGTCCTTGGTACTCTCAAGATTGTTCCTTCTCCTTGGCTCCAACTCCTGTGGACATCTCGTCCCCAGCCATGCAAAGAAAACAAACATAGTAAGTAAGCGGCATTGGCATGTTATAAGACATAAAAATATAAATATACAAGTGACTTAACATAATCATGAACATGCATTTAACATGAATCATTTCTTAATGTCTTTTACATAAAGAAATTGACTAGAAGAATATGCTCCTCTCTTAATGCCCCATAAGGAGCCCATAATGCTCGGAAAGCCCATAATTGCTCGGAAAGCCCATAATGCTCGGAAAGCCCATAACAAGGTGCATATAAATCTAAATCAATTTCTATTATTCATGATCTTGCTTAAACTTAGCTTATCTTCTTAATAACCTAAACTTGATCTTAATTGGGATTTCTCCCTCTTAAACATGATTGGGATTTCTCCCCAAGACCATAATGGGATTTCTCCCTCTTAAGCATGAATGGGAAACGTATTCCCTCTTAATCTTGATTTCTTGTTCCTTAACCATAATTCATAGTATAAATGTGGTTTCTATACTTAGAATTATATCATAGAAAACAATCATTCAATAATCATGTACTTGAAGGAAAACATGCATTTATCAAGACCTTAACATAAAATGCTTAACAATATTCATAAACATTCAATCAACCAAAGGTTATCTATGCCAAGGGCATGGCCCGCTTACCTTGAACTAAAACACCTAGGTCAAACCTGGTTTGACCAATTGGATTCCCTTAAACACCTGAAATTAACATAATTATCATTTATCATATATCATTAAACCCTAAT
The DNA here is from genome assembly GCA_963693085.1 of Alisma plantago-aquatica. Lineage (NCBI taxonomy): Eukaryota > Viridiplantae > Streptophyta > Magnoliopsida > Alismatales > Alismataceae > Alisma > Alisma plantago-aquatica. Next base: position 790,559,064 of record OY856410.1, on the reverse strand, counting down.
TTGCTCATATAAATATTGAGGTGTTAAAAGAGCAAAATCAGTCAATAAAAACCAGAAAATCGGATTCCTCATCGAAAATCCTTTCCAAAAAGTATTTTTGCGTATTTTTCTGATAATCAGGTGATTTACTACTAATTTTCGAAGAACAGACCAATAGAAAATCCAGAAAAAGCCACGTGTAAATCTATATATTCAAATCCAGGAAAAGGGGCCCGCATCTGACTTGGCCCAATTAGGCTCAGCCAAATCGGCAATGGGACTTGCCTCAGCGATCAAAGAAAAGGGCTGTGAAAACCCAAAACTACCCTCGTGGGTGAAGTACATAAAAAAAAACTGACAGGGGTATCCAGGTCATTTCATGACCTGGATTGCTCCCTGCTTGCCCCATGGCGAGAGCTGGACCTGGAGAGGAGTGCTCCGACCGCAGATGGGGATTTGAAGGCCACCGGACAAAAGGGAAGATTCCAACTGCTTCCTGGTGCTCTGACGAACTCAATGAGCCCAATGTGGGGTCATGCGGTGGCCGGGAGCTCAAGGAATGCTCCGCCGCAAAATGAGAACAGGGGAACAAGAGTTGAGATCAGGACCACTGCGAACAACCGGAGAAATCCTCCAATGAGGTGCATAAAACGTTTGCAAAGGCAAGGCGAGGCCAAGGTGTGCCTTTCTGTGGTCGGAGAGCCATTGATGTGCCTGAAGCTTGGGCGCCGGCAAGCACCATTACTGTTCTATAGGGCACAGCAGCTGGGGGCTTGGCGAGTTAAAACGTTGACATGGAAGAGCGGGGCGGAGGTCGAGGATGCTCACCCTACGGGTAATTAGGCCGAGATGACCGGAGGAGGTCGGGCAGACTCAAGGTCGCCGGAGAACAGAAACCGAGTAGGGTGAGGAGATTCGAGGCTCCAAGGCACGAATTTACAGAGGAGGAGGAATAGAGTGAGGCCTGCGATGGTCCTGGACTGGTTAAAAAGAGAAGAGGCAGACCACTCGAGCCTCAGCAACTTCATGGAGGCGAGGGAAAAACTGCCCATTTTGGGCGTTTCGTCAACTGGGAGAGATGGAAGGTGACTAATGGCTCGTTTGAATTGGGGGAGCCTCGCGAGTTCAAATCCGGAGAAACATTCGAAACTATTGAGAAACGGGCGAGTAACCGATCGGAGAAGAATACTGTTGTGAAACAGCTCCGCTCGCGGGGAAAAACGGAGGAAGAAGAAGGCAGATCAACCGTTGATTGCTGATCGAACGGTGCTGGCGACTCGCGCAAGGCCAGGGTAACGCCTGACATTTAATTTAAAACGAACCATGCTTTAAATCGGCTGTATAAATGGCATTTTCATTCAAATCTTAGTCAATTAATATTCAAACCTTTATTAAATCAATTGAAGGGTCAAACAAGGTCAAAATGGGTTTAAATTTGAACCATAGGTACATTAGAGGGTCTAGAACATTACAATAAGATTGGATTTTATGCTTGTACTCGTTTTAGGCCTAAAATGACAAAAACCCTTATGTGTACTTAAATGACCATGATAAATACAATTAAAGCCATTAATTCTTCAAATAAGAATTACAAAATATGAAAATGTGCACTCAACATTATTTATTTTCAACTAACAATATGGAGGCCATTAATCAAGAAATTAAACATGTAAATCACTTAATAATCATATGAGAGAGAAAATTTGACATAAAAGCATTTATCCTCATTTTCTTAAGCAAAAAGGGCATAGATATTCATGAAAACATTTTCTTTTAAATAAAACAAGTATAATAGAGCCATTGGACATAATAAATGATTTTGCAAAACTAATTATGGGAAAAATTGCATTTAAGTCCTCAACAATTATCTAAATTGGGAAAGAGCATGCAAGGACTAAAATAAATTTGGAAATTTTGCATAATTAAGATTGGGGTGTTACAATACTACCCACCTTAAATAAATTTCGTCCTTGAAATTTCCTAGGGTTTCTACCCACCTTAAGGGTTTCACATAAGCATACAAATCTTTCCATACAATTTTTATTATAAAAGGAGAATACATAAACAAAGCATTATGATTAAACATAAATTACTCAACTACCCTTACCTTGATCATTTTCCTCTTCTCCATCAAACATTTGCATGGTGAAGAGCCTTGGTTTGACCTTGGGTGGAGGATTAGGGTTCTTAGCTTGGTTGTGGTTGGGATCCTTCTTTGCAAGCTTAGGGCAATTAGGCTTGATATGCCCTTCCTCACCACAATAGTAGCAAACACAAGTCCCAAACCTACAAGGACCACCATGGTTTCTCTTACACTAGGGGCATGGGGTTCTCCCATTCTCAGGGGAAGGCTCAGGGGCTTTTCTCTTGTTGTTGGAGGGTGGAGGTGGTTGATGGGGTTGATGGTGACGATTGTTTTGGGGTATCTCCTTCTTATGATTCCTCCCAGGATGCTCCTCCAATTCTAGGGCTGCATCCAAGGCCGATTGCATGGTCCGGTGTCCTCTACCAGACAAGGCAAAACTTAGGTTGGGTTTAAGTCCTCTAATGAACTTCTTAGCTCTTTTTAGCTCAGTGTACTCAGGACCATACTTTTGGAGCTTACGGAACTTCATGGCATACTCAGTGACAGTCATGTCACCCACTTGCTTAAGGTTAACAAACTCATCCTCCTTTCTTTCTAACATGGCTTCAGATACATAATGGTCATTGAAGACTTCCACAAACTCATCCCAAGAGAAAGGAGGGTCATCATCTTCCCTAGAGGCTAAGAGGTTTTCCCACCAAGTACGGGCTGCACCCTTGAGCATATGGGTGGCAAATCTAACCCTGCTACGTGGGGGACACTCTAGGTCTCTAAAGCAATGTTCCATGTTGCTCAGCCACTCCTCAGCCTTGGTTACTACATCAACCTCATCTTCACCATGGAAAGCATCGGGTTTAATCTTCAAGAAGTCTACGAGGGAGATCTCATGTGCTCTAGGTGGAGCTCTAGGTTGGAGGGCATTGGTCAAGGCTGCTACTAGGGCATCTAGGGTGATTGGTGGAGGTACGTGGTTCATGTCTTCAGTCTTATCACCACTAGAGGATCCGTGTGAGTGTCTTGACTCACCAACCTTCTCCTTCCTCTTAGGGGCCATCTGAAAGGGTAAACATAACATGATATTAGAACATAATATGAATCTCTAATGTTGCCTTAGTGGCCATCTATTCCTTGCTCTGATACCATTAATGTAACACCCCTCCCTAGGGTTTCTTACGTAACCAGAGGAAGCACAGCCTAATCCCCAACATTATCCATAATGTGGGGTACTTGGCATATTTGGGAGGAAATGTTACATACATGATCTCATAACAAGAAACAAATAACACTTGGCTTTATTAAAACATAGATTCATACATAAGTTCTTGGAATAAAAGCTACATCAGTTTTCCAAAGATATCCTAAACATAAACTAGATAATGATAGGATCTCCATAGATGGACGTCCCACCAGGCAACAACTCCTTGGATTCTTTGGGTCCTTGGTACTCTCAAGATTGTTCCTTCTCCTTGGCTCCAATCCCTGCGGACATCTCGTCCCCAGCCATGCAAAGAAAACAAACATAGTAAGTAAGCGACATTGGCATGTTATAAGACATAAAAATATAAATATACAAGTGACTTAACATAATCATGAACATGCATTTAACATGAATCATTTCTTAATGTCTTTTACATAAAGAAATTGACTAGAAGAATATGCTCCTCTCTTAATGCCCCATAAGGAGCCCATAATGCTCGGAAAGCCCATAATTGCTCAGAAAGCCCATAATGCTCGGAAAGCCCATAACAAGGTGCATATAAATCTAAATCAATTTATATTATTCATGATGTTTCTTAAACTTAGCTTATCTTCTTAATATCCTAAACTTGATCTTAATTGGGATTTCTCCCTCTTAAACATGATTGGGATTTCTCCCCAAGACCATAATGGGATTTCTCCCTCTTAAGCATGAATGGGAAACTTATTCCCTCTTAATCTTGATTTCTTGTTCCTTAACCATAATTCATAGTATAAATGTGGTTTCTATACTTAGACTTATATCATAGCAAACAATCATTCAATAATCATGTACTTGAAGGAAAACATGCATTTATCAAGACCTTAACATAAAATGCTTAACAATATTCATAAACATTCAATCAACCAAAGGTTATCTATGCCAAGGGCATGGCCCGCTTACCTTGAACTAAAACACCTAGGTCAAACCTGGTTTGACCAATTGGATTCCCTTAAACACCTGAAATTAACATAATTATCATTTATCATATATCATTAAACCCTAATTTTCTCATATAAATATTGAGGTGTTAAAACAGCAAAATCAGTCGATAAAAACCAGAAAATCGGATTCCTCATCGAAAATCCTTTCCAAAAAGTATTTTTGCGTATTTTTCTGATAATCAGGCGATTTACTACTAATTTTCGAAGAACAGACCAATAGAAAATCCAGAAAAAGCCACGTGTAAATCTATATATTCAAATCCAGGAAAAGGGGCCCGCATCTGACTTGGCCCAATTAGGCTCAGCCAAATCGGCAATGGGACTTGCCTCAGCGATCAAAGAAAAGGGCTGTGAAAACCCAAAACTACCCTCGTGGGTGAAGTACATAAAAAAAACTGACAGGGGTATCCAGGTCATTTCATGACCTGGATTGCTCCCTGCTTGCCCCATGGCGAGAGCTGGACCTGGAGAGGAGTGCTCCGACCGCAGATGGGGATTCGAAGGCCACCAGACAAAAGGGAAGAGTCCAACTGCTTCCTGGTGCTCTGACGAACTCAATGAGCCCAAGGTGGGGTCATGCGGTGGCCGGGAGCTCCAGGAATGCTCCGCCGCAAAACGAGAACAGGGGAACAAGAGTTGAGATCGGGACCACTGAGAACAACTGGAGAAATCCTCCAATGAGGTGCGTAAAACGTTTGCAAAGGCAGGGCGAGGCCAAGGCGTGCCTTTCTATGGTCGCAGAGCCATTGATGTGCCTGGAGCTTGGGCGCCGGCAAGCACCATTACTGGTCTATAGGGCACAGCAGCTGGGGGCTTGGCGAGTTAAAACGACGACATGGAAGAGCGGGGCGGAGGTCGAGGATGCTCACCCTACGGGTAATTAGGCCGAGATGACCGGAGGAGGTCGGGCAGACTCAAGGTCGCCGGAGAACAGAAACTGAGTAGGGTGAGGAGATTCGAGGCTCCAAGGCACGAATTGACAGAAGAGGAGGAATCGAGTGAGGCATGCGATGCTCCTGGACTGGTTAAAAAGAGAAGAGGCAGACCACTCGAGCCTCAGCAACTTCATGGAGGCGAGGGAAAAACTGCCCATTTTGGGCGTTTCGTCAACTGGGAGAGATGGAAGGTGACTAATGGCTCGTTTGAATCGTGGGAGCCTCGCGAGTTCAAATCCGGAGAAACATTCGAAACTATTGAGAAACGGGCGAGTAACCGATCAGAGAAGAATACTGCTGTGAAACAGCTCCGCTCGCGGGGAAAAACGGAGGAAGAAGAAGGCAGATCAACCGTGGATTGCTGATCGAACGGTGCTGGCGACTCGCGCAAGGCCAGGGTAACGCGTGACATTTAATTTAAAACGAACCATGCTTTAAATCGGCTGTATAAATGGCATTTTCATTCAAATCTTAGTCAATTAATATTCAAACCTTTATTAAATCAATTGAAGGGTCAAACAAGGTCAAAATGGGTTTAAATTTGAACCATAGGTACATTAGAGGGTCTAGAACATTACAATAAGATTGGATTTTATGCTTGTACTCGTTTTAGGCCTAAAATGACAAAATCCCTTATGTGTACTTAAATGACCATGATAAATACAATTAAAGCCATTAATTCTTCAAATAAGAATTAGAAAATATGAAAATGTGCACTCAACATTATTTATTTTCAACTAACAATATGGAGGCCATTAATCAAGAAATTAAACATGTAAATCACTTAATAATCATATGAGAGAGAAAATTTGACATAAAAGCATTTATCCTCATTTTCTTAAGCAAAAAGGGCATAGATATTCATGAAAACATTTTCTTTTAAATAAAACAAGTATAATAGAGCCATTGGACATAATAAATGATTTTGCAAAACTAATTATGGGAAAAATTGCATTTAAGTCCTCAATAATTATCTAAATTGGGAAAGAGCATGCAAGGACTAAAATAAATTTGGAAATTTTTCATAATTAAGATTGGGGTGTTACACATACTCACCAAGGGGCAGGACCAAGCCAAGGAATGAGCCAACCAAGGCCAAGGATTAGGGCAAGGAAAAGATAACAACCAACCAGACTTAGTAACTCAACTATTTGATTTCGCTAAGAGGCAAGCCACTGTGAATGACCAATTTGCCAAAAGTGCTCTAGCTAATTCTGGTGTCCTGACAACCATGCAAGTTTAGATGGCAGATATGCAGACACACCAATGCCAAATTGACCAACAGCTCGTGCAATTGGCAGAGTTAGTAAAAAATCTCTCAGGAAAAATTCCATCAAATACAGAGACTGCAAAAATGGCTACCCTCCAATCTGGGAGGATGTTGATCAACTCTGGAACTAGGGACAAGAATGAGGAAGGAAAAGAGTAAGAACCACAACTCAATGAAGAATTTTCTTCTGAGAAGGCTACTGACAAGGGAAAGTTTGCTGAAGAAAGAAGAAAGAAAAATGGAGAAGTTAGGGATCGTGATCCTGTTGAAGAAATCTTCACAAAGAAAAATCCATATGTGCCAAGAATACCATTCCCATATAAGCTCATCAAGGCACACTTAAAGAAAAGATATGAAAAATTTATGGAAGCAGTGAAGAAGTTGCATATAGATGTTCCATTCCTTGATGCTTTGGAAGAGATGCCCACATATGCAAAGTTTTTCAAGGATTTTATCACAAAGAGAAGGAGGGGGAACCATGTTGACACTGTATACATGACAAATATGTCTAGTGCCTTTGTACAAGATGAATTACCAACTAAGAAGAAAGACCCAGGAGCTTTTAACATTCCTTTTTGTGTTGGTGATAATGTCGAAAGGAAAGGTCTAGCAGACTTGGGAGCTAGCATTAGCCTTATGCCCAGAAGTTTAGCACAAAGATTGGGATTGAATGACATGGTTAAGACAAACATGAGGATTTAACTGATAGATTATACGTTTAAGAGACTCGTTGGTATAGTGGAAGATGTCCCGATCCTTGTGGGGCGATTCCATATACCTTGTGACATTGTTGTGATAGACATTGTGGACGACCTGAAGTGTCCTATGATATTTGGATGACATTTTTGGCAACTGGAAGAGATCTGATAGATGTCGTCAAAGGCATCATAACTCTCCGAGTTGGAAATGACCACATAGACTTCAAGGTGAAGGGCGTCATGAAGGGACCATCTCTTTCATAATCAGTTTACTTCATGGACAACTATAACCAATATTGTAAAGAAATTCAAGAAGAAAAGGCCATAGTAGATCCACTGATGAGAGCCCTGAACAACCTGAATCCTTTGATGGAAGACCTAGAAGTGGTTGAGATACTAGATTATCAAAACCAAGGTGAGGAAAATCTCAGTGAGGATGAAGAAGTAATAGAGATAGTGAAATATGCTTCTCTGTAATAGTCAAGCGAAGACTAAGAAGCTCCCAAGCCAAAGCCAGAACTAAAGTCTCTATCTGAAGGATTGAAGTACACATTCCCGAATGAAGAGGAAAGGAATCCCATCATCATCAATGCAAACCTAATGAAGGAACAGTGGGAAAGACTCCTGGAAGAGCTGAGGGAGCATAAAAGAGCAATCAGGTACTCTGTTCAGGACATCAAGGGACTTAACCCATCCCTATGTATGCACAGGACAAATTTAGAAGAATCTGCAAAGCCATTGGTGTAGCCTCAAAGGAAATTGAGCCAAATGTTGAAAGAAGTAGTCAAGAAGGAAATATCGAAGCTACGAGATGCAGGGATTATATACCCAATAAGCGACAACAATTGGGTGAGCCCCTTTCATGTAGTACCTAAGAAGGGTGGGATGACTATAGTGAGAGGAGATAATGGTGATGAAGTAGCCATAAGAACTGTCATGGGCTGGAGAATGTACATAGATTATAGAAAATAAAATTCAGCCACAAAGAAAAACCATTTTCCCTTGTCATTTATTGACCAAGTCTTGGAAATACTTTCTCACCATGACTACTTCTGCTTCCTAGATGGATATTATGGATTCTATCAAGTTTCGATCCACCCTGATGATCAATAGAAGATGACATTTACATGCATCTATGGCATGTACGCCTTCAGAATAATGCCTTTTGGCTTGTGAAATCCTCTTGCAACTTTCCAATGTTGCATGATTTCCATGTTCTCTGACTTCTTAGAAGATATAGTTGAAGTATTTATGGATGACTTCTCTATTTATGGAACATACTTTGATGCTTGCCTAAGAAATTTATCCTTAGTTCTATAGAGATGCGAGGAGAAACATTTGTTCCTAAATCAGGAGATGTGCCACTTTATGGTTTAGAGTGGCATTGTCCTAGGACACAAAATTTCCAAGAAGGTCATCGAGGTGGATCTAAGAAAGATCGAAGCCATCTCCAAACTCCCGACACTAAGGTCTATAATAGGGGTAAGAAGTTTCCTGGGCCATGTTGGATACTATAGGAGGTTCACCAAGGATTTCTCAAAAATCTCAAATCCCCTTTCAAATTTGTGGATCAAGGATGCATTGTTCGAATTTGATGATGAATGTTCAAAAGCCTTCGAGGCCCTAAAGAAGGCCTTGACTTTTGCACCAATCCTCCAAGCTCCAGATTGGGAGCTTCCTTTTGAGATAATGTGTGATGCTAGTGACTATGCCATAGGCACGGTCCTAGGAAAAAAGAAAGACAAAAAGTACCATGTCATCTGTTACGCCAATCGCACCTTGGAAAAAGCCCAAGTGAACTATACCACCACTGAGAAGGAGATGCTAGCGATTGTTTTCACATTTGATAAGTTATGATCATACCTTATAGGAGCCAAGGTTAAAGTTTATACTAACCACGGTGCTATACATTACCTCATGCAGAAGAATGATACCAAGCCAAGATTGCTAAGATGGGATCTACTATTACAAGAATTCGATCATGAAATCATTGATAAAAATGGAAAAGAAAATGTTGTAGCAGACCACTTGTCTAGAATAGTTTTCAATGAAGAGAACCAGTTACCCATGAACAACAATTAGGTTGATGAAGCCGTATCGATGTCCCAGTCTGATGAGCAGAGACTGTCGTGGTTCACAGATATTTGTAACTATCTAGCTTGTGGCCAGCTATCACCTCACATAACATACAACCAGAAGAAGAAGCTTTTCTCTTATGTCAAGAACTATTACTAGGATGAACAACTATTGTTTAAAAGGTGTTCTGACAATTTGTATCGAATGTGTATATCAGAGGAAGAAGTTCCTTTGATCCTAAGAGAATTTCATTCTTTTCCGTACGAAGGACATCACAGTGGAGAAAGAACGGCTACAAAGGTGATCCAATCTGGGTTTTATTGGACCACCTTGTTCAAGGACGTGACATCTTTTGTCAAGGCTTGTAAAGAATATCAACTTACTGGAAATATCAGTAAAATAAGTGAAATGCCTATGGATGATTGGGTGGAGGTGGAGATCTTTGATGTTTGGAGAATCAACTATATGGGTCTTTTCCTGTCATCAAAAGGATACCAGTACATCCTAGTATTCATTTACTACATGTCCAAGTGGGTGGAGGCAGTAGAAACCCCAACTTACAATTCTAAATTTGTGATGAAGTTGTTTGAGAAGACCATTTTCCCACGCTTCGGAGTGCCTCACACCGTCATAATCGATGAAGGATCACATTTTGGAGAAAAGCAATTTGAGGCGTTATCAAAGAAATATAGGGTAAAGCATAAAGTCGCTACACCCTATCATCCTCAAACCTCAGGTCAAGTGGAGGTGTCCAACAGGCAGATTAAATAGATATTAGAGAAAATAGTAGTCATCCGTACTAGGAAGGACAAGTCCACAAAGCTCCATGATGCTCTCTGGGCTTATAAGACAACTTATAAAACACCTATAGGCATGATTCCGTACAAATCAATCAATGGTAAGTCCTACCACCTACCTTTGGAGATCGAGCATAAAGCCCATTGGGCGATCAAGTTTCTAAACATGGACTTAAAGAAAGTAGGACAGAAAAGATTCATGCAGTTGTAGGAGATCGAAGAGATGAGATTGCATGCTTATGAGAACACAAAAATTTACAAACAAAGAACTAAGGTGTGGCATGATGCCCACCTAAAGAACAAGGATGTCCATGAAGGTGACAAAGTGCTTCTATTCAATTCAAGCATCAAGCTTTTTCCTGGAAAACATAGAACAAGATGGTCGGGCCCTTTCTCTGTGGTGAAAATATACCCATCAGGAATGATAGAAATTCAAGGGGAGAAAATAAGAATTTTCAAGGTCAATGTCCATAGAGTAACACGATTTTATGAAGATGAGGCTTTTGTATGAAGGTCTAAAATCAGTTTGGAGGAACAAGATCAGTCACCTGAGAAAAGGAATGAGGAGTTGCCACACCCAGCCGAGAAACCCAAGGAATGAATGATCATGAAGTCTAGCTTAGAGAGTTAAAATCAAGTTCTTCTTGGGAGGCAACCCAAGTTTTGCTATTTCTTTAAAGCTTTTTGTCTTCCTATCCCATTTAGTTGATTAAGTTTTGTGTATATCCTATCTTTGCTTTTGAGTAATGGATGATTTAATTGAGAAACAAGTTTTGTTTTGATCGAGTCCTCTAACTGCGGTTTGGACCACATTCGTGGTGTAACCTTACATCAGGTAAGATCGCGACCTGCGGTGCCCATATTTAATCACCTCGACCGTAGCCTGATGTCTCCCTTGGAACATAAGAGACCGTGACCCACGGTCATGTCTCGAGCACACCATAGTCACGGTAACTCCCTCTTTATCTATGATGAACAGGTCGCGGTAACACTACTATATATTCTAAAACCCCAATTTCTCATACTCTTTTCGCTTACTACTTTCTCGTGCCCGAGTTAAACCCTGCAACTTCGAAGAATAACAAACCGTGATCGACAATCCCCAGCCACAACTGACTCACTACTGCATCGACCTCCTCCAGTTTCACCGTCTCGACTTACAAATAACGTAAAAGGCAAACCCTTTTATTTTTTCCCCTCTTACCACCGTTTCCATGGTTTTCCACCGCCGCTGTGTCGCTACCCTTTTTCACCCCATGCCCTATCCTATTTTTCTGATTTTTTCTGATTGATGACAATCTATAGAGCCATCGACGGTTTCTCTTGCTATCCCAATATCCAACCCGCCCTAATGGCGGCATTTTTAAACAGTGACTAAAAAACCCTTAAAATACAAATAAAGGGGTAACTGCCTGCCGATGAGTAGGTCTACAATTGATCAACTTGTGCTACTAATTGACAGACGAAGAAGAGAAGTGGAATGGTTACACAAGGTAGACCGTGAATCGCAGTCCGCTTCCACTACAACTGTGACTGCAGTGTGTTCATCAACCCTAATCTAGTCGTATTGCTTGCTCAACGCATTATGTTTTAGGTTCACACCGTGGGTCGCGGTGTTGAAGAACGTTACAATGTCACAGTTTCCTTGACCGCGACCCGCCCGAAGCATAGAAGAAGACCTCAATGGCGATCACAACCGTGACAGCGATCCCCTCCTCAATTCACCATGACCGTGACCTCCTTCAAAGACCACGACCGTGGTGTCCCTTGAATTACTAACAAGACCGCGGGTCACGGTCCCTATATACATTCTTGAACTTAATAATTCATTATTAAAACTTTGTTGAATGCCCTCCCCAGATGATTGCAAGAAGACTAGTCTTTGTTAAATCAATTATAAACTAATTCATTATTGGAACTTTGCATAATGTCTTCTCCAACAAACAATGACTCCATCTACAAGCAAGCAACATCCTTGAAGGAGGCAGAGAAGATAGTGGAGTGTTTGACGACAACACTAAAGAAGAACACCTCCCTGCCAGTGGCCAAATAGGTCGAGTTGCAGTTGAAACTCGAGAAGTAACAAAGAATCCTGGGTCACCTGACATTGGAGGACTCCCCATAAGAAACTAAACAAACGCAACAGACGGAGACCTATGAGTACCAACCAGGAGAGTCAGAGAGCCAAGTACAGGGGAAGAAGAGAAAATATACACCCAAGGAAACCAAGAGCAGTAAGAAGGAAAAGCCACTCGCTGCTGAGCAACCAAGGGAGCAGGGGGCAGAGAAAACCAACCAAGATAAGGAAACCATCAGAGAGACATCCATAGAATCCAATGAACCCCCATTCGTGCCAAGAAACCTCGTACACCAGTCTACCTATGACTATATGTACCAGAACAAGGAATTTAGCCCAACCCGGTACCTAGACGTAGAAGATTTCAAGAAGATGGGAATCTATGACAAGGTAGTCAAATTCCTAGAAGGTGCAAATTTATGCACCTTATGCACGTCCAAGGCCAAGACCTACAAAGGGCTAACTGTGGAGTTCCTATCTTTGCTAAAAAGGTCACCACAAGTAGTGAGACAAGAAAGGTAGGCAACGAAGACTATAACCTACAAGTAAGGCTAGGAGGTGAGTCTCACTTGATCACTGAGGCAATGCTGAATAAGATATTTATGAAGACAAAGGAAGAAGAAAACGCCTGCTCCACCACCACGAGTGAGAAGGAATCAGTCACCTATGATAGTAACCAGCTGTGGGAAGAGCTAACCAGAGAAGAAGAACACAACTCAAAGAACTCAAAGGCCTCGCTAATCACCTCATGCTTCATTCTCACAATCCAAAAAATTACATTCTACACCATTTATATGAGGTCGGAGACAAGAACAGTAAGAAAGGGGGATCTATTCCTAATCTAGTCGATGATAAACATGAAGCTAATAAATATCAGAAAAATATTAATCGAACGTTTACCAACGGAAGTAGGAGGGGAAGAAAAATGAAACTCTACATACTGCATGGGCGGCCAGATAACAAAGATTGCATAATACTTAATGGACGAATAAGAGGTCCTGAAGTATAAGGAAATGGAGGGACAACTGAGCATAGATATCAAGTCCCTTGTCAATGTGGGTATTTTGGCATAGAAGGGAGAGAAATTGTACTTCAAGCAGAGCGGATCAAAGAGGCTCCTCCCCCTTCCAGAGATGGCATTTTAAGACGCCTACAAACTGCGGCCGACCCATGACAATATTGAAAAGATGTACTCTGGCGTACTGCAAACTGACACTGAACTGGCAAAAACAGTCAAGGATAGCAGTGCCCAAGCTGAATTAAAGGAGAAAAAGAGCACAGAGCAGTAGAAGAAATTGGCAGTGTAGAAGAAGAAGACATCAGATACAACTTCCCTGTCATCTGCAAAGACAATAGTTGTAGAACCACTGACCCCCACGGCTCCACCTCCATAAGAAACAATGGGGAACAAAGAACCCACACCGCTAGAGCTACATGAGGAAATGGGTACAGTGGAGCCAGAGGTGGCAAAATAAGAAGGCACAATAGCAAACCTACAGCCCAACATAGAACCAGAGGCTGAGCCAGAAGGACAAGGCTCCCAGGCCGTACCAGAACCAAAAATACATGGAGCGGGCGTGGACCTATAGGACAAGTAGAAGGAAAAAGAACAAGGTCCACCGCCACCACCTCCATAACCATCCATGCCAAGCTCATCAACAACGCACATGGAGCACCTACTGCACCAGTAGCACCATCATACACCCTTCTTCGGGGGTGTACTTGCTACAAGGTTTGATGCTTTGTGGGAACACATGAATCAAACCATTTCAATAAATACAAACATTTCTTCTTCTTTGTTTGCACTAACAATGCATGTTTAGGTCCTCGATGAAAGGACTAGAGCACTCCCTGACCTCCTCCAAGAAGCCTTAAGAAACCAATGGATAATGATGGGAGTGTTTAAATAAATGAAGAACGAAATGGAGGACTTGAAGAGGAGAGGCATGCCATCCGTGCTGATAATGAACATATGTGTCGTGGCTACGACATGACGATTGCCAGCCTCGAGGAAGAATGCCAATGCCTAGAAGAGGATCGTCAGAAGCTCAAAAAGGAATGTGAAGAAATTGAGGGCCGGTGAAAGAAGAAGAAGAAGGTGAAGCACTCAACAAGCCCAACATGCTCCTCATTGAGCCCCTCCAGGCACAGCGACAATGATGAAGAAAATGGAGGAGGGACCGACACAGGAGCAGAGACGCTGAAAGAAGAAAGTGCCAATGATGCGATGATTTTGAGTCGCATTTATTGACTTGTTTGATATGTGCTTTATGCATTTATTAGTCATTTTTTATGGTTAATGTTGCATAATTCATTCACTTTGGTCTATGCTACTTCTTTATGTCAAATTTCCCCTATTTCAAGCATTTTGAGTATTAATTATAAAAAGAATACGTTTTGTGTGAACTTATGTGGTTTCGTGTGTTAATTTCAAGAAAAACAAGTATCTGCTACCGTCAATACCATCGATCGTACCACAGGTTGCCAGCTGTAAGGACTAGAAGAAAGTCGATACTATCGACAGGGATGTCGATGGTATCGAGATACCATTAGGTTGCTGGAGAGAAGTGAGTCGATACTATCGACTCATATGTCGATACTATCGACTAGTGGAGCTACAACAACAAAAAAAGACAAAACCGTCGCTACAGGTTCATCGATACCATCGACCCTCGTCGATGGTATCGATATAACATCAGGCGCAAAGATAAAAGAAAAGAAGAACTGCCGATATCGCGCTAGGTCGATACCATCGACCCGCGTCGATGGTATCGACGCCGTCAGATATGAGTTTGTTTCAGACCGGGAGTAGCCCGAGAATTCATTGTATGACGATTTCGCCATAGTAATTCATATCTTATCTCTTAAATCCGTGGTATAATTTCATTTTCTCAAATATATTGTTATGCTTGATCACCATAATAATAATCTAACGCCCTTAATTACTTTAAAAGAAGAATTAATGGTTGAAAAGAGACGAAATTTACATTAATTGGCAAATCCCTTGAACAAGGTGGTGTAAGATTAATGGTGGATACCGAGAGGTCGTTTTAAATGCACCTAGTTTAGGGTATAGGTTACTATGACGGTGGAACCGACCTAGACATAGGTAGTGAATTGTACCACGACAGTGGGCAATTCTAATTTCAGGCCACTACTCGGATAGAGAGATAAAATTGAGTGACTATATAGAATTTAATACAATGAAAACCCGCGGTGAAACCGCAATCCTAAAGATCTCCTTTTGAATTGATTAAACCAACATTTAAGCGATTACTTGTTTTGTTTTATTTTTATTTTCTTTTAATTTTGACAACAACTCTCAACTATTTAATCGGCTTAGCTGATCGCGAGTAGTTAGTAGGAGTCTCCGAAGATTTCACGTATCCCTGAGTTCGACTCGGGCCTCACAAAGGCCTATATTACTTCGATGCGTTCACTTGCGTTTCTGCGCATGGTAAATCTGCGTCAAGTTTTTGGCGCTGTTGCCGGGGATACGGCGAATTGTTGGCATTACGAGTGCTACAAGCGGCCACTCTAGGCCACATTTTTATTTTTTTTATAATTTCAAAAATTCATAATCTATTTTCTAAATATTTGCAATCATCAATCACTGTACTAAATTTAATTTTTCTATTTGCAGGTACTGTGCATGGTGCAGACGCATAGTACAGACTACACGAGGCACGCACCAGAGGTTCCGCTGCTGGGATCGGAAGACGAGGACGAGTATAATCCAGACCAACTGGAGGATATAGTTTCTAAACCTGAACAAGAAGAGATGGACGAGCCATAGACAATATGGGAGAAGATCAAGGGTTCTTCCTCATCCGCTTCCAAGGGGCTGATCAAGAAGCAAGCGGTGAATATTTTGACATACAAGATTGATCCGACTTTAATGAACTTGGTGAAGTCGAATGCTTTCCATGGGCTCAAAAATGAAGACCCCATCGCGCACATAAGTCAATTTGTGGAGAATTGTGATATGATAAAAATCGACAGATTTCCACAAGATGTGCTCTACTTGAAGCTCTTCCCGAGTTCTCTAGCGGGAAATGCGCGCGAATGGCTACACAACTTGGACGATGAATACGTGGAGTCTTGGGACCACATGGTGGATGTTTTCTTCGAGAGGTTCTTTCCGCCCGAGAAGACCAATGGCATGATCAGAAAGATCCACAACTTCACCCAACAAGCAGGAGAGACCTATTCTGAGACCTGGGAAAGGTTTCAGATCATGCTCAGGCGATGCCCGCATCACGAGCTTGATAAGGAGACACAAGTCAAGATCTTCTATTTTGCTCTCTCCGAGCATGATAGAAGCAACCTTGATTCAGCCGGCTCTGGATTTTTCTTGAATAACACGGACACAAGATGTTGGGAAATCCTAAAGAACATGGCTAAGAAACAATCGTGGGGCGAAAGAGGCGTCGTGGAGCAGGTTCGAGTGGCAGGTGAATCTAAAGCAATCAAGGAGCTGAATGAGAAGATGGATCTCCTCGCCAAGAAACTGCTTGCAAAGGAGGATACTGAGTCCGAGGATGAGGCTCAAGTTAAATTCATGAGGCAGCAGCAAGGCTACAGGAATAATGACTATTCATGGAGGAAAGACAAGAAGTTCTCCTGGAAGGATCCAAATAACTTCTTGCAGGATCCGGACGCTAAACCCCAGCCAGTAGCGGAGGATAATAGCACAGAGCTGCTCAATCAAGTGATAAAGCAAAATCAAGAACTCATGACTACTTTCGGCCAGCAAATAAAGCAACAAGGGGAGTTTATGAACCAATTTGGGCAGACACTGCAGAGCCATGGGGCTCAAATGAGGACAATAGAGACATCTATGGAACAAATGGCAGCAGAGATAGCCAGTTTGAAGAAGCCGATGCATCCAAGTTTTCCGGGTAATACTAATGTTCTAGGAGGAAACCAGCAGGTGAAGGCCATCTTGTTAAGAAGTGGCAAGAAATTGTTAAATCCTACGGCCGATGAAACAAGCAAACCCCAAGTGAAAATTGAAGGTGAGGCCATTGAGGAGCTACCCGTACCGGTCACAGAACCAGTCGCTAACATAGCAGTGGATGCTACTGAAGATCCTATTGCAGAGGAGGAGGAGCCTCAGAAAAGGACACCCTATGTGCCACCACATCAAAGAGCATAGGCTGTCCCGATCCCTTATCCGAACAGTGCTAAGGCAAGGAAGGTAGACGCCCAATTTAAAAAGTTTTTAGACAGTTTCAGAAAGCTTTCAGTCAATATCCCTTTATTGGAAGCTATTGAGCAAATCCCTTCTTACGGGAAATTTCTGAAGGACATCATCACCAAGAAGAGAAAAATCCCGGACACAAAGGTTGTTGTGCTTAAGGAGCAGGTGAGTGCCTTCATCATGGGCACATTGCCACCAAAGAGGCAAGATCCAGGCTGTTTCAACATTTCATGTTACATCGGGAAAGTTAAATTTGGTGAAGCACTATGTGACTCAGGGGCGAGCATTAACTTGATGCCCCTATCTACATTCAAGAAGCTGGGATTAAAAGAGTCACGGTCGAGCAACATGAAAATCCAATTGGCAGACAATTCAGTGGTAAAGCCGTATGGGATTTGTGAAGATGTGCTAGTTAAAGTGGATCGATTCGTATTTCCAGTAGATTTTATCGTCATGGAGATGCAGGATGAATAAGGCAATGAGCTGCTACTCGGACGACCATTCCAAGTGACAGCCGACATGATACTTGAGATGGGGAGAGGTCGGTTGACCTTAGGTATAGTTGATGACCGATTTGAGATGGTCATGCCATACAGTGCCACTTCACCCAAACCCAAGGAGAAATGCCACCTGGTAAAACATTTTGATAATAATATCTCACTTTGTCTAGGGAAGCCATTTTTAGATATGGCCCATGTAATGACCAAGGTGGACAAGGGGACTTTGGCTGTAGACATCATGGAGCAGACCAAAGTGGTATCCCTTTGCAAGGCTGTAGGGTTCCCGAATGATGAGGGTGAGGACATTCCTCCCTCTACGGAGGATGATGCTATAGCAAATTCAGTTTTTGATGTATATCCAGAATTACCACTGGAGGCTTGTTTAGTCAATATCACTCATGATTGGATGAGAAGCAAACCACTCAAGGAGTGTGCCAAGATGCTTTAGATGTTGACATGCTTCTATGCTAGGTATTATTAAGATTTAGGCAAACTTCCCCCACCGCTTCAATCATCCTTAATCAGCCCGCCGGAGTTGGAGTTAAAGCCACTGCCACCGCACCTCAAGTATGCCTTCCTAGCTGAGGAAGAAAAGTTACCGGTGATTATTTCTGCTTATCTGAGTGCGGAAGAGGAGGACCAGTTGTTGATAGTGCTGAAGAACCACCGGGGAGCATTTGGGTGGTCTGTTGCAGATATCAAGGGGATTTCCCCTACTTTGTGTCATCATAAGATTCGGCCCGAGAAGGGAGCCAAGCCGGTGATTCAACCGCAACGTCGACTGAATCCAAGCATGATGGAGGTGGTGAAGAAGGAGGTGATTAAGCTTCTTTCCGCAGGTATCATCTATGCAATTTCAGACTCGACATGGGTGAGTCCCACGCAGGTAGTCCCTAAAAAGGGGGGAATAACTATCACTCAAAATATTTTAAATGAACCTGTCACCACCCGCTTGGTAACCGGGTGGAGAGTTTGTATAGATTATCGACGTCTGAATTCCTCTATGATAAAGGATCATTTTCCTCTCCCATTTATTGATCAAATTCTAGAGCGCTTAGCCGGCCAATCACACTTTTGTTTTCTGGATGGGTATTCGGGGTACAATCAGATTTCGATTGATCCTAAGGACCAAGAGAAATCTACTTTCACTTGTCCCTATGGAAATTTCACGTATCGCCGCATGCCCTTCGGATTATGCAATGCACCAATGACTTTTCAGCGTTGTATGCTCGCCATTTTTTCTGATATGGTAGAACACTGTCTAGAGGTCTTTATGGATGATTTTTTAGTTTATGGTGCTTCTTTTGATGAATGCCTTTATAATCTGGATAAGGTGTTACAAAGATGCGAGGACACACATTTGGTCCTCAACTGGGAGAAATGTCATATGATGGTGAGTGAAGGGATAGTGCTGGGACATAAGGTGTCCAACAAAGGTTTGGAGGTAGATCCGGTAAAAATTGAAGTAATTTCTAAATTACCCCCACCAAATTCAGTAAAAGGGGTAAGAAGCTTCTTAGGCCACACCGGATTTTATCGTTGGTTCATAAAAGATTTTTCAAAAATTGCCAAACCTGTATCCGAGCTTCTCGAAAAGGATGTCATTTTTTATTTCAATGACAAATGTTTACACGCGTTCAACGTGTTGAAGGAGAAATTGATTTCCGCACCGGTTGTTCAAACACCGGATTGGACTAAGTCGTTTGAACTCATGTGTGATGCATCTGATTTCACTGTAGGAGCTGTGTTGGGACAGCGGGTGGACAATAAACCCGCCGTGAGTTTTTATGCCTCGAAGACTTTGAATGAAGCCCAACTAAATCACACGACTACTGAAAAAGAATTGCTTGTTGTTGTTTTCGCTTTTGAAAAATTTTGGCAGTATTTAGTTGGATCGAAAGTAGTAGTTTGGGCTGACCACGCCGCTATTCAATATTTGATGGAGAAAAAAGATGCCAAACCTAGATTGATTAGGTGGATCTTTCTCTTACAAGAATTTGATATCAAAATCAAAGACAAGGCGGGGATTGAAAATGTTGTAGAGGATCATTTGTCTAGGTTAGAGAGGGTAGATGAAAAAGATATACACATACCCATAACTGAGACATTTCCGGATGAACAACTTTTGAAAGTCAATTCTAAAGATCCGTGGTTTTCATATATCGTGAATTATCTTGCTTGCAGGATCATCCCGGATGATTGGACATATCAAGAGAAGAAGAAATTTTTCCATTCTCTACGATATTATTTTTGGGATGACCCCATTCTTTTGAAGCAATGCAGGGATGGTGTCCTACGCAGGTGTGTACCTGAGGTGGAATACGAGAGTGTTCTTCATCATTGCCACACTCTACCTACGGGCAGACACCAGGCGAGCTCCCGTACGGCAGCCAAAGTACTTGAAAGTGGCCTATATTGGCCTACCTTGTTTAGATACGCCTATGAGTTCGTGAGGCAATGTGATTCCTGCCAAAGGGCGGGTAACATTTCAAAGAGACAAGAGATGCCCCTAAATGTTTTCCAAGAAGTTGAGGTATTTGATTTATAGGGTATAGATTTCATGGGGCCCTTTGTGTCCTCAAATTCAAATGTATATATCCTTTTAGCTATTGATTATGTGTCGAAGTGGGTAGAACCAATACCCACAAGGACTAACGATTCTACTGTAGTATGCAGGTTTGTTAAGGAAAATATCTTCTGCAGGTTTGGAGTGCCCCGAATGATCATTAGTGATGGGGGTACGCACTTTAAGAATCAAAAGTTCTCGGCACTATTAAGGAAATACGGGGTAAAACATAACATTGGTACCCCGTATCACCCGCAAACTCAAGGACAAGTGGAGGTCTCCAATCGCGAAATTAAGAAGATCTTGGAGCGTACAGTGGCTTCCACGAGGAAGAATTGGAGTGCCTTACTACCGGATGCATTGTGGGCATATAGGACGACATACAAGACACCTATAGGCACCACGCCTTTTAGGTTGGTGTACGGTCAGGCCTGTCACTTTCTGGTGGAGTTAGAGCACAAAGCACACTGGGCGTTGAGAAAGCTCAACTTGAGTTATGATGAAGCGGGGAAGAAGAGATTACTTGAATTAAATGAATTGGATGAGCTGCAAATGACTGCATATGAAAACTCTCGGATATACAAGGAGCGCACTAAGTTGATCCACGATCACCACATTCAGATGCACACCTTCAAGAAAGGAGATCATGTGCTTTTGTTCAATTCAAGGCTGAAGTTGAATCCCGGGAAGCTTAAATCCCAATGGAGTGGGCCATTCACGGTAGAAGAGGTCAAACCACATGGCGCAATCATGGTGCGATGGCGAGACTACATTTTTGGTGAACAGACAGAGGTTGAAGCTATATTTTGGTGAAGATTACACGAGGAAGGTGAATGAGGTCAAACTCATTTCACTTTCGGATGCACGATGTGCTTCAAGTCATCTAGCCTAAGACGCTAAATAAGGGCGCTTGTTGGGAGGCAACCCAACCATTGGTACTTTAGTTTAGTTCCTTTACATTCGTAGTTCGATTTGTTTTAACTTATTTTATAGTGTAAAAACGATACTGTGATCGTTTGCTACATGTTCAGGGTTGAGGCAGAGTCGATACCATCGACCCTTGTGTCGATGGTATCGACCATGGTACAGGTTAGCGACTGCAGGAATCACACTGCGTCGATACCATCGACGGCCTCGTCGATGGTATCGACATACCAACAGGCAGATCACAAGCAGAGGTCGATGGTATCGACATGGGTGTCGATACTATCAAGATCTTTGGAGATTTTCAGAACGAATCGTCTCAGGAAAGTCAATACCATCGACGGACGTGTCGATGGTAGCGACACATTCGTGTAAAGAAGGCGGCGGCTGGGCCTCACGAGGGTTTGCCCTAATCAGAGAGTCGTTAGTATTGACTCGGGTCGATAGTATCGACGCGCCACATCAACGATCCGTGGAAAGATCAACGGCGATCGCAGCAACAAGGAAGTCGATCTGGGGGACGGGTCGATACCATCGACTTACGTCGATAGTCTCGACACGTCAACAATCCAGGCCATGCAGATCCAGCCATCGACAACCGTCGATACTCACGGAGGTACGGATCGTGCTACCCATGTCGATACCATCGACTCACGTTGATGGTATCGACGGGCATACAGTAGCGCCGGCCACAGCTATATATGAGGAGTATTTGCATTAGATGACATCACAACTCCAGTGCAATTCTCCTTGACTTGTGCCGAGCGTGTTCCAGAGCTATCCAAGCTCGACGACAAGCAACATCGAGCAAGTTATTCATCGAGCAGAGATTCACTTCTCTGATCTTCATCGAGCTCCCTTTCTATTCCTCTTTCTTTCGCGATCATGGTGCATGTAGCTGGTGCATCGTCTTCACGCGCGAACCCGATGGACATCCCGGAGTTCGTGCCACCTCCGACCGCGTCAATCTCACGCCTGCGGCTGATCCATGCATCCGCGGAGGTAAAGAATATATACGAGGATATTCTAAAGAGGAAGATCGAGCCGACCCGTTATGTTGAACGGGAAACCATCCGCAACCTGGGGTTCGATGCCAACCTTGCCTACGTCTTGAAGGGGCAGGCGCATCACACGAGTAGAAGGCCTGACGAGCTGGAATTTCATGTAGATGGCCAGCCATTTTTCGGCAAGTGGCCTACGTACAAGGAGCTGGTGGCTGAGTTTATGGCGTCACTGGACGTCTGCTCATACCCAATGACATCATAGCCACCAACCGCGAGTGGATCAAGGGTCGGGTGTCTTTCTGGCTGTACAACATTGACTACACCCTTACACTCCGGCAGTTCAACAAGATTTTCAACTGGAATCACTCGCAACATGATTACCGATGACCGGACAACCGCACCGACTATGATGCAATCTTTGCCGAGCTGGTGACGGTGCCACCGGGCAAGTCAGTGAGATACCATAATGCTGCGGTAGCTGATTTCGAGCACCCCTTCATCCAGATACTTCACCGGATGTTGAGTTCTACGTTGTTTGCTAGGGGTGATTTTGACCCTCAGCAAGTTTCAGGAGACAAACTTATTCTTCTTGTATAAACTCCTAAAACGTCAAGAATGCAATTGGGGAGCCTTCTTTTTGCAGCGAGTTTTGGCGGTGAAGAGGAGTACACGGAAAGCGCCAATTCACTTTGGCGGGCTTATCACCAAGCTGGCTTCCTACCTCAGGCTGAATTTCTCTACTTTGACTCCTCTCTCCACCAGGAGCAAGGTGAACTTGCAACATCTAAACCGCTCCAACCTCATCCTTCTTCGAGATGGTTTGGCGTATGCACACTGTCACGTCAACCATGCTTACCAAGAATGCTCACTTCCCGATCCGGTCTTCAACATAGAAGGGGCGCAACACTTCTGATGGCCTATCATAGCCATTGTTGACTCCGATGAAGATGGCGGCAACGACGACGATGACAACAATGACGATGAGCCTGTAGAGGAAGAAGAGGCCTACACCCCTCTTCGGGCACGAGTGGCACCACGGAAGCGTCCTCGGATGCATCCGGGTGCATCTTCATCATCGCAGCCTTCGCCACCACCACCGCCCTCGCAGCCAAGCGAGGATGCCTACTCGATGCAAGGCATGTATGCTATGCTGCAAGACATACAGCAGACGCAGCAGCATCACATGGTGATGTACACTGGTATTCAAGACACTACAAACCGGTTACTGGACACTCAAAGGGCAATGTTCGAGAATGAGCGTCTTCTCCTCGACAACCAACAACAAATTCATGATCTGTTGCAATGGATGGAGTTGCAACAGCAGCCCTTTTACAACCACTATTGGAGCCAAAATTACTTTGGAGGATATCCACAACCTCCACCTAGGGCCCAGTTTGATCCGAGCTTCCAGGGGGAGTATCCATCTTGGGACCCTACGGCTCCGCAGTATCGGCCTCCACCTGAAGAGTAAAGTGGTATCTCTGTTCCAACCTTTAAGATTGTTTTTGACAATGAGGCCATAGTCGAATTCAAGCTTAGGGGGTGTTGGAACAACTTTATCTTTTATTTTCTATGTTTTTAGTTTTATTGCTTTTGTTTCTTGTCATTTGTTTCCTGCAATTTTAGTTTGTCTTTAGGATCCACATTCTATCTAGTGTAATCATGGATGTCGTTAATCTTAAGTCATCTCAGTTGCATGTGCATGGAATTAAGGGGAAAACTAAATTTTTTTGAGTGTTCGCAAGCTTGAGTGTTGTTCAACTTTGATCACTTAACTTAGAAAATGATTAGTTTTGTCAACTTTAAAATAGAAAATCACAACTGTATAGTCCTAATGATTCATGAAAGTGGACAGAATTGGTTGTTTGAGCCTAAACTGACCAAATGATAATGAGACTTTAATTTGAAGTAAGAGAGAAAAAACTTCTTAACTACTACACAGGTCAGTAAGGAGGGACACATAATATTTTTCAAAGGTTCAGTCAATTAGTCTTGTGATCTGTCCACCTCATTGCTTTTCACAATCCACCAAGACTTGGAAGTAAAGTACGGTTTTGACCTTTTTGATTGCATGTCATGTAGATAGGACTTGCATTGCAACCACCTTCATATGTTTTGCATGAAAAATGAAAAAAAAATTAGAATAGGTATACATGCACATTACCCTTAGGTGCATGTCATGTAGTTGCATTCATAACTTTTATACATAAAGTATATCATGTACCTCATTTATTCTTTAATGGTGAATTAAATTGTTCCATACCTTTTAAATAGTGCAAATATTCGAGTTATGTAGAAAAAAATAAGCCCAATAAAGTATTCATTGTCAATTATGGATATAAGGGTTTGGAAAAAATATGAAAAGAAAAAAATCTGAAAAATCTGAAATTGAAAAAAAAAGTTATTTAGAAGCAACTAGAATAAGAAGGAGAAAGGAACATAATCTCACCTGCATTTTAAGATGAGTGAGTACATGATGTAGCTTAATTAGATATCCATCTCATTTTGAGATGGATTGTTAGTGCATGCATCATTCCACCCAATCTTAGGCATTAGGGCATTTTTCATGTGCATTTGCATCAGTTAGGGCATTTTTATCTTATGCATGTTGAAACCGTATAATGCTTCCACTTCTTCCATGAGCCACCCATTCCATCCACCCGTTGCTCAGATTGGTAGGCCACCGTGAATTTCTCCTCACTAGTGAATATCAGGAGAACTGCTTCCATGTAGATGGTAGTTAGGGCGAGCAACGTAGTATAGGAGATCACAAGATGCATTTAGTCTGGACCGACGAATTTTATTATGTTAACTGCCTTATGTGATATGTTCATCAGTTTTGAGGTTGATATCTTTTATGGATGATTACTGTCGCCTTTAGGGTAATTATCATTCTATGAATAGCGAGGGCCGGTATGTGAATGTCTGGTGGGATTCATATGGGATGTTTGTTGTGATGCTTTGTTCTTTAGTTGACTCTGGAAATTCTATTCTAAGGTTTAGTTGCTCGAGGGCGAGCAAGGTTCAAGCTTAGGGGAGTTTGATGCGATGATGTTGAGTCACATTTATAGACTAGTTTGATATGTGCTTTATGCATTTATTAGTCATTTTTTTATGGTTAATGTTGCATAATTCATTCACTTTGGTCTATGCTACTTCTTTATGTCAAATTTCCCCTATTTCAAGCATTTTGAGTATTAATTATCAAAAGAATACATTTTGTGTGAACTTATGTGGTTTCGTGTGTTAATTTCAGGAAAAATAAGTATCTGCTACCGTCGATACCATCGACGGTGGTCGATACCATCGACTGGACCATAGGTTGCCAGCCGCAAGGACCAGAAGAAAGTCGATACTATCGACAGGGATGTCGATGGTATTGAGATACCATCAGGTTGCTGGTGATAAGTGAGTCGATACTATCGACTCATATGTCGATACTATCGAATGGTGGAGCTACAACGACACAAAAAGACAAAACTGTCGCTACAGGTTCGTCGATACCATTGACCCTCATCGATGGTATCGAGATGACATCAGGCGCAAAGATAAAAGAAAAGAAGAACTTCCGATATCGCGCCAGGTCAATACCATCGACCCACATCGATGGTATTGACACCGTCAGATATGAGTTTGTTTCAGATTAATCTTAATCGGACGACTGTGATTAATTGGCGACCTAATTCGGGAAATATACCTAATGACGGCGCCCAAGGGGGAATAATCACGTCATTAGCCGCTGCACACATCTCGGAGAGCAAGGAGAGAAGAACGGAGCACGAGAGCACGCCCCAGCCGATCCGGACACTGAAGAAGACGATTTCCACCACCGAAAGGCGGGAGAACGTGTATTCCACGCCAAGGATCGCTTGGATCTTCTCTGTTTAGGTGTTTCACCACTCAATCACATTTTTCTCCATGTTTTCCTTTTTCTTCTCCACGTTTTGCTTTGAGATGAACATGCGGGGCTAATCCCCTTTGTCTTTAGGACCGGGAGTAGCCCGGGAATTCATTGTATGATGATTTTGCCATAGTAATTCATATCTTATCTCTTAAATCCGTGGTATAATTTCATTTTCTCAAATATATTGTTATGATTGATCACCATAATGATAATCTAACGCCCTTAATTGCTTTGAAAGAAGAATTAATGGTTGAAAAGAGACAGAATTTACATTAATTGACAAATCCCTTGAACAATGTGGTGTAAGATTAATGGTGGATACCGAGAGGTCATTTTTAATGCACCTAGTTTAGGGTATAGGTTACTACGACGGTGGAACCGACCTAGAAATAGGTAGTGAATTGTACCACGATAGTGGGCAATTCTGATTTCAGGCCACTACCCGGATAGAGAGATAAAATTGAGTGACTATATAGAATTTAATACAATGAAAACCCATGGTGAAAGCGCAATCCTAAAGATCTCCTTTTGAATTGATTAAACCAACATTTAATCGATTGCATGTTTTGTTTTATTTTTATTTTCTTTTTATTTTGACAACAACTCTCAACTATTTAATCAGCTTAGCTGATCGCGAGTAGTTAGTAGTTAGCAGGAGTCTCCGATGATTTCACGTATCCCTGAGTTCGACTCGGGCCTCACAAAGGCCTATATTACTTCGACGCGTTCACTTGCGTTTCTGCGCACGGTAAATCTGCGTCAGCCAAAGTAAAGACGGCACCGGCAGCTGAGTAAAAAGAATGAGCCTCCACAACAATTGAGCTCCCCCAATGACAAACGCACAACAAAAACCACAATGTTGTTAAGGGAGATCGACCTCAATAGAAACCCTGAAGAAGGGCGGGATGAAACTAATGAAGATAGTGGTAGACAAGCAGAACAACAACTAAACCTACCAACAAATAAGATGACATTATAATAACATCTTGCTATAGCTCACCAAGAGGAAGTCGCCGCAAAATTTAGCGCATCAGGGGCTGCGGAGCTCGATAAGATGCTAGTTGAGTTGGGCGTTGGTCTCAAAGAGAGTAGCGATTTCCTCCTATTCAAAACACACCATTAGCATAGTGACTACCTCTACGATGGAAATATGGAGGCAACTCAAGCAATGATGATGATCGTCAAGATGGGCCAGACTTTGAAGAAAGCAATATCAAAGACAACATAGCTACAGAAGCTTCCTTAGAAGTAGCAGAACAGGTGGCCACAACACAACCGTCAACCATAAAAGTTGAACAAGTGGCCACAACTATGTTGACTATAGACAAAACTATGAAACCTTCTACACAAGAAGGAACATCTAATGATGAGGACGGTGGGCTGGCGACCTTCTTTGCGAATGAGCCCACCAGGGAGCAAAGTGCGCCAACTAGAGTAGAAATGCTTGGAGTAGCTCCTCCTCTGCCATGCAAAATGAAGGAAATAGACATGACTGCAGTATCACAAATCACATGCAGAGACGTACACATCTTGGCAGACATCCTCAGTGATGATCTACCTAGGTCATACGTACTATATAATAACAAGGGTAGACGTCTAACTAGAGATCACTTCTGGGGGATCTTCCTGAAAAAGGCACAACTGCATAAAAGGTTGTTCAAGGTACTCTGTGCCACCCTCCTGGAAGAATTTCTACATCCAGACAAGTCACAACTAGTCTTCAATGGGATGACACATCTATCTAGCCTCCTCTACAAAGAAGACTACAAGGCAGCATACGTCGCTGAATTGAAGGCAGCAGTGCGAAGAAAGGAAATGAGATATGTTGTGCTTCCCATAAGGAATGTAAAGTATTGGGCACTAATAGTTGTCGACCTGTATGAGTGAAAAATGATGGTGCTCAATTGTTGTTCAACCGAACTGCACAACACCTCACTTATCTATAAAAGGAAATACGCCAGAGATGCCCTAAAGATACCATTGCGTCTGCAATGAGAAATCAAAGATGTAGATGACAAATTTCAAGGATTCTAGAAGTTCTTCTCCATCAATAAGAAAGTCCCTCAAGAAAAGGCTGGTTCAGGGGATTGTGCCTTCATAGTGCTGAGAATGATGGAAGCCATCAACAAAGGCATCCTCCTGGAAGATCTAGAAAATGAAGACCTACATGGACTGCAGGGTGTGTATGCTATGGAGATTATCTACGATGGTCGTTTCTTCAGCAACTCGGTGATGCCTTCAGAAGTTGTACCCCGGAGGCTTCACAAGGATATCCCTCTACCTGAAAAGGTCACCTGGAGGGAGCAACTAAAGACCATATGAGTGGATCTGACAGAGTCAGCCAGGGTTGCATCTTGGAAAGAAGGCTGGCATGAAAGCTCTGGAGAAGTTGTAAACATGCCTCAGATGACAAATTAAAGCAGCCTCCGATAGCAGAAGTTCCTAAAGAACATCTCTCAAAGGAACAACCTGAGGAGGGAGTGGTTGAAGAAGAAGACATGATCGATGTAACGCTAGATGGACCGGCAGGAGAAGTTACACCTTCTTTCAAGGACTTCGACAGATGGAGCTACCTTAGTCTGTCTTTAGAAGAACTGACAATAATCATGAGGTCCTTGAAAGAAGAAGATTCGTCGAGAGATGTCATCTTCGAGAGAGATGGTATTTTCATGCTATAAGATGACATCCAAGAAACTTTGAAAACAGGACGATATCTTTCAATAAGCACGATGTCAGCTTACCAGGCACTACTAGGTGACAGCATGCCAAATGCTCACATGGCATACTTGTTGCTGGTAGATGACATCTTAAAAGACAAAAGATCAGGCAAAAAGGAACGACTGCAACAACACATGGAGACATCCCTACCAGACTATATTTTTCTGCCAATTCCTCACGACAATCATTGGACCTTGTTGGTCGTCAATATCATCAAAAGGACTACAATCCTCTATAATAGTTCAGACACAGCCTTCGCACTTAATTAGAAGACCAATATGACAACAGCAAAGACTCCCACAGAAGAAAAGGCCAACACATGCGCTGAGGCGATTGTTGACATGATAAAAAACCATGGCAAAGGGTACAAGCATACGGTAGGAAAATACTTCAAAAAGATGTAGTTCTGCCACATGAGTCCCCAGTAGGTGCCCCTATCAAATGACTGCGGCTTCTTCTGTTTAGCCTGGATGGTAGCCCTAGCCAGTATTGATGTTAAGGTGGAAGGCATACAGTATGAACAATACCACACACTATGAGGATTATACGCAAACATGCTTCTCGAGTCTTAGTGGGCCTCCACCAACAACAAAAATAAATAAAGAATGCCTGTTTATACATCTCACTCAAATTTTGACACCCCGAGATGTGGTGCAAGATAAGTTTGGAGGAGGAGTCATAAACGGGCTACATAGGTACATTTACCATATTTCTACATTTTCCATCTTTTTACCTCTCAAAAAATTCTTAGAAATTTTCAAATATTTTGCAAAAACTACCTTTTGAATTCAGAATCTAACCTCCTCTCCTGATAAATTTTTGAATTGTAGTACTTTTGTCCTCCTAGAGAGAAATAAATGATATATATATATATATATATAATATATATATATATAATAAGAAACATAGCAATATTGCTCTATCTCATTCTTGAAATAAGACGTTGTACATGTGCCAACCTTAACTCATGAAACCCTCATAGACTAGAGAACTTCACCTAGCCATACTCCTCACCAACCACCATCACATGGTGCTTTTGACCAGAAAATCCTTATCTTTGTAGAAAGGGAAACAGATGTCCTTTTCATGACATATCTAAAAAGAGGCTTGTCCGCCCAGAAGACCAAGTAAAAATCACTCACACCCAAGCCTCAAAGGAGATGTCAAAAGCCAAAATAAATAAATAAAGAAAAAAAATAATGAGAGTTGTTCCCAAAAAGATGCCAAAAGTTTTCACACGGCTGGTATATTGTTGCACTCATGAATGTAGATATGTCATTCTCGTAAGTGGAATCTTAAATCCAAGATTACACACCTCCAACCTGAATGAAAACTCACAAAACCACCTAACTTAAAGTTAGAAGCCCAAAAATGGCAACATTGTTCTTACGAAAGTTTTGGGTGAGGAGTTCAGAGGGAAGAGGAAAACATTTGAAGCCTTAAGCCTACCCAAACACATTCTCATAGGGCCAACTAAAAAATAAAGAAATGGTGTGAAAGCTACCCCTAGAAAAAGATCTTGCATTAGTATGGTTATTACCTAAGGAAAGGGGTGATAAGTTGAGAAGGAGGAGCCTTTTACAATTGAAGGAAATGGCAAGAAAATGAAGTTATGCAACTCCAGTTGAGAGGGAGGAATAAGATCTAAGGGTTAGGAAACATGCTACAGCAGTCCTGATGCAAGAATGAGATATTTCAGTCATGTTATCATTTTGTCACCTAAGATTGCTTTTTCTCTCTCGGAGTTCTCAAACCTACACTTAGCCTAAGGACAAGCTTGATTCTAAGTTTGGAGGAGTTGATAACACTTTATTTTATGTACTTTATATTTTATACCTCTTATAGTGTATCTTTTGTTAATTTTTCCCAAAGTTTTACCATCTTTTTGACTAAAACCTCACTTACATGATTTCAGGTACATTCACAGCCCAAGTCATGGTCGTTACCTTGATTGCGGCCCTCTTATCCTTCAATCACGGATGCGGTCTCTTTGCTTCTGTAAGAGTGAGGTCATCGTGCATTGGAGCTAGACCACAGTCATAACTGACGCCGTGATCACTGCTAAACCACAATCACAAGGACATCACAATCAGTACAGAGGCACCATTCAAACCAGCGATCGCAGTGTATTTGAAGACCACAGACACCAAGTTTGCCTGCGACTCACATATGGTCGTGATCCATTTGGTATCGCGATCCCTATTGACCACGATCAAGATGGACCATGACCAACACGGAGACCGCGGTCATTGTTAAGCATGCGATTCTTGTAGACCACGACCGAGTGAGAAATCCTCAACCTCGACCTCTCCAAAGCAACACACAAATTGACCTCGACCGTGATCATTGCCAGACCATGAGAAAGTGGCAGACTGTGACTCAGTCAACTGCGATGAAAAGAGGAATACAGAGAAAACTGTGATCACGGTCTCACACTTCACTCAACCAGGACCGCGACCACAGTATGGGCTTAAGTCGGTGGAATGTGCCTATAAATAGCACACCCACCCATTTTGTCAAATCATCAGATCATAGATCAGATCCTGAGGACCACAAAGTGCTACTGCATCCCAGACTCATTCCATACCATCCCATCCACCAGTCTTGGATCTCCAAAGGTGGAAGCTGAGGAGAGAGAAGACTAAAGACTCCTTCTTCCAGAGAAGAAGATCGTTCGTGCCATCGACGTGTTAGATCCATATCTTAAGAAGTATTGTTTCATATCATGTCTCTTCTCTCTCTAGATCTATCATTCCATTTCGATGTACTTCCCTCCTCTCTTTTTGGGACTTCATGTATCTATCTTTCTATAATGTCATCATGCTATCCACAAGCATGAGTGGCTAAACACCTTAACTTGGGTTGGGAGTAGCCACTAAGGCTCTGCCATTATGTATATTGTCTCTTTCTATTGAATAGATATATTCTTATCAAGATTATCACCATGCACATGTTTTAATGCTTCACTTTTATGCTTAGCTATCATCTTGTGATGTTTGATAGTTGATATCTTGAGAGAGTAATATCACTTTTATCATGTGTTATGGAGTAGTAAGAATGCACGAGAGTGTTGGAATGCTAAAGCTTTAAAACCATATGTTATGTTGCAAATTTTACGTGTAGTCATCTCAAGAGAGAAGCTACTCTTAGACTTAGTTCTATCCTCATTTCGAGAGAGAGTGGAAAGATGCTATGGATGGTTGGTTGTAATCTTGGTAAGAGTATGCGAGAGAGAGAGAGAGAGCTGATGTTTCATGTTGGTGAGATGCCTTAGTAGGTGAACCCCAACCCGAGTTTCCTCCCTTATACTTGTTTTGTCTTGTTTCTTTTGTTTTTATTCGTTCTTCTTATCCTTGTTTTTCTTGTCCAACCTTGGTTTGTGTGCCATCATTCCTTAGGGAACACCTTTTTATATATGTTCATGTTCTAGAGTATAAGAGTGATAGTTTTGTGAGCTTAACACTACCAATCTTGTCCCTGTGTTCAACCCCGATCACTACATCGGACCCTGTTTATCATTGTGGGGGCCTGAGAGTCGGGTTGACGTGCGATTTAAGCCGGTCAGGGATGCACTTAATAATATTGCTATTTAGAATTTTGATAATCATGCTATTGTGAAGAATTACACAAAATCACAATAGTTGACCTTTTGATATCTTGTGAACAATTTTTCATATTGTGAACTATTGACATATTTGTAAATTATCAACAATCTTGATAGTTATTATCTTAAAACATGATATGTTTGAACATTTGACAATATTATTGCATCTTCAACCTTGAAATTGATGTCCATAATATGTCAAACTAGTCTACCAAATATGTCATGCCTACTTTTTAAATTCTTTTAATCTTATCTTGTTGCATATTTTGATGATAGCTCAATAATACAGATTTAATACTAGAAAATAGATGATTGAATTTCCTTTTATGGCTAATTCATGGATGTATTTCCCTAGATAAATGCATGAATATGGTAGGTTGTCCAAAATTACATAGAAGAGATAATGCATGATTTGTAATCTATTTTGAACCAAGATCATATAGTATTTTATGTCTGAATTTATATTTTCCATTAGTTGAGTGGTCATGTAATCTAATGAATTGTATGGTTGTACGAAAAATACTTGCATGTTTATTAAATAACTTATGTGAAAATTTTGGTCACAAAGATCAAGCTTTTACCAATAGGTTTAGTCAACAAACAAAAATGGAATACTTGGAACTTAGGCCAATCGTAGAAAACAAACTCTAGTACCAATACTATAGGGTGTGTATGCTATGGAGGTCATCTACGATCGTCGTTTCTTCAGCGACCTACTAGTGTGGGACAAATAAATTAAAATGATACATGTCTTTAAAAGTAAAATGAAGAGGTTTCATAAACCCAAAATTACTTAAGTCAAGTATAGATTATCATACATACAATGCATTTGGATATTGAAATCAATTTGTGAACATGAAGAACTTAGTTGGAAATAGTCTTATACAAATTGTCTAATCATAAACTAAATATACAATTCATTGAGGATAAGAAATATCATGTAGGTGGATATAAGATGAGGTTTCTATTGAAGGAAAGTTATTGAAATTCTGGCATAATTACTCCAGTCCACAGGTGGTGACAGGATTACTCACTTCACACACCAACATGGCCATAGAAATCTCTACTGCTTGGAAAAAAAACTTGGAGTAAATTCACCAACCCAATTTTAAAGTAAAAAAAGAGCTAATAGATTATGTAATTCTTTAAACAAAATTGTGATTCTATTCATGCCATCGTTGTGGCTTGACTTGAGACATCTTGGTAGCAAACCAAGGATCGGTCAAAGGGTGTCCCTTCTTGGACATATCTTTAAATTATTTGATCTTCTACAAAAGGATGTCATTGTAAATTAATTGTCAATTAAAAAAATATATACATATATATATGATCACCTTCCTTAGAGATTAAAAAAATGAAAATATGTTTTTACATATAGGAAAAATCTACAAAACAAATTTATTAGTCCACAAATTTATCTTAATCCTATTTATAAATCACATGTTGCTCCTATCTACTTAGAGAAAATTGGCCTCACTATAAATTTTGCATATGTACCTATAGAAATTGTCAATCAATAAAATAATAACGTAAATATAAGTAATGTAATTTCCTTATAAATACATAATTCAAAAAATGTATTGTCTTAGTAGTTAGAACTTAAATTTCACTTGAACCAATCCACCATTAGGTTTATATGGATGAAGAACTTGTAGTTGAGGAATAATAAATAGATAAGATACATAAATCTTTTAGCTTGATGTTGGTTCATATAACTATAATGTGCATTATGATTACATATATATATATATATATAGAGAGAGAGAGAGGCTAGGAGGTTTGTTTTGGCCGGTAAATTAAAGTTATGTGTATCAGTTGTTAAAATGGAATATGTGGAATACATCAATTAAATCCAACCAGATGGATGGAATCAACATCGTTTAGATTAGATGTGTTTGAAATATTACAACCATATCCCATATAACTCATGAGACATAAAAATATATCATCCAATGGTTTCTATAATTTCTACAACTTCACGTTGATTAGAAAACATACATCTTCTTTCTTTAGATGATCTGGGAATGTCAAATTGACATGATTGTAAATACACATGTTATCTAAGGGGTACCCATCACATATGTAAGGTTAGATTATACACTACAAATATGAATCCAACATAAATGAGGATCAGTACACATAAAATACATGTACTTTGGTACATAATTCTCATATATATAAATATAAATATATATATTATATATATATATATAAATAAATATATATATAAATATATATATAATATCCATATAAATGGGGAACAATCATGTCCAAACATCTTACTAGAATAAAAATGAAATTACAAAGGAAAAAAACGTTTATTCAACTTCCATTAAAAAGTGATAGTTGGGGATTATTGAAAAAAAAGTGTAAGATTATTAACTTTAAATTGATCGATATAAGAGTAACTACTAATGTGATTGAAACTTGTTCATAAACTTAAATGATGAAAAATATACAGGAGCCTCAAATTTTATAAACCTTTGTGTAACACATACATATATATATTTGAAATTATATTATAGTCCAACCAACATGTCGTTTCTATAAATGACCAATTCAATAGTGGAAATACTTATTAAGAATATTTTCAATGTAAATTTGTTAAATACTTTATGGGGGATAGTAAGAAATATTTAGTTAACACAGATAGGACAAGTTTAGGTGGTAGGTGACCTATGTGGTATTGCACTAGAAAGTTCATTAGAGGTGAAATCCCTATATTTTACCTTCAACATATAATATTCATCACCCACAAGAGAACATGTCTTATCACATTATAATTAAGGAGTGAAACCAAAAGTCAACATTTCTAAGAAGTGGTTGATTGATTTAAAATAATAAGAAGAGTATTAAAGACAAAGTGGGATTTGGTTGATTATAGCTAATGTGTATGAATAAAGGAATGAAATAAAATCTAAGGTTATTAGACGGATGGATAGACTAGGGTGAGTGGTTTTCACCACCACTACCTACATTTACTCTCTCACAACTTCACAAACATTCATAAACAATATCATAGAGACCAAGTAAATCCCCCTTTAGGTGTTAGGATTAATCCTAGATTGTTATCACTATAGGCTCACTATCACGTTACCTAGATATTTATATTTGTTGCTCTAGAATACTCCTATCATAGTTCTCATCAAGGGTTAAACAAGAAGAAATTGATTTCCTAGATCTTGGGTTTGAGTTCTCTACACCTAAGATCATGAAAAACGCGTAAAATTGCTGGTCGAACAAGCATACAAGCATTAAAAAATTGATCAAATGTTAAATAAGGTTCATACATGTGTGGATATAGTAAAACAACAAAAGAATATATTCAGGCCAATCCCCATTCCCTAAAGTAGGGAACTACTCGTAGCTCATAGTGAGATCAGAATAAACAATAAGGAAAAGGAAGGATACTGCCAATATCTCAATGACTAGAAGAGATGTAGTAGTAGAGTCCACCAAGGACTATCATTCAATGACCCTTCTTCTTCACCTTCCTCTGACCTTGAATCTGATTTATGGATGAGAAACGAGAAAGTATATGGGTGGTGCGGAGGCGCCATCAAATTTTCTCCTTCAAGGATAGTAGCTCGAGCCTTGGTGGAGTGGTGATTGTTGGTTGTCAACCGATGGTGATTGTCTTATAATGGCAGAGCATAGATTTCAGTATCCTAGAGGTTAGAGAAGAGATGCCTCTCTCAGTGGCTAGAAGATTATATTTATAGGTGTCTTTTAGGGTTTCAAACCTCCCAGCCATCTTGCATCTAAATGATTTTCCACCAAAACGGTGAAGGGGTGGTGCACCGTAGAAGTTGATGGGTCGCACAAAATTCAGAAGGTCCATTAGTAGGTGAGGAGTAAGTATGACCATTGGAGGATAGAGCCTTCTTGAGCATCAAAATATGAATACAACCATTGAATGAGGAGCACATGAATACCATTAGAAGAGGCATGTAGGACCTCCATCAGAAGTCAAAGTTAGAGTACCTTTACTATAACACCCGGGCCCATTACCCTAGGCTCTAATAGAGTTTCAAGAATGATGATTGGCCCCACAGACCACCACAAGCCTTAACTATGCTCTTTATCCTCACTCACGTGCAAGTCAGTGTCAACTTCCCCAGTGGTCACCCATCCAAGTACTATTCATGACTGAGCACACTTAACTATGGAGTTCTTTAGTGACGGGCTTCTAGAAAAGGAGGTTCACTTTGGTGATAAGGGTAGTCCAATCATTCCTTTTAAGATCATTTTATCTAAGGCCTCAAATCTCGGGATGTTATAATTTCCCCCTCTTAGACTCTTGACGTCCTCGTCAAGGCTTAATATAAAGCCTCATAATATCTTCCCTATTTCAATGGAGGCCCAAAATGGCCCATGGATACCAACGCAAGGGTGGCTCCATCTTGTCTCAGTGGATAGCCTTTCCAACTTGCCTAGACTGCACAGCTTAAGACTAGCATGTCACATTCCCATGTGGACCCCACCTACTAGAGGGGAATTGGATCTGATACCATTTGTAACACTCGAGCCCACTACCCAAGGCCCTAGTTGAGTTTCAGCAATGATGATTGACCCCACATACCACCACTAGCTTAACTGTGCACTTTGTCCTCACTCACGTGCAAGCCAGGGTCAACTTCCTGATTGGTCGCCCATCCTAGTGCTACTCCAAGCTGACCATGCTTAACTATTGAGTTCATTAGTGATGGGCTCCTAGAAAAGGAGGTGCACCTTGGGGATATGGGTAGTCTAACCATTTCTTTTAAGATCATTCTATCTAAGACCTCAAATCCTGGGACGTTACAATATCCCCTACTTGGGCTCTCGACATCCTCATCAAGGCTCAACTATGTGGCCTCAAAATATTTCCCCATTTTAGTATAGACCCAAATGTCCCATGTACACCTAGCTCCCGATCACGGCTACCAACATAAGGGTGGCTCCCTCTCATCTCAGCGGATATCCCTAGCAAACTTTCCTGGACCACACGGCTTAAGACTGGCATGCCACATGCCCAAGTGAGCCCCACCTACTGGAGGGGAATTGGCTCTGATACCATTTATAACACTCGAGCCCACTACCCAAGGATCTAGTAGAGTTTTAGGAATGACGACTAGCCCCACAGACCAACACAAGCCTTAACTACGTGCTTTGTCCTCACTCATACGCAAGCCAGGTTCAACTTCTCGATTGGCCACCCATCCTAGTACTACTCCAAGCTGAGCACGCTTAACTATTGAGTTCTTTAGTGATATGCTTCCAGAAAAGGAGGTTCACCTTGATGATAAGGGTAGTCCAATCATTCCTTTTGAGATTATTTTATCTGAGGCCTCAAATCCTAGGATTTTATAATCTCCCCCACTTAGACTCTTGACATCCTCATTAAGGCTCAATATATGACCTCATAATCTCTTCCCTATTTCAGTGGAGACCCAAAATGGCTCATGGACACCCAGCTCCCATCCACGGCTACCAGCGCAAGGGTGGCTCCATCTCGTCTCAGCGGATAGCCCTTTCCAACTAGTCTGGACCACACAACTTAAGACTGGCATGACACATGCCCATGTGGGCCCCACCTACTGGAGGAGAATTGGCTTTGATACCATTTGTAACACTTAGTCCCACTACCCAAAGCCTGGGACCACTGCCTTAGGATCCAAAAGAGTTTTAGGAATGATAACTCACCCCATAGACCACCACTAGCCTTAACTGCGTGCTTTATCCTCACTCACGTGCAAGCTGGGATCAACTTCCCAATTGGTCACCCATCCTAGTACTACTCACGGCTGAGCACGCTTAACTATGGAGTTCTTTAGTGACAGGCTTCTGAAAAAGAAGGTGTACCTTGGTTATAAGGGTAGTCCAATCATTCCTTTTAAGATCATTTTATCCAAGGCCTCAAATCATGGGACGTTGCAATCTCCCCCATATAGACTCTTGATGTCCTTGTCAAGGCTCTATATACATCATCATAATCTCTTTGTTACATTTAGAAGGTGGAAATAGTTTTCCTATTGGAAGGGAGGCGTATTGCAGATCCATTGATAGGCAGGATCAGGCTGGCCATTGGAAGACAAGTCTGGAAAACTAACAAGAGACTGTGTTTGATCGACCATCATAAGGCAATGTTGGACAACCATGGGTTGTCAGCCAATGGATGGGAAGACTATTGTAAACTCACCCCCAGGGGAGGGGGATATTTTCATGAGGTCAATGGCTTGTGCTCGATGGAGCATAAACTGAAGGAGGAAGGGCATATTACTGCAAACATATGGCTTGGAAGGTGTAGTGGAAACTGATGAAGGGACAAATCATTAAAAATATGTTCCATTTATTGAAAAGAACCTAGGTCACCGACTAGGGGGACCATTGTCTCCTTTGTCAGTACATGAGATATGAGGTTCAAGCTTGCCACGGTAATCAAGGAAATAGGTCAAAATCTTATAAATTAGCACAATCAAGGAAACCTAAATGTAAGCTAGTTCTAGAATAAAATGGTAGAAATCAAAGGAAAAATTGAAACAAATAATGCAACTAAAATTAGGATGCATATGCACTCAATGGTAGGAAAAGATTTATATCTTTTTGTTTAACATGATACATGGTTAATATGGTGGAAGGATCACAAATTTTACCCTAGTAGGAATGTTATTGTTATTAAGGACTGAAATTTGGCAAAAATATCCCTTTTAAGGGGGAAAGAATTGCAACATACTAATTTTTAGGCACAAAACATATTTTGATCTATAATTCACAATTATCCTCATTTAAAAATACCAATTGCAATTACCTTATTAATTCTTGAATTTTATTTAAGCATCTTTATTTTTGCATTAAAAATAAATCTACCATTCTAGTCTGGTCCAAAAAGATCACAAACCACTTTTGTTTTATTAGCCTCCATATATATATTGTCCTCCTTTTTCATATAGGCATTGATAACTCTTATTCAATTTGCTTTCAGGATGATGGGAGACACTAATGGGTGCTAGGGTTATAACCTATTGCACTCAACTCTTCTTTGCATATTATGGAAGCGAGTACATGCATTTTACATTCCCAGTACAAAAGGTATAATTTTTTTGGTCTCCTACTTCATCAAAAGATCAACGAATCAAGTGATATTTCTTCCTATTTGTGTTAGGTGAACATCTTAGTTGACACTCAAACAACATGGAAATGCCTACAAGATATGTGGGTATTTGGTAGGATTAGATTGGTTGTTGAGTATAATTTGCAGTGTAGTTGGCTATCTGACTAGGTGATGACTACATAAACCCATTTGGCACCTTTCAAATAATTATTTTTATAGGAGTTGGATATAAAAAATAGGTAGTTATGATAATCTAAAACATGTAAGATCTCGCTTTGATTGTGATCACAAAATGTAACATGTATATGTCTCGCATTGAATGCCTCTTTCTCTACATTCTCCCGATAAAAATTAATTCTTGCATTTAGAATAGGATGATGTATTGACATAACCTATGGACTATTGTAGAGAGGAGGAGACGATTAGAATCCTACACCAATAAGGAAGGTCCTTGAAGGTTTGTGATGAAGACAAGTGACAACTCCATCAACAACTAAAGAAATTCCCAAATATGAAACCAATCAAGCGATTGGCTTTCCTATCGGCCGACTTGAAAATCTTACAAAGGCATATTTTTAGTTACAATAGATATAAATCTTTTAGTTGTCTCACACAAAAATTGTTGGATCATGATGTTGTACTAGTTGACACAACATGTTTTATCTCTTATGGTAATAGTTGTAGTATATGATATGTAAAATAATGTATAGGTAATGTTGATTGGATGTATATGATTATCATAGCAACCCCTCAATATAATATCAAAGTTTAGGATGTCTTCCATTGTGTAGTATAAATTAATACCTCAATCAATTATGTTGGAAACCAATCTTCTAACTTCCTTATGGGGACATTATCTTAAAATCGTGACATTTACACAACTTCTTAATTTGTACAAGAAACAATATATGAGATACATAATGGTAAGCAACTAAACATTTGTGATGAATGTTTGGTGATGAGAATAATATGTCAAGAAATAGCTCCGTGAAAATCTTAGACCCCATTAAGATATAAAAAATTTGTTGGATACCCAAAGGAAACTAAGGGTTATTACTTCTACATTCCATTTGAAAACAGAGTGTTTTTCTAGTGATGATGTATTTGTTGAGAAGCAATTG
Organism: Alisma plantago-aquatica; assembly: GCA_963693085.1. Classification (NCBI taxonomy): domain Eukaryota; kingdom Viridiplantae; phylum Streptophyta; class Magnoliopsida; order Alismatales; family Alismataceae; genus Alisma; species Alisma plantago-aquatica. The sequence continues at coordinate 790,518,328 of OY856410.1, read as the reverse complement.
ATTTCCAGAGGAACCAGTGGGAGGAAAATAAATACTAAAAAGGTTCAAGGCAAACAAGGCAAAGTTGAATATATGATGTAGATGAGGAATGAGTAGACCATAAGTCAAATTCCTCATGTAGAATAAGAACCTCTAAGGTTTAGTAGGACATTCTAGAGTAAAATGTGTTTGGATTTATCAAGACTCAATCTGATGGTTTAATGGTCATATATAATGAGACAAATACCTAAAACGAGGTAGTAGAGGGACAAGAATGTAGTAGATGTCTTGCAAGCATGAGATTTGAGATGGATTCAATGCACCCCAATAAAGTATGGGCTTTAGTGGATGAACCTAAAAGGGTAAAACCTAGAGGGTGCAAATTATTCTTCACAAAAAAGACTGGAATGGATGAGAATATACAAACTATAAAGAACAATCAGGTACAAAAGATTTTGACAAGTTCAAGGTGTTGACTATGATGGGATCTTTTTACCGGTTGCCATGGTTAACTTCATCAGGACCATGCTTCCCATTGCAACTTATCATGACTACAAGATTTGCAAAATGGTAATTAAAATAGATTTCCCTAAGGGGAGTCTTCTAGAGTATGTACATGGCACAATTTGAAGATTTTATTTATCCAAATGAAACAAAAAAACTATATAAGATATAATGGTCAATTTATGAATTGAATCAAGCATCTAGAAGCTGGAATCTTTATTTTGACGAGACAGTCAAAGAATTTGGATTTATGAAAAATGAACACGAGTCTCATGTGTACAAGATGGTTAGTGAGAGCATAATTCTATTTATCATATGATATGTGCATGACATATTATTTATGGGAAATGGATCTTCTAACAATTGGTTAATACTTGGTTGGGTAACACCTTCTACATGACAGACTTCATCCAACATTCTTGGAATCAAGATAAATAGAGATATATCTAGAAGGCTTCTTGGCTTACGCTAGAGTAAAAACATTTATAAGGTTTTGAAAAGGTTCTACATGCAGCATTCTAGGAGAGGTAACTTACCCATGTGTCATGGAATAAGTTCCTCCAAATCCCAATATCATAGCTCTTTTGAGGACCATGCATGCATGAGTAAGATTTTGTATGCATCTTCAATTGGATCTATCATGTATGCAATGCTATGCACATGCCCAAATGTCCCGTATGCTTTGAGAATACCCGAGCAAGAAGTTGTCAGATATTGGTGAAGGTCACTAAATTGCCTTAAAAAATATCCTAGAGTACTTGAGAATAACTAAGGATCTTATAACGTCCCAAGCTTTAAGGCCTTGGATAAAATGATATTAAAAGGAATGGTTGGACTACCCATATCACCAAGGTCCGCCTCCTTTTCAAGGATCCCACCACTAAATAACTTTTTGGTTAAGCATGCTCAACCTAGAGTAGTACACGGTTGAGCGACTAAATGATAGGTTTATCCTTACGTGTGCATGAGTGAGGATAAAGTGATGTTAAGGTTAGCAGTGGTCTTTAGGTCCAGTTGTCATTCCTGAAACTCTATTAGATCCTTGAGAAATGGGCTCAGGCATTACAAATGGTATCAAAGCCAATTCCCTCCAGTAGGTGGGGGTCACTTAGGCTTATGGCATGCCAGTTTTTTATTTGTGTGGTCCAGTCAGGTTAGACAGGGCTATCCTAGTTGATGGAGTCACCTTTGCATTGGTAGTCATGGTCAGGAGGTGGGTTTACTTAGGCCATTGGGGTCTACAATGAAATGGGGATAGATTACGAGGCCATATCATCGAACCTTGATGAGGACGTCAAGAGTCTAAGGGAGGCATTGTAGCATCTCAGGATTTGAAGCCTCAGATAATATGATCTTAAAAGGAATGATTGAACTACCCATATCACCAAGGTGCACCTCCTTTTTAGGGAGCCCATCACTAAAGAACGGTATGGTTAAGCATGCTCAACCCAGAGTAGAACTAGGATGGGTGATTGGTTGGGAAGTTAATCATGGCTTGCGTGTGAGTGAGGAAAAAGTGTGCAGGTTAGTCTAGTGCTGGTTTGTGGGGTTGATCATCATTCTTGATAGAGAGCCTTGGGTGGTGGGCTAGACCTGTGTGCTTTGCCCTCACTCACATGTAAGCTAGCATTAGGTTCCTGACCAATCACCCATCCTCGTACTACTCTAGGTTGAGCATGGTTAACCATAGAGTTTTTTAGCGGTGGACTCCCTCAAAAGGAGGTGCACCTTGGTGATATGGTTAGCCGAATCATTAATTTTAAGGTCATTTTATCTAAGTCTTGCAATCCTGGGACGTTACAATCTCCACCACTTATACTCTTGATGTCCAAGTCAAGGCTCAACTATATGGCCTCATAGATTTCCCCAATTGAGTGCAAACCCAGAATGGCCCATAGATACCTAGCTCTTGATCACAGAATACTAGCACAAGGATGCTACATTACCATGGACAACCTTTTCTAACATGTCTGGACATGACTCGATACTGGCATGCCACATGCCCATGTGGGCCCCACCTACTAGAGGGGTTATGGCTCTTATACCATTTGTAACACTTGGGCCCACTTCCCAAGGCTCGAATAGAGTTTTAGGAATGACGACTGGCCCCACTGACCACCACTAGCCTTAACTACATGACTAATCCTCACTCACATGAAAACCAAGATAAACTTCCCGACTTGTCACCCATCCTAGTACTACTCTAGGCTGAGCACTCTTAACCACATAGTTCATTAGTGATGGGCTCCCTAAAAAGGAGGTGAACCTTGATTATATGGGTAGTACAATCATTCATTTTAAGATCATTCTATCCAAGGCCTCAAATCTTGTGACGTTACAGATTGATTATTGATATACACATGTGAGGAAGAGTTATTTGTTAAGGATTACAATGATGCAATCTTCCAAACTGATAAGGACAATTACCAGTCACATCAGGTTTTGTGTTTTGCCTAAAGGCATATATGGTAAATTATAAAATAAATTCATGGTATATTGTCACATACAATGCAACAAAGGAACTAATATGGATCATGAGGCTCACTAGTGAACTTGAGGTGGTTCTAACCATTAAGGATGTCATAGAGATATATGGTGACAACAATGGATCCATTGGACATGGCTTAGTAACCCAGATTGAATCATTGTTCCAAGTACATACCAAGGTGATATCATCTCATATGTGAGACCATACAAATAGGAGACGTAAAGATTTACATAATATCAACTGAAAGCAACATCATTGATCCCTTGACAAAATAAATTTCACAATAGAAGAATAATGGTCATGTAAGATCACTTGGAATTTTATTCATGAGTTATTGGCTCTAGTGTAAGTGGGAGACCATTGGTTGTGTGTCCTGAAATACATCATGTGATAATTGTAATATGGATACATCATATGTTATTTGATTATTAATAAAGGAAATTCCACTTATTATGTAAAGTTGGGGTTTTTGGGGCCCTGAACATTACTTTAATGACATAAAACAATGGAATCCCACTTTTTTTTAGTTTATTAAGGAGATTAATATAATCATATTGATGATTTGACACTGAGGGATTTAGAGTAATATGCAATGGAAGTATAAATGACGTACCATATAATCCATCATCAATGATAATCATTATTTGGTAACATCAAGGTATGTTGTATCAAATACACAACATGTATCAATCTAGAAAATCTGTAGAGGACAATATTGAACTGCCTCATATAAGTCCAAACGAGAGAGTCCAAGACATTCTATCTTCAATTCCAACATGCACTTGTTTGTTCCTTGTAACAATCCTAAAATGGGTATAAGCATATACCTAAGACAAACATATAGACAAAGACATAAACACATATTCGTAGGAACTATAGAGGCTATATGGACATAATGGAGTAAGACTGGGTGAGGAAACAAGATTGGGGAGTAAATTCAATAAGATCATGTTTAATGTTATCAAAATTGTAAGTCAAAATACAAGTAAATTTTATTGTGAGGAATTTCAAGAAATATTGAATTAGTCAATGAAGTTAACATGCCATAAATAATAATGCAACAATGCATAAATATAGAACAAGCAAAAAAAAAGTGAAAACCCCACCTACTAACATATAAAATTGTGGAAAGAAGTAGATGCACCACCACATACTACCTATTTATGGACTAAAACCAAATGGGTATGTGAAACCATTGACAAATAACCTTGAATGAGAAACTATGCTCAACTATAATGTTAACTAAAGCCAAACACCCCAATTTAGGGACTAAGCCCAACGAGTATGGGAAACTAATACCTAACACCCCACTCATAAGTTAAACTATAATACACAAGGGTCGCTATAGCTAGTATAATAGAGAATCACTGATAGTTTATGAAACATAACACGAAGAAGGGTTCAACAACCTCAAGAGTGATTAATATGAATCTGTATAGATATTATCAAAAGATTACTTGATTAAAAACAATTATGTTTATGCCTCATTTGATAGAAATGTAAAAGATAAAGGGTGTTAAAATAATATGAATGTTTGAGCATATCATGTGAGAAGCACATAAATTGTATGCTCACAAGTTAATTCTAATAGTGCACTTTCATTGTAAAAGTCACCTTTCCCTCCTAGAAATCATTTATGTTACATGCATTACAATGATCATGTGTCAAATCCTAATTTAAATATATGTGATATTGTGGTCCCAAAGTCAAACACTAATAGACTTTTAGGTTTATTGACTTACTTTTTGTGAAATGTGATGGGAATGATGATCACTTAAATTTTGGTAATGTGGAGTTTTAAAAGTCACATAGGTTGACTACAAAGAACTCAGGTTTGATGGATTTTGACAAGTGATCCATTTTAAAATATAGATATCATATGAGTATCATCTAGAATATAATGTATTATCATATTTAATATAAATACAAGTTATGGATATTAACTCAACTCTGTCAACATATCATGTACACATGATTGATGTGATATGGAGCATACCATAACAATATAATAGCTTATGCTTCAACTCGTCGACTATATCTTATAAGGAAGTTAAGTGGAGACTAAATAGACCAATTGATTCATAAAAGGTTTCTTATATGGATCATCATGTAAGCATAGGTCCATGGGGTACAAAATATATGTGAGTAACAAGACCACTAAACACATATATGGCAGAATGTATGTATATCTTATGGTTACATGTGACAAATTCTTACTAATGGTTAGGATTATTCACACTAATTAGATTCTACCATGAATCAATATTATTGGTTTGCATACCATTTCATTTTCTTAGAAAACAAGATTATGAAGTGAACTATATCACAATGATGCTAACCTGCAACGTTTTGAGAATCTAATGATCCCTTGGTAAGAATGGTTCTCTTAATAGAAACTAGTTAGTATTTAGACATGGAGCTCGTGTAATTTCTCCGTATGAATATGCCAAATATCAAACTACCAAAATGGGGCTCAAGGAGACCCCATGTCATGTTGTTAGCCTCTAAGAAAAAAGGGAATAAATTCTCATGCCATGAAGATGTTCAAAAAGTATATGTGGATGTGAAAGATAGAATTTTTTTTTCATTAGTAGCTACTGATGGAGGAGCATTGATGGGCTTGTTGAGAAGAAAAACAAGGACCATAGTAAGCAAATGTTGGTAGGGTTCTGACCTAATAAAGCCATCATTGGCTTGTTTTTTTGCAAGTTTGGGAGATACACAAATTGTTGTCAGATCATACTTGTAGGCGGTGATGTTAGGAGGAAAGGTTATAGGTTTCAATCATGTAGTTAAGTTCAGGGAGTGGATGAATTTTGGTTGGACCTGGAGTTGCATATTTACAGTATTTGTAAAGAATAAGGTGATGTGGTGTCAAGGAAACATACCTAGTTTGGGATTGTGGGGTAGGTCCATTGTTAAGAACTTCATGCTAGAAAACCAAGTTTTGTGGATGGTGGTGTGGAAGAAGAAGGAAGTAGATGAGAAGATGAGGCTAAGGAGTGAGTACTACCACCCTACCTTGGTGCTGGTTGATACAAGGAAGAAGAGTAGAACAGGAGAAGAAAAATGGTGTAGAGTTCGTTGTGGCCTTGGTCAGGGATCTCTAGACACTCTATATGCCATAGTAGGTGATGGCAGTTGCATTTATTCTCTCACTCTCTACTACAATAGCTTGTTGGCATAAGGAATAAGAAGGGAAATGAGTAGGATAGGTCTAATGGTGGCTCAGATAAAATAGGGAGAGGAATGGTGGACTAGAAAATAGCAAGAAGAGGAAAGAGGAGAAGAAGAAAAATAAAGGGGGGGAGAGATCTTTGAGTTGTGAGAGGGAGATGGAAGGGTGCTAGCGAAGCAGAGAAACAACCATTTTGTGTTTATCTGACACTTCTTGCACGTAGTCACAGATGGTAGGCTAACATCCAGTTGTAGGGGTAGGAAAATAGAAATGTCCAAGGGCATTAACTATAAAAAAAATTGAACTTCAGTTAGAATTTTAGACAATTTAGTAAATCAAAAAATGAAGTTGGTAAGAGACCAAAATTTAGGTGATGGTAGACTATAACTAAGAATATTAACATAAATTACTAAGTCATCATTTTGGATTAGTTTAGAATACAAAATAGTCTATGGGTATTTTAAGCATTTTATAGTTGTAGAAGAGTATAAGAATCCATACACCCTATAATATAATACTAAAAGTTGCAATATATATAAGATACTAATTTCATTTTATATTTTAAGAAATTTAAAGGAGTTAGATAAAATAAATACCAGGATTTCTTGAAAAGGTATAATCAAGTTATTTCTTAGACTATCAATTATCTCTAAATGTTTTGACTAGAAGAATTGAATGGAGAGCATATTAGATATTATTTACCATAGATAAAATAACCTATTGTGGTTTTATACTAGTTAAGGTATTTTATTACACTAAGGGTATAAAATTCATTTTAGATGTAAATGAAAGCAGTAAAGAGTTATATCTCCAACTATATTACACAAATAATATTTTAATTAAGTTGGTGTCTTAATGTTGATGGTATTCAAATAATTAAATATATTTTTATATAAAATATACTCTATTAATTAAGAAAAAATAATACTAAATTATGACTCAAAATCTTATCTATTTAGACCACTTCCCACATAATTCGTCCTGAAAGCATAGATGCCTATAATCAATACTCAAATTTTACAATGTATTTATGATTACATGGAATTTATTTCTCATTAAATTAATACACATCTTCACTCATTACACTCTCTATTATGATTAAAAACCTCCCTCATACCAAATTATATGGTTGGGAATCACTTTGTACTCAACGGATGAAATGGAATTGAATAAATGTCATGTCACTCTTAATTGACTATAGTCAAATGCATAATTTCACTTTTGAAAGTGTTTTTGAAATATTTAATACCCTAAATATTATCAAAGCTGTGAATATAAGGAGTATAATAAATTTTTAAACTAACGGCAACATTTCATGTCAGTCGAAGTCAAATTTTGAGAGAGTGAATTTTTCAAGATTGTCAAAGAAACACAAAGTTGATCTGACTAAAACAACTCAACAATCTATGGAATTTGCTCTTGACCAATGAGAATGCTCCATTTTGGAGCAGTGGATCCACACTCCCTGCACTTGGATCGACTTGTGGTCCACCGTAGACCCAAATCCAATGGCCCTCGGTTGTCTTCTACCTTGTGTCAGACAAGGTAGAAAAGCCTACCAAACCCCCTTTATCTTGGCCAATCTTGGCTCCTCTAGCCCCTTTTGACCAATCCCATATCACTTCATTTCTCATCCCCCTTCATTTCCCCTATGTTCTTCTTCTTTTTCACTCCCTCTACCTTGGGTTCATCTTCTCCTTCTTCTTCCAACAACCATGGATGTCAGCTCTGAGATCGACCTCCATATCCTTGACCTGACCTCCCCCAAGCCTATCTAGTAGAAGTGTTGTGTCGGTAGCATCTTGGTGGGATCGAATAGCCCCTTTGCACAACACATAGAGCACTCAAGCTCCATGCTCGCACGAGCCTCTAATGGTCAGCGGTGGTGAGAGCCACACTCATTTATCTCTAGCAGCATCATGGGAACGACCAACCAATGCCCTACAATCTAGGGTACCACACAAACCAACAGTTTAGATTGACACCGCGTGAGCCACCAGCACGCATTGGCATCATGGTGGATTGGGTTAGTGGACCACAGTGGGCAGCATACCACTACAGGAGGGTGTCGCCATAGGCCATGAGCGGGTTGTCACCAACGGTTCCCAGTGTTCGTGACCGAGCATAGGCATTTGGTGGAGGTGACTAAGCACTTGAAGCCCATGGGCATGGGGCCTAGACATCATATCAAAGATGGATGGTTTAGAGCCATCATCAATAAATATCAAGGTCCCCAATGGATTAGACCTAATCTAGAATCTACTCATGGATCATAAATGGTACTCTACTTGTAAGGACCCTGACCCACTTTTTCGGCTAACCCTATTTATTTTTCTTAAGCATGTTGCTTAGCTCCTTGCTCAAATCATCTAAGATGCAATTAGGGCATGTTGGAGGTTTGTGATCCTTGGTCGAGCCTTGTTGCTTGATGTTTGTACTTTGTGGTGAGGTTTTGGTGCAAATTGTAATTTACCCAAAGTTGGGATTGATATGCAAGTTTTCCACCTCTAGAGTGTTTCTTCTCTCTCTTGGCATCATCTAGAGGAGAGAGGAAGTGTTGGGTACCTTGTTTTGGCCTTAGTTGAGTGGTGACATCCTTGTTGATGTTTTGGGCACATGTTTGAGGCATGTTTTGCTCTTTGGGGTGGTGTCTCGGGCTTGAGAGCCTTCGTGAGGCCTTGAATCAGTCTTTGGTTGCCTTAAAGAGGCTTGGTATCAGTTGAGGATGTCTTGAGGGGCATCCTATCGGTTTGTGGCACCTTGAGGATCACCATGTCAGGTTGTGGTGACTCTAGGAGGAGTTCCATATCGACTTGTGACCTAGGGTTTCATCCCTATCAATTTGTGAAGGCGGTGGAAGGGTGTGTCGACCTTGACCTTCCTTATTGACCAAGTGGGAGAGACTTAGGTCCTATCACCTTGTTTCATGGTGTGGAATGTGTCCCTTCTTATTGGACAAGTGTCTTCTAGGGTTCTAAGGTGGTGACACCATTCCCTTACTCTCTCTCTCTCTCTCTGGCCATGTATATATACCTCTTCCTTCTCTTGCAAGAAGATCCTTTTAGCAATCCTTGTTTTCTCTCCTTGGTGGCTTACCTTGAGCATGAAGAACCCTCTCCCTTGGAGATTAGTGGGCGAGCTAGAAGCTTGTGGTGCTTTCTTTCATCTTCTACCTTGGTAAGTCGTGGCTTTCTATCTTTTCTTCTCTTCTTCTTTCCTCTTCTCGGTCATGGACCTTGGCACCTTCTTTTCTCTCTTTCGCTTTCTTAACCATGGTCCTATCTTCCTTCTTGGAGGTGTTGTGAAGATCGATCTAGGAGGACCTTCTTCTACCTTGAGCTTGACCTTGGACCTTAAAACTTGGTAGTTGTTCTTGAGGCGGGTTATATAAGTCTAATCATACTTTGTTATTATCACCTTTTTGTTATCTTGCTAGTTATCCTTAGATTGTTATCTCTTGCTTGCATGCTATTATTTTTCTTGGTAGCCTTATATTTGGTTTTGAGAATAGAACTATGTTAAGTTGCTTCCATGAGATGCACATTTCTTTGCCTTGGTAGTATCATCATCTTGAGGTAGAAGATGACTAAACTGATATGGTGTGCTAACTGATATGCTTGCAACCTGACATGCCTTATCTAGACCGATATGCTTCTTATGATGCGCCATGTCATGATCTCATGATGGCTAGTGAAGAGAGTGTTCTGTCTCCATGCTTCTAGTTGAGTGTGGAAGCTGACATGGGTAACACTAGTTCGATATGCATGTATAACCCAACACACATCGCTAACTGATACCCCAACCCTAATGGTCAATATCCTATGGAGGTCTTTATGGATGATACACAATGGGGTACATAGGTCGATACCCTGGTGAATGGTGTGGTCGATACCCTAGTTGATGGATAGGTCGATACTCTTAAGGGATGGTATAATCGGTACACCTTCTCCATGTAGTCTTGGTCGATATCCTTGTTGTGTCTTGTCTGACACACTCTCATTGAGGTGGTGCGTCTGATACAAGGTGATGATGAATCAATATCTTTTGTGATGAACTAACACTCATCTTTGAGTTGGTAGGTTGATACCCTACCTAGGTTGGTTGCCCGATATCTAGGGTTAATCGATACACTATCTTAGTGTGATGACCAATATCCTATCTAAGTATGGAGACCGATACCATATCTTAGTGTGGTGGTTGATACACTACTTTAGTGTGGTGGGAGATACCCTTATGTGGTGTAGTGATGCATCTTGATGATGTTAGGGTTTCATGGTGATGATGTGACATCCTATGGAGTAGTTGTACACATGATGTTAAAGTTATGTTTCTAAACCACATAACATGTTTTATAATAATAATGAGGAATGTGCATCTATGTCTGGTATCATATATCATAACGATGAAGGAAGTGATGATCTAAAGATAGATGATGATCAACCTTGTAAACCCTAATTGGATAAAGTGAAACCCTAATTGTTATAATGTAAAGTGTATGATGTGAATGTATGACATGAGTTCTATGAGATGATGATGCTTTACCTTCTTGTTATCAATTTCTAACCATGCAGGTGTTACTGATTGATGTACATAGCCAAGCATGAGCTATGGTGGTTATAATGTGATGGACATGTGGTCCTTGTGATGGACACGTGGTCCTTGTGATGGACATTGGTCCTTGAGATGGACACATAAGTGATAACATGCATAAAGTGATGATGTGATTCAAAATGTTTTGGAGATGAGTCATACCATGATTATATAGATCTTGTTAAGAGGTTATATGTTCTAACTTGATTTATGCTTAAAGATGTTAAATTGATCTAATTAATCAAGTGGAATCAAATAGTGTATTTTCCTTGTGCCACAGATCCATTCCAGATGTTAAATTGATCTAATTAATCAAGTGGAATCAAATAGTGTAGTTTCCATGTGCCACAGATCCATTCTAGTATCAGCTTTATTATTGGATGGTGAAACAGGTTTAACTCGAAGCACATATTTTTGAATATGTAGGGTACAAGTCGAGTAATTCCTTGTATCCTTAATATATGATGTGTGAGATGGCAATGTGTGAGCCGATCTCAGTGTGATATGGATGGTCATGCGTGAGCCACTCCTTTTGTTAGAACGGCCATGTGTGAGCCTGTTCTTCTAGCATTGTACCTATACCAAGGTGGGTTGGTTATGTTTATATATATGTGGATGGCCATGTGTGAGCCAATCCCTAATCTTGGGTATATTCCAATGTTGCAGTTGACTAACATGTCTTTGTGATGTTTTCTCTTGTACTGACCAAGCGGTGTGGTGAGGTCATGGATTCTGGCTCTTCCATTAGACATTGTATGGCACTGACTTTGACTATATACATATAGTGGTCAGTTGGATTTGGATGGTACGATTCAAATCCTCAGTGCATAATGAATACGTAATCATCCGTGTAGTATGATTATGTAGGATCAAATATGAAAACATTGGTTGAGGCCTTGCTTGATCTTTATACAGTATTGTTGATAGAGAATATACATGTTCTTCATATTCCTTTTTAATTATTAAGGTATTTCGTAATTCATCAGTAATTGTTCTTCCTATTATTTATATTGTTGCTCAGTTTATCTTATCTGTGAAAATAATAAAGTTGGCGAAGAGTTATATCTCTCGCTGGGACTGTGTGTCTCACCCTGTTGGTTAACAACCTTTTTAGGTGGATGAGTATGAGGAAGTGGAGATCGTGCAGAGGAAGTTGAGCAGCAGCCAGAGGAGTAGTAGCTGATAAGGTTGGAAGTCTTTCTGGTTGTCTTTGTGGATAGAGTCCTAGAGTCGTCCCTATACACTCGGGTCTTTGGGAGTGTTTTGTAGAAATTTTGCGAATATGTTTTGTTTATGTGCCTTTGTATATCAGATATGATGAAATCATGTATATATGTTCTGGAATAATGCCCCCGTTATAGGTTGACAACATGTTTTGTGGATTCATTGAGGCATGACAGTACTCATGTGTAAAGGTTCTTATGATATGGCAGTTTTATGCAAAAAGGTTTTATTTTTTAGTGTTTTTGTTATAAGTTGTTAATCTCTTTCCGCAATTTTGTTTTGTGTTGTCTCATTTTGTAGTGGCATGGGGCACCACACTACTCATAAGGTATGCTTCATATCTTGACCCTACTATGATATTGGCTTGCTTGTATGTATGCTCGTATGAATGATTGGCTACTTACTTACTTGGTTAAGCTATTGTTCCTATGAATACTACTCTCATGTTTGGTTATCATATGTTGAAAAACCTCAAACATAATATAAAGAAATCTATTTTATTATAATGGATAAAAGAAATGAAGAACATGCTTTGTATTAGATAATGTCGTAAAGTTTCCACACCTTGTTCCTTGTTCTTTCTTAGTACTTGATCTAGCCAAGCACCATTTATATATTCTTAAATTGTTTACATGCATTTTCATAGTGTACATAATGCTTTAGCATAAATATGTTTTTCTTATCAATTTTGTAGTTGCCAAATGAAGATCCATTGCACTCTAGTCTCTTAGATCTTAAATGAAACACCAATGGGTTATCTTGAAATAGAAATGGGTACATTCTTCTCTATCCCCTTTTAGTATCATGTTATATCTTGTTGTTATCACTTTTACCTATATATTGCATGTGTGAAATATTTGTGCCACTCTATAGACAGATGCCCAAGTCCACTCGCCTTTGGATATCTGTGAAATATTTGTGCCACACTACAGACAGATGCCCAAATCCACTCACCTTTGGATATGTAGCCATTAGGAGTGTGGACTTAGGGTAACAAACAATTCCATGAAAAATTTTATGAAAGTATTACTGATAGGCATCTATATATGTTCATCTTAGGACCTAGGGAGGGCAAAAATCCTTTCCTTAAAAATTATGGAGTCTGATAGCATCTCATCTCGTCTCTAAGGACCACCTAATCCACCCAAGTAGATTATGATTAGTTAGTCTTCTCATCACCTCATTTGTTTCTTCTCTCGTGACCATTAATCACACGAATTCTCAATTTTGGGTAGATTAAGCATGGGAAAACTAAAATTCCTTTGAACTCATGAAAATTGATTAAGATTATGACGCCATGGTCTGATCTCAAATGAAAGACCCTATTTGATAAATGAAGGTACTCTTGAAAGTGATGTACGCACATGTAAAGTTCATGCAAACTTAATGTTACCAACCAGATATAAGTTCTTTCTATGTTTGAGGTAAATCCTTGATGTTGGTGATATAAGGTGGAACTTATGCTCTAAACCCCATGTTTGATGGGGTCCCTATTGATTAAACCTATGTTTTCCCTATTTTGATCAAACCTCATATGTATCTAAGCAAAACTTGTCCTATTGATATGTATCACGCCACATACTCTGATACGACTGTGCCTTTGGACCCCTAAATCACAATGTGAAGACTTTTTACAAGAGAAAAATCCCCTATTAACCATTATTCCTCTTTGTAGGCTGCATTTGAATAATATGATGGACCTTGATGTCAATCTTGCACTATTACACTCAAAATCTTGAGTTCTTGGTTTTACTTCTCAATTTCCAAAGTAACCCCTTACCTTGACCATCAAAGGAAGGAATTCAATTAAGACCTTGAACTCACAAAATCTTGAAATAATGTTTCCCTATTGATGATCTTGATGTTTGACTAATGATCTTATGAAATACAATTTGATAGTTGATACTCACCCTATTTGGATATGCTTGATGACTCATGATTAATGTGGACTAATGTGCTAGATTAGGGTGGAAATTGACTTATGAATCCTAAACTAGGTCACATATGTAATATGATTACCTATAAATTTTCATCCAGTGGATTGTTTAGAGTTCGTGAAGGTAATTTTGTCCACACAATTTTGATTTCTTGACCTAAGTCCCTAATAGGTTATGTCTACAATGATATTTATACTCGATCTCACAATCTACATTTAATGATGATCTTGGAATATGATGATGTTGAATATAGCTAGCGGTTAAGTTCCAAGAAAGCCTACACCTAGATCATTCATCAACCATGAATACCATGAAAATAAACTCGATATTAATGCCATGAAATGTTGAATAATGCTCGAAATGTTACTCAATTATTGTATATGAATGAATGATCACCCCTAGAAGGGTGAGTTAATCAATCAATTTAAGAAGTGATATAACCTTAAATGTCACCTAATGATTGGAGGGTTAAGTATGCAAAGCATGAAAGAAGATATATTGTGTATAATTCTTCAAACCCAACTATGACATCTCTAAGGGACATAAGGAAAAGTCACTGAGGAAGTGGCTGATAGTAGGTGACCAATCCCATGAGGGAAGTTCACCAAGACCCTAAGCCTAGGAGGTAAGGTCACCAAGAGGCCAAGCCTAGGAGGGAAGGCCAACACGAAGGCCAAGCCTAGGAGGGAAGGTCGGTCGCCAATATGTCAAGCCCAAGAGGAAAGGCCAACATGAAGACCAAGCCCGAGAGGGAAGGTCACCAAGAAGACCAATCCTAGGAGGGAAGGTCTCCATGAGCCCAATGCTGGGACATAAAAAAAATGATGTGTACCCTAAGAGATGGAGAAAACCTGGGTTAAATCATTACACAGAAAATAATGCGCTCGAATCTTGTTAGAGAAACCTCAAGAAAAATGAGAATGACATCCCAATAAAAACCTTAGGAAGAGTAGAGCCTAAAGTCATCTCTAAGGTCTAAAATAAGAACCTAAACCCCAGCTTATAAATATTTGGACCTATGACTTTGATGTCCAAACTTGACTCTCGATATTGATTTATGAAGTCTTGACTCGTGATCATTGATCTTTATTTTGACTTAACTCCTATGATCACCATGTTTGGAGCTTGAGATCACCCTCGATATGACTAACTTTCATGTTCCTAAATCTCAAAAAGTTAAAATAATGATTATGTTGCCGCGGTCAATTTATGAATTAAGTGTGAGCTCCATGTCGACTAGAGTGGGACCTTCCATTGATTTGGAGCATGAAATTATGATGTTGACATATGATGTATATCTCGAATTGTGGAAATATGAATTCTTGATCATGGATGTATAACTCCACTTATGCCCATGTAGAATCTAGGACCCTAAATGTTGGGAATGAAAGTCATTCTTTACTCTTAATTCAAAGAGATCTATTCTTTTTACCTAAAAATGTGATCTCTCCAAGTTGTGATCTATAGGATGATCCCTCTCAATTTATGGCTCATATGATGACCTTCCCAATTCTGTGATTGATGTCACAATGATGCTCGATTTCTTAATATTGTTGATGATAAAGGAATTCCAAGTTGATTTTGATGTGGAGTATGAAACTTAATCTTGATTTACAATTTGATTTAATTTTGGGGACAAAATTTCTTTTAAGGTGGAGAGGATGTGATAACCTGGATTTTATATTTCATTAAATTAATCCACACCTTGACTCATTAGACTCTCTATTATGTTTAACAACCTCCCTCATACCCAATTATAACATTTGGAATCACTTTATACTCAATTGACAAAATGGAATTGAATAAATGTCACCTAATGCTTATTTGCCTATAGTCGAATGCATAATTCACTTTCAAAAGTGTTTTTCCAAAATTTATAACCCTTAATCCAAACTTTTAGTATAAGGAGTAGAAGAAATTTTTGAACCAACGAAGAAAATTTCAAGCCGATTGGAGTTATGATTTGAGAGATAAAAAAAATTTAACATTGCCAAAGAAACACAAAGTTGAGTTGACTTAAACAACTCAGCAATTCATGGCATTTTCTCTCGACCAATGAGAATGATCTATTTTGGAGCACCGGATGGTGTTAGGGGAATATCCTTCTGATGAAAACCACTTTCATTTTCGGTTCAGAGAGCACTCCTATGAACAATCTTCTTTTAGTACGATATTAGCATCGTTTGCATCCCATCACTTTGTCCTCCCCTGCTGACTTTCTTGGAGTAGAGGTGCACTAGAACTTACACTCACAGCCCTTGGATTGACTTTTAGTCCACGATAGACCCAAATCTAATGGCCCTCAGTTCCTTCTACCTTGTGTAAAACAAGGTATATCAGCCTACCAAACCCCCTTTTTCTTGGCCAATCTTAGCTTCTCTAGCCCCTTTTATGACCAATTGATATCCTATAT
Source organism: Alisma plantago-aquatica (assembly GCA_963693085.1). Taxonomy (NCBI): domain Eukaryota; kingdom Viridiplantae; phylum Streptophyta; class Magnoliopsida; order Alismatales; family Alismataceae; genus Alisma; species Alisma plantago-aquatica. The sequence goes on along the minus strand of OY856410.1, from coordinate 790,502,015 downwards.
TCCTTCATTTATTGTCCCACATCAATTATCCTATGTTCTTCTTCTTGTTCACCCCTTCTAGATCAGGTACATCTTCTCCTTTTTCTTCCAGCCACCATGGATGTCAGCTTTGAGCTTGACCTCCATCTCCTGACCCTACCTCCTCCAACCCTATCTAGGAGCGGTGTTGCATCCGCAACATCTTGGCGGGATCAAATGGATCCTTTTCATGGTGCATAGAGAACTCAAGATCGATGCTCGCACGAGCCTCCAGTGGTCGGCTGTGGAAAGACCCAGACTCATTTCTCTCCAGCAACATCGTGGGCACAACCAACCAATGCGCTATGATCCAGGGTACAACACACCACAACGGTTTAGATTGATGCCATGTGAGCCACCATCGCCCAGTTTCATCATGGTGGATTGGGCCAGTGGACAGCGGTGGGAAGCTTCCTTCCACAATAGGGCATCATCACAGGCTACAAGCTAGTTGTCGCCAGTAGTGCCTGATGTCATTGAGAGAGCACGAGCGTTTGGGGAAGGCGATTGAGTGCCTGGAACCACTTGTGTGAGGCTCGACCGTCGAATCAAAGATGGATGATTTGGAGCCATTGTCAATATACATCAAGATCCCCAATGGATTAGACCTACTCTAGAATCTAGTCATGGATCATAAATACTACTCTACTCATAAGGTACGCTTAATCTCTTGACCCTACTATGATATTGTGTTGTTGGTATGCATGCTTGTATAAATGCTTGGATACTTACTTACTTGGTTGAGATATTTTTACTATGAATACTACTCTCATGTTTGGTTATCATATGTTGACAAACCTTAAACATAATATAAAGAAATTCATTTTATTATAATGGATAAAAAATGAATAAAATGCTTTGTATAAGATAAATGTCGTGAAGTTTCCTCGCACTGTTTCTTGTTCTTGCTTAGTACTCAATCTAGATAAGCACCATTTATATATTCTTAGACTATTTATATGCCTTTTCGTAGCATACTTAATGCTTTAGTATTAATATATATTTTTTATCAATTTGTAGTTGCCAAGTGGACATCCACAGCATTCCAGTCTCTAAGATCTTAAATGAAACACCAATGATTTATCTTGAAATAGAAATGGGCACATGCTTCTCTATTGCCTTTTGGTACCATATTATATCTTGTTGTTACTACTTTTACATATATATATTGCATGTGTAAAATATTTGTACCATTCTAGGAATGGACGCCGAAGTCCGCTCGCCTTTGACTATGTAGCCATTAGTGTGTGGACATAGGGCAAAAAAAAGTTTCATGACAGTATTTTCCAAACTAATATTTTAGCTTCTAGTATAAATTTTGCATATTTAGGTCAACCTGATGTGTGCGTCTTGTACTTATACATATATTGGAGTATGTCCACTCAACAAATAGTATTCAAAAATATTCACAATTAGTTAAAATTGCATACTACCTCAAAATTATTTATATGTTCTGAAAAAATAAAATATTTGTGGAATTATTTTACAAGGTTTATGTCCAAATATTTATTTTCACAAGGCTTAGTCATTGGGCATCTATACCCTAATGTTTGAAAAGTATATGTTTTGGTTTTGGATTTATAAATACATCATTATCTTGCCAAAATCACTAGAGATTGTCAACCTTAGTATAATTCATTACTCATGCTATTTAGGGAGTAATGTATATAATATTTAATAAGGTTTTCTAGAGGCCATTTTATTTATTAAATGTAGTTGAAAAAAAAATGTTTTTATGAATCAAATATATTAATGAGATCTTTTTGACTTACTATTGATGAGTTCAATTTAATCAATTTTTCTTCCCATTAAATACAAATATAAGGAGACATTCTCAAACATCTACCAAAGTTTCCTTTGTAAAAAAATCATTAATCATCATTATTAATATGTTTTAAACTTCTATTATTTTATCAGAATGCATTCCTTAAAAGAAAAGCTTCATCCTAGAAATCATCCAAAGTCAACACTAGGGTAGTATAAAGATTATAAACATCCATAATTTTTTTATGTGTATCATCTACAGTCGCCATCTACCCATTCATACAGACTTGGGACTTAAATCAATCAAAACCTAGGGTCCACATCATCTAGAGCTACTACTCCAATTCATTCCTGTGAGAAGTTACAGATTGTTTGAAAAGCTTCATTTGAAACCAATAAATGTTTTTTCTATGTTCATATAATTACAAAAGAATATTAGATTTTGTGAGAGAAACATTTTTATGAAAAATAAAAGGTGTATCCAAAAACAATGTGAGGATCAAAGTCGACTAACATTTCAAAAGATTTCACTTTCATGTTTTGGACAAAAAAACAAGCTCATCCAATCCTCAATTCACCACTAAGTATGCATCTAAGTGGTATCTTCACCTAATTGATAGAAGGACTAATATCATATGTAAAAACTACAATACAAGATGGGGCCTATCATCTATAGGTAATGAAATTAATGACCAAGAGGAAAATCAAATCAGTGATCACTTACTGCATACATAATTCAAAGAAAATACATGTACTCTATGTGTATGTCTTTTGGTGTAGCATATACCAAATTATCATTTTGTTAATGGTAAGACATACTAATATTTCATAATGTCCAACTAGTTATCATCCCCAAGATCAGGTCCTTTAGGTCTAATTATACTTCAAGATCTTAAAACGAATTACTTCAAACTACACACTGTACAATTAGTACCTATAAAACTTGTTAAACAAACACCAATAGTGAATAGCACCAAGTCATTCATAGTATGTTCCTCTTCATCAAACATTGATACTCATGAAGTATATGTTACAAACCTTCCTTTTTACAACAGAATGCAACTCAAGCCTTGTCTGTATGCATCATAGTAATGTAATTCATTAGGATTCCTATGATGAGGTATATGGTTGTAAGAAATAATGTTTACAATTTCTTGAAACTTCTTATGTCCATGTTTAGCACAAGATCGAACTTTATCATTCCAAAGCTCATGCCATCTCTATTAGAGTTATTATATCTAAGAGATAATCACAAAGGGTATACTTAGATATGTGATTTGCAACCTAAAACTAGGTTTGTATACATCCATTATGAGGTCACTTGTGGTGTGAGATAATGAACAAATTTTTATTGGTTCTCTCAAAGGGAAGGGTTCTTGAAAGAAAATTATATATATATATATATATATATATATATATATATAAACTACAGGTGGAGAAAGGAAGATAGGTGGAGACAATTCAACTTATATTTATCACACCAAATCTTAAGTCAATATGTTGATGTTCAAACGTCGTATCAGATCCTTTATACAGAAACCTATGGTACAAAGATGTAATTCTAATAGAGAAGGGCACACGATGTTCATGGTAAAAGACCATCCTAATGGAAATCTAAAAAAGGATATAGGTATGAGGGCATGAACTATAACTTGAGATATTATAATTTGTCGATTGTGATGACTTGGATACCAACTTGTAAAAATAGGGTTTTTGGGGTCCCCAACTTTACTTTAGTGCGATAAAGAATTGGAATACTACTATTTTTGTTACATTTATGTAGTTTATTTAGGATACTAATATAATCATATTAATCATTTGATGTTAATGGATTGAGAGTGATATGCAATGAAAGCATGAATGTGGTTTCATATAAAACCGTCATCAATGATAAATAATATTTGCAACATCAAAATATGATGTGTCAAATGCATGATATTTATGATTCATATGTTTACATCAATCTTGAAGATTTGCAGAGGATAACACTTGACTTCCTCATCAGAGTCCAAGCGAAAGATTCCAATATATTTAATCTTCAAGTCCAACATGAAATTATTTAGTCCTTCAAATAGTACTAAAATGGGTATAATAATATACCCAAATAAACATGTAGATAGAGAGTCTTTGACAAACCCAAGTATGTGCCACAAAGGTTATTTGTACATCACAGAGAAAATATTAGGAAGGAAAAAAGATGCAAATAATATAGTTGTAAAAGAGCATGTATAACGCAATGAAGGGCATAAAATAATAAATAAGCAAAACTTGATTATGAGGTATTGAATTAGTCAATCGGTTTAACTTGCCATAAATAATAATGCATGAATATAGAGTAAGAAACATAAATGTGAATAGCCTGTCTATAGTGAGATGGAAAGAGAGATCCCCTAATAGTTGCATGATCTTATACCATCATGGAATGTGGTAGTTACACCACCAAAAGCTACCTATTTAGGAACTAAAACCCAAGGAATATATGCAAACATGGTGAAATACCCCCGATTTAGAGACTATGCTCAAGGAACATGTGCAACTAAGGCCAAATACCCCATTTTAGGGATTAGGCCGAAGGAGTATGGGTAACTAAGGAATAATACCCCATTCATAAGTTAAAACTATGCTATGCAAGCGTCACTATTTCTTGTATAATAGATCATGGAAAGTAATTTACAAAATCATAACATGAATACGGTTCAACAACATCAAGAGTGATTGACATGAACCTATAAGAATATTTTTAAAAAAAATTCTTGATTTAGAACGATTAAAAGTTTCTACCTCATTCAATAAGAACACAACATGAAAAGGGTATCAAAGAGGATGAATGTCCAAACATCTCAACTGAGAAGATCATACCTTTTATGTTCACAATGTAATTCTAGTAATGTACTTTTGTCCATAAAGTCATGTTTTCCTCCTACAAACACATCATTTATGTCCGTTGCATTACACCTAGCATGTGTCAAATCCTAACATAGATATATTTGTTGTTGTTAATACAGAGTCAAACTCTAATAGCTCTTCGGTTTATTTACTTAATTTCTGAAAAACGTGATGGGAATGATAATCATTAATTTTTAGACAATGTCGGGTTTTAAATGTCACATATCTTGACTATAACAAATTATGGTTTTTGTTATTTTAACAAGTGATCCGTTTTGAAACATATATAGCATATAATTATCATCTAGCATATAATATATTATCATATCTGATGTTTAGGTATTCAATTACACTAGGTATGATAATTGATTTAATGTAAATACAAGTCATGGATATTAAATCAATTGTATCAACCTATCATGTACACTTGATTGGTGTGACATGGAGCATACATAACAATCTTATGACTTATTTTTAAACTCATTGACTAGTATCTAGCAGGAAAGATAAATGGAGATTAAATGGACAAATAAATTTACAAGTAGTTTCTAAGAAGGATCGATATGTAAACACAAGTTCAAGAGGTAAAGTATATGTGAGTAACAATAACCACTAGTCATGTATATTACATGGTGCATGTATATCTTATGGTTATATGTTACAAATTCTTACCAATGGTTAGGATTGCTTATACTAATCAGAGTCTACCCTAAATCAGTATTATTATTTTCCTTACCATTTTCATTTTCTTAGACAACAAGATTTTAAATTGAACTATATCACAATAATACTAACATGCAAATTGTTGTGTATCCATTCATCCTTTGGTCGGAATGCTTAAATTAATAGAAACCTGGTGATGCTCAAATCTAGAACTCTTGCCATTTCTCCATATCTACCAGCCAAAGATCATACCACCAAAATGCTCGCTCAAGGAGATCCAAAGGTCATGTTGTTATCATCAAAGAAAAAGGGAATAAATTCTCAAGCCATGAAGGAGTTCATCAAGTATAGATGGATGTGTAAGAAAGCGGCAGTAGTTCTTTAGTAGCCACTTGTGGAGAAGCATTGGGTTGGCCTAATGAGTGCCAAAATGAGGACCAGATTGGGTGGAAGTTTGTAGGGTTGTAACTTGATGAAGCCATCATTGACTTGATTTTATGCATGTTTGGGAGCTACGTATTGTTGTGGTTGGATCATACTCGTAGGAGAAGATGTAAGGAGGAAAATTTATGTGTTTCAGTAATCTAGCTAGGTTCAGGGAGTGTATGACCTTTGATTGGACTTGGTGTCGTAGGTATTCTAGTAGCTCTGAGGAAGAAGGTGACATGGTGATAAGGCAACCCACCTGGTTTGGAGTTGTGGGAAGATCCACTACCAAGATCTTCACACTGGCAGACCAAGATTTATGGATAGTAGTATGGAAGAAGAAGAGAAGATGAGGTGGAGGAGTGAGTGATATCACCCTTCTTAACATTGGTTGGCGAAAGGAATAAAGAAAAATGGATGGAGAAGAATAGTGTAGAGGCTGGTGCACCATTAGTGAGAGAAGACCTAGTCATCACTGGAGCTTCCATAGGCCAGAGTAGTTGTTGGGGGTTGTGATCCTTCTCTCTCTCTACTATAATAGCTTTCAATTGCAATAAAGAACAAGTGGAATGAGGATGACATCTAGGGATAATGGTAACTCAGATCAGTTAGTGAGAGGAATGGTAGATGAGAAGAAAGGTAAAAAAGGAAAGAGGAGAAGAAGAATAATAAGAATAAGGGGGAAAGAGATTTCTGAGTTGTGAGGGGGATATGACAGTGAACTAATTAAGGACAGATGAAGATGTTTTGTGCTTGTTTGGTGCTCTGTGTGTGAACCGGAATAGTAGGGTAATGTCTGGTTGTGGAGGGGAGAGGAATAGAACAGTCCAAGGGCACTAGATGTAAATAATTTGAACTTCAATAATATTCTTAAACAATATAATAAATAGAAAAATGAAAATGGGAAGAGACCAAATTAGGTGATGGTAGACAAGATCTAAGAATATTTAAGTAAAATATTAATGTTTCATTTTGGATCAATTTAGACCACTTAACTAGTGTAGGTGTATTTTAAGCATTTTATAGTTGTAGAAGAGTATAACGCTCCAAACACCCTCTAATAGTATACCAATAGTTGCAATATATATGATATAATAAGATCATTTAATATTTTGAAAAATTTTAACGAGTTAGACAAATAAATTGTCAAAATTTATAAAAGATATTACTAAGTGATTTCTTAATTATTTAATAATATAAATGTTTTGAGCGGTGAAATTGAGTAGAGAGCATATTAGACATTATTCCCATAAATAAAATAACATAATAGATTAATTAAGGTATTTTAGTACAATAAGGGTACAAAAATCATCTTAGACGTAAAGTAAAGTTGTAAATGAGGTATATCTCCAAATATATTTTAAACATCAAACTATAGTTTAAAATTAAGTTGGTAACTTATTGTTTGCATTAATTGTAATAAATAATATAGTTTTACATAAAAATATACTTTATTAATTAGGACCCAATAACACTAAATAATTACTCAAATTTCTGTCTATTACATATAATGTTTGTTTTAGTATTGAGATAATGAACAAATGTAATAATGTCCTAAGAATGTTTTGACTCAATCACACATGGTTTTAGTTGAAGATCTAGACATGAGATGATATGTATACTTAAGAGTATTCATTCTTGTTATGACCCTAGTAAGATATTACTATGAATATTATATGACAATAACAATACATAATACTGGTATGCATGGTGAATGAGGACCATGTTTATTTAGTCTTGATATGCGATATCGATTCAGATACATGGGTACTTGTTAGAGAAAAAATTATACATGACAATAATACTTTGAGAATGACACATGGAGTCCATGTCATGGAAATTTAGAGTCATATCCAATGCAATAGTGGTGAATGTGATCCTTAAAATTAAATTCTCTATAATAATCACATGTTGTTATGTGTACTTTAAGACTGGACCAATATGAATCTGAATAAGGGTTGCCATATATGTGGTGGTTGGGTGCACTATGATTCCTGTGGATTATTGCAACTAACTTTTTCCTCAATTGGAGTGATAATTTGGTCGCTTGATAAGTGTGACAATGAAATGCATGGCCATGCTCATCTGAGTCAATATTTGATATTTAGCTCACACAATCTCAATAGTTTTCTTAGTTCAAGAAACATAGATTGAATGTTAAGAGGGTGAAAACTCCATGTCATAGCTTCAATTTGGATATCTACAAATAAGAGATTATACAATCATGACAACAGTGTCCCCTTACAGATTAAAGTTGTTCTTAACTTATTCCTATTACTTGGATAGCCATGATGTTTTGCTAAACACCAACCCTTGCTTGTGAGATTTTGAACATCACTATCATCATAATGTGGAACCTACGGGTTCACACACATAATGCATGAGAAAGTTACATTTCATAATTAAACATATGATTAAAATGATTATGAATTATGTATAAGTTGATTTCATGTCCAACTAATTGACTATAAAAGCTAGTCATCGACTTGGTTGTTTGAGTCAGCTGGTCTATTTATTATCAATTGATAAACCGATCACCAGTTTAGGAAATTGAGTAGTCATTCAACTGAGTATCCTAGTCGATTGACTAGGTATCCCTATTAGTCGACTGGATTGAAATCATGAAATAACAAGGAATTTTTGGACAATTTGATTATAATTGAAATGATCAATTAAAATCACACATGAAATGTTGTTCAAATGGATGATTAAACCAGTCCTAGCTGGTTGACAACTTAATGAACCATACAAGTAGGATTTTTAATTGTATTTTGAGTTTAATTATGTTTGGCATTGTGACTAGGAATTGGATTGGATTTTTGAAAAAAAATCATATTCAGTCAACTTATTAATGAACTGAGCGATTAGTTAATGAACAAGTTTGATTATAAATATTTTCTATATAAAGGGGTGTATACCCAGGGAGACATGCACATTACTATACAAGTTTTCTCAGAGATTTTTGGTTGGATATAGAAAAATTCACCCCAAGGACAACAACCACCAATAAAAGGAGAATGAAAATGGGTGATGCTAATATTTAGTTAACTCCAAGTAATTCTTCCTCTGGGTGACCGAAGTGGTTCACCAAGAGTTCCTTCATCCATGTGGATGATGTATAGACAGAGGCCCTTGGGAGGAGGATTGATGATAAGTATCTTATTAAAAAAAGGATAATGTGTTGCTGAAATAAAGCGACAACAAAAACAATGACTTTTGATCTGGATCTACAAGTGGATGTTCTACATCGACATAAGATATTTCTATTGGTTGGACAACTGGTGTGCATTAAGGTATATTTGATATCTCTTCTATCTTTTTAATACACCTACATTTTATGGATACAATGGATCTATTAGCTGAGAATTTTGTTGGATATTTTTTATATATTTCTACTACACCCCACTCTAAAACCTAAAAATTGGATCAAAATAGTTCAAGACAATCACCTCCCAACTAAATGATGAGTTTTGATTTGTGTGTTCTTCCCAATATCACTATGAATGGCCTAAAGCGTGCCTTTCTTTGTTTGTTAGTAACGTTACATCACCCTATTTAGTTATCAGACTCCACTGATGTTATTTTCTATGGGATATTGAAACGAAAGAGTATAAGTGAGATATACATGTTAGAAATATAAATATCATATATCAAAAATTGAGTGGAGGAGGTTAAGTGTTATTGTTCCTATTACATTTTGCAATTACAAACGGGTCATGTGTGTGCAAAGCACACTTTCTTCCTTTTTTTACATTATGTACCATATACAAACACTCATCTATATTATATATGAAAGCCCATGGAGGGGTCTAAGTGCAAAAAAATAATTTATTTTTTAGAACTAAAAGCTTGGAATTTTGTGTGTAAACTACATTTTTTCTTTACTCCTAATTACATATATTATATAAGAAGACTCGTCTATACTATTTAATAAAAATAGAAGGGGCTCATTGTAACTTTCTCAATCATTTTTTGGAATTACAAACTTTTCCGTGTGAACTAACATTTATCTTTATTTTTGAAATTATATTCTATATAAGACAAATGATATGCATTATATAAGAAATCTCAACGTGGGGTTAAGCACATTTTTTCTTCATTTTTTTTTAACTATAAATTTATTTTGTGCGTGGGTTGGGTGTAGTTTTCAAGAGTGTGTAGGTTGTTTGATAAAGTATTTTATATTTATTTTTAAAATTTAAATTGGTCAAATATAATTTTCTCTCTATATTATATATGAAAAGTTGAGGAGGAAGTTAGATTTTTTTTCTAAATTACATGTTGATTCTTCTATATTTTAATAAAATAAATGTTCATAACATGAGTTTATACCTAGTGTAAATGATAGGAGGAAATAAATAAAAATTCCATGTATCATACATCACAAATCCATGTGGTTCCCACTATTGGTGCACCTATATATCCCATGGATAGACAACTACCAATGGAGTAACATAGTAGGAGGGTCAATGGATTTCATGTCATCATAAGATCATTTATTTAATGGGGTTAAGTACTAGCTAACAATAATCATTTAAATTAATATTTGCCATGTGCTTTAGTATTATCTAATTTTGTTTGGTTGAATATAGTTATCATATGATGTTGTGATTGTGCTATTAGATCTCTACCAAAGATTCGGTGCAGTCATTTGGTTGGATGCAGTTGTGTGGTAAAGTATGGAACCATAATTCAATAGTTCTAGGGAAGTAAACTCAAATTATAAGTTATGGGATTACAAATGAAGAACATATTATAGAATAAACATATCTATCTCAATGAATAGAATATAAATTTTATGCCAGAAAGGAAATGCTAAGATGTTAGGAAGTCTTCAAGAACTATACCAAATAGTGATAATCGCTTCCCGAGTCTTCATTTCAAGAAAACCAAATTGAAAATGAAAATTTAAATCTTTAACTTGTGAATCAATTTTAAACTATATATTGAAAGTGTAAATAGCACACCTTATGTGCATCCATAAAACAAATATTGGTTTAGCAAGTAATAAAACTAACTTGCTTCTCCCTTCCCCCTTACTATTGCCACATGCATCCCCCAATCTCTACAAGTTGAAAAAGTTATCAACTTCCTCTTTTTTGGGGTATGAATCCTCTTCCATGTGCCCCCTTGCCCATATCAACCACCTATAGTGAAAAGGGTTGCACATATGTTACCTCTTATTAAAGAGGCATTCTTCTCTATCTCCCTGATGTTCTAGTTCCACAAGATAGATAAACCCCAAAATTGGAAATTGGAGACACAATAGAATCTAGTTATATATCTCTAGTGTGAGTTCAACAACCTAGAAAGCTACACGGGTTACAGTCTCACAAATATAGATAGGGAGGAGATGTAATAGTAGAAAAATGTCAAAAAAGCCCTTGTTGATGGCTGCTCTTTCTAAAACCTCACATTTCCCCCTTTTCTTGGTTGTGGGGAGTTGTAGGGAGAGGTATCAAGTTATGGTAAGGGAAAATATTAGGAAAAAATTGAGATGCAACATGCCACACTGGAGAAGGTTGTCTAGTTCAACAATCATAATAACATGCATCATGCCCCGACAATGCCCTCCTTCATCTTGGTTCCCTCATACAATGATGACAATCTGGATCCTATGGAGGATGCCACAGAACCATTTGTTATCAAAATCCTCATTCCTCATGGATAGAAGCCCAAAGGTGAAGGACCCAATCGCTTATTTGTAAAATGGATCGCAAAACATATGCATGAATAAAACCATAATCAATAAATAAGGTATGAGACAACAAAGCATAAAAGAATGATTAACTCATACCTGACAACATCTTAGGTCCCATATATCAACCTTGTGCATTACATTTGCATGTCATTATATATCACCAGGGTAAGATAAGATTATCACATTTATTGAAAGCAATGATCATTGTATGCTATTCATATTATACCTATTATCTAAAATTATGGGTACACATCAGGAGAACTATAGTGAGTACGCTGTTCAAATATATAAAATCACAAGTTTAAGAGAAAATATATTTCATGGAAAAAGGATAATGTAATAACAACAAAGTAGGCAATAAAATTAAAAAAAATTATTTAAAGCTTATTTTAATCTCATTTCCATTATACCAACAATATCATAAGGTCTTTGACCAACTTATCAAAGGAAGGGGTCCATGAGGGTGACCAAGATTAGATACCCTATTTCAATGTGAGGGACTACAAGACTAAACATCAACAGTTAACCTTATTCTCAGGGGACCTCAAGGACATCGCCATGAGTTGACCCTGATATCAACATGGTTTTCCATTTCTTGATAATCAAGTAGGACACCAAACCTTGTGTCCTTACCCTGAGTTTACAGGAAGGTGCACAAGGTTGTAGGATGAAATCTATGATTATGTTTTCAAGTTTTCTCCACATAAATATTCAAGACTGAAAAATAATAGTCATAGGCAACATATATCTCATACATGTATATAAAGAGACACATTTATACTACATACATACATGAAATTTTAATTCCACTAGTCTGGCCAATAGGAGGGTAAATTGTACCTTGATTATGAGCATTGATTATGTAAGTTGATTAGAGATATGTGACTTATATTGTTTGAAAAGATTCCCTTAAGAAAGACCTAAGATTATGATGCGTCGTCATTTATAGAAAAAATGCACTAAGGGAATTAGAGTTCAACCATTTAACAACTATCAGTTCACTTGTGAAACAAGCAAATTGATTTTAGCATAGAAAGGTATCGGTCCCAAAGAATTGCATTTTTAAGAGCTAATCCAAATCAATTACATTAAACAGATTTAAATTCCACATTAAAGAGAGTGATAAAATTAAAAAAGAAAGTAAACTTGTAGAAGTAAACTAAATTATCAAGAGAAAAACTAAACAAGAAAGTAAATTGACAAAAATGATAATTATGTTATCAAGAGACTAAAACTAAACATGAAGCAATTAAAATTGAATGATTAATCAAAGATTATTTTCAATTAGTGGGAATTTTACAGAAGTCCATGTTTCACCACCATCAGCCTTTTTAGTTATCTTAGATACCTCACTTCCATTTTAAATTAATTTTAGATTAGGATCATGTATATTTGTTTCTTTCGGCAATATATCTCATGGATCAAGCTATTTACAAATCTGGGGTTTCAACATTTTGCAGATCATGGTTCAATCATCCAATGCATTTCTGTGTAGGGTCTAATCAAGAAACTTATGAACCTCATTTGATGTTCTAGTCCATAAGTTTGAGGGTCTCATCGGCATGTATCATAATAGTCAAGAAGAATAAATGATCAATTCATAATTCACATTTTGAAATAAATGAAGATACATCTTTTATTGATTTAATGGAATCAAAGTTTTCTAAGACAAGTTATTGGATCATCAAGGTACTCCCCATGTCCCTGCAATGGGAGATCTACTCCGTATCACTAATAGAAGCATGAACACAGATAGAAAGAAGAGAAAACATGTTGATAATAACACTGCTAGACTATGCCTCTCCTTGCCATGATCCATTATCTTAAATAGGGTTCTGGGATTATAGGGGTGCTAAAAAATGAGATTCCTTTTTTTTTGCACTCCACCCCTCCTTTTGTAGGGGTGATTGAGGTTGTACTTTGGTAGACTTCTAATTGTTGTATTGATAACATTTTGCTCAATCAATGTGATACAATATTGATATCCACCTCTACCGCTTGTGTCTACAAAGATTTGTTAACTCCATATAAAAGCTCATGCTCATTGGACAATAAGCCCGGTCAAGGGAGTAATCTTTGAAATATTAATTCTTTTTTCTAATAGAGAAATTGATGAAATTACCTTCCTTTAATATATCGAGAATTCAACTTCTTTGACTCTCTTTGCTGCAAATTTCCTCTACATGTGAGTCGATCAGCTAGAAATCTAGTTGATCAACCCACCAAACCAATTGAAAATATATTTGATCTGTAAGTAATAAGTTTTTTTACAAATCATATTTGAACATTAAATTTGGCCTTGGGATGTAAAAGATGTTGTCATTTTGATGTGAAATATATCAGAAACTATGAAAACATCTATAGGTGATTCAATCAACTGGAACACCACTTGACTAATTGCAAAATATGCCCAAAAATACATTTTTCATGTAGATAAGTAAACTCCTTTCCAATGCATACTTAATTTTTAAATTTCGCATTGGGATGCAAATGATATGACTATTTTGGTGTGGGGTATATATATCAGGTACTGTGGGAAGTTGTGCAAAAATCTTCCTAGAGTATTTTTGGAAGATCTTAATCTTTGGAGTGATTGTGCCATTTTCCTACAAAATCTAAGAAAATCTAAGAAAATCCAATTAAAGAGATAAAACCTAAACAAAGACAACTTGATCTAAAAATAGAGAATAATCAACAAAATGCTTCTAAAGAGAGATCTAAAAGATGCAAATAAAAGGGATAAATATGCATTCATCAAATTACAAGAAAGGATGATATGATTAACACCAGTAAGATTTAGCTCATCTGAATCATATACATCAAGTGTGGACATTTTACATAATCTAAGTTCTATATTTCTCAATGATTGTTTTTGACATCTCCGCTATTCATGAAATATTGATCATTAAGTTACATGCTACATCATATATCATTTTGTCTTAGAGTGAAACATCCTACAAAGATTAGGTATTTCAAACTTAGGTTTTCATGATCTTAATAGAGAAATCATAAGATTTGAATAAGGTTAAAGCCTTATTCATCAGAACATCAATTTCATCCATATTGAGTAACTTTCATGAAATCTAGTCATTTATAGAGTACATATGAGATCAATCTTGACTTAGTGTCACAAAGAACAACAAGTTACTTATTTGAGGTATAAAATATCATGCATCGTCATTAGGGTAAGTCTTGTGTTAGATTAGACAACAAATTATCAACATGTGCATCAAGGTCACATTAAATGTCACATGTTTGTCACATGTAGTCAAAAAGTGTTCAAGACTTTGATGTATAGCATTTTAATGTCACACGGCATAAACTTAATGATATTGAGGTCAATATGGAGTTTTGACCATTATTGAATCACATTTGCTCAAGATTTCAAGATCGTCATAAAAGTCCATAAATATCACATATTTCATAGTTCATTTCATATATGAGAATCTTTAATAGATAATGACATTATCAAGTTCAATTCATATAGTACAAGATACCATAAGTTATTGATTAGGCTCATAAAAATCAAGTGGCAACATTATATGATCATGGTTTGGCATTGAACCCAATTAATCTTGTAAAACAAGTAAAATAAATTTCATTTTCAACATAACATGATCTACAAGTGGAATTTTACCATGACACCAAGTCCATTTGATATATCATGTTCTCTAGATAAATTTTCATATATTATATGTCCAAAATGTCCTTAGGAACCATTTTATAAAAAAAATTTGCAAGATCTAGTGTATTTCCATAAAAGGGAGAGGAAGAGAGAGATATCTTGGGTGAGAGGCGACGTTTTGAGCTCTGATTGGGTGGTGTGGGGTCCGTACACTAGAGATCTGGTCCACGTTTGACTGGTCAAAGGTCAGAAAGAGAGAGAGTCCAAAAGTTGAGGCCCATATGGTGGGTTTTTGTTGTCGTTGGATCATGGATCACTATGGTCCCATGGCTGATCCAACATCAAGGGGTTGTCATCTTCCACTTGCACGTTTGCTTGGCACAACAAAGCCTACCACAGTGGCGAGAACATGGGCTTCTCATTAGAGAAAGGGTTTTTCAAGAGAGGCCTTATTTCCAAAATGAGGTGTTGCCCATGCATTATTGATCCTTACAGACCCAATGGCAGGCTCAAAAAGAGTTGAGGGGCGCCGAAGAGAGTACACCCAAAGAGAGCCATGCAATAGAGCCGCTATCTGGGGAAGAATGCAGGAGGGATTGGGGCAATTTTTAGCATGTGAATCCAATGAAAAAGATGCAAAAATGAATGTAAAAGCTATTTTGAAGTTAAAAGGATTAAAAAGAGGTCATGAGGGGGGGGTTGAAAGTCCCCATTATAGTGGTCGCAGCCATTATGGCCATCCATGATGCCTAAAAGCCTAGGATAACGTAGGAAAATGGTTAGGAAGACAAAGAGGAGAGGTTTTATGATGACTTTGGGTGATAAAGAAGTCAAAAATCCATGATCTCGGGTGGTCGTGGACATGGCTAGCAGCTCTAGTTGTTGACTTTAATGCAATCTTAGGGATGACTCCCCAACTATCCAAACTATCCATAATCCTTTGGCACCCAATCGATCGACTGGGGAGGGTCCCAACCTTTGTAGCGTCTGGATTCCATGAGGAGTGTGACCTAGGCTGGGCCTGGGTAAGATGAGAATGGTCGAGGCCCAAGAAAGGAAAGAAAAATCAAGGTAATATAAAGCTCAAAAAGGGGAAAATTCCAAGAGTCATAACCGTTTTCCCCAACCTCTGATATCAGTGAAATATTCATCACTAAAAGACAAGGATTGAAATCAATATCACAATGTTGAGTGGTTTCAATGATTCAAAACATACTCAATGTTCAATAAGGAACTCAACATCATATAATTGAGTTCAAAACAAAATTTAACAAAAACATTCATCAATCAAACAACTTTTCGTTCCAAAACATTCACTTGATGAATAGGGATGCCATTGAATTGAATTTAGTAAATTATGAATCATGATGTGTATAGAAAGAGGAGAGAGAAAATTTTGAATATTATAGAGGAGGATTCAACAAAATGGTACACCCATCCATCTTCTTCGACCCTTCATGTGCTATGGTTGTAGGAGACGTGACCAGTTATCTTGTGTACCAAACACTACTAGAGTATGAATCCTAACATCAAGGAGGCTAATATTGACACCTTTCCCTCAATTAGGGTGATTGATGGAATAATTCAAAGTAGAAAAGAGGGTGAAAGTGGTCAAGTTTATGTATCATTTTATTTTCTATAAGTCTCTTTAATTGTTCATGAGTATGAACTATTATATATTTATGGAGTGACGTTCATGAATAACTTGCCATATATTTGATGTGTTGTTTGAGGAAATATAGTTTACATACAAAGGTCTTAATTTCAGAAATTGTCGTTATTCTGACAATATATTTATTTTTAACTTTGTATAGTTACATACCCACAAATTGCATGCTACTTGAAAATTAACAGATGTACTAGGTTTCAAAGTCTACCTCTAGTTGTAACATAGGTTATGTGTCCCAAACTCGGTTGACTAAGCTGGAAATAAGTTTGAAAATCAACAAGTATTTTTAGATTCTTCTATTGTGAAGCTTGTGGACCCTACTTTGTAATTGATACATTAAAACCACATATATAACAAATTAGAATATAAATTTCACATTCATTGAAGAATGTAGGGGCTATCTCTAAGGATGTCAAAAGTTGTTCAAACACATAAGAATCCACGATTCAAACATCCTTTATTTTTAATGCTAGTTTTGGATATTTTGTATGACCAAGATTGATGTAATAATGTTTATGAACTATTCAGGGAGGAATATATTTCTTGGCCATCAAGTATACACAAGTGTTGCTATCAACCTACTTCAAGGGAGTCTTTGCAAGGCCAATCGCTTTTGGGCTCTACCACTAGCATTGGTCCCTCTCTAATAAGTTCATGTCATCATCATCAACAAACTACATTATAGCTTTCTTTGTTTGTCACTAAAATTACAATTTTCCGATTAGTTATAAAACTTCACACTCTTTTAATAAAAAAGAGAGTGATTATGATAACAATGATAAAAGACAAAAGTTGTCACACCCAAATTTTTGGGGACCTAGCTAGGAATACATGCTAAGTTATTGATCAAATTGATATAGGATTTATTTATGGTTAAAATAAGGTTCCATCCAATTTTCATATTGTGATATGAGAAAAAGTAAGTGAAAGGGTCTTTTGTGCAAATTGGTCAAGATGTTTGAGAATCATTGAGTGTAAACTTGAGAATCTTTGTATGTTAGTTAAGACAAAATATGATCATGGTTGAGGTATGGTAAAACTTGATGTTATTTTGTTCATTTGATTTGATGACATAAGTGGGATTATGTAATCATGTTCACTTATGTTAAGGATAGTTTGATAATTTTATAGTTAGGATGGATGTGAACTAGGCTTTGACATTCATGTGGTGATGAAACTAGAAGCGATGTTGTATTCTTTATGATATGTATTGGACATGGCATGATTTTTGTGAAGTTAGAGTTAATTTGGCAATTTAATGTGTTGATCTTGGTCACAGGACAAGTAAAGTCACACACACTATACTAGAGTAGTCTAGGTAGTGAAATAGGCCATGTGGATTTTTCTATAAGGAGATGATACCTATACAAGGTGTTAGTCAAATTTTAGGACTGATCGGGATGAAAGAGTAGCCTATAGAAATTATATAATAAAGTAGCATTTTCGGACCTTTTGAACATCAAACCAAAGAATATGAAGATTGAATCATTGGTTAATGGACAAGAGGCTGGTTTAGGTGAATGACGTCTGCTTCAGGGAAGAGGCACATGAAAAAAGAAGATTCATGATCCCTATTCTAGAAGAATAGGGACCTAAAATAGAGCTATGATAGGGCAAAATATTCACGGCTGATTGGAGGAGGCGGGGGCTATAAATCCTCAAATTTTTAGATGAAAGAGAAAAGATGAATTCATACTTAGGGTTTTTGCCTTTGTTTTGGAAGGAGAAATGAAAATGAAGAAGATGAGGTGAAGGGTTAGGCATAGAACCAAGGGATACAATATGGGGATCATGTGCTTCCTCCACCCAAGATAAGGAGAAAATGCTAGTAGATCCATGGAGGATCATACGAAGTCAGAAGATGGCTTGTAATAGTCAATGGTGGCATGGGTGCCAAGATCTTGGTTTTTGTAGATGAATCAGATGAAAATAAAATAAATGGACGATATGGTGCAAAGAAGTTGAGATGGTTGTGCAAGTTTGGTCAGAAGCTGTGAATGCCACCAAATTCTTCAGGGATGCAAGCACAAACAATGACGAACATAGAGGGATTGAGAGATAACGGTTGTCGAGATCTCATGTGCGACAGAGCTCTGTCTCCATGAAACATGAGTCTTGTGTGAGAGGGCATGAGTGGTCTAGGTGAGACAGAGTGTCCAATGTGGATCTGATAAAAGGAACAAGAGAGGAACTACCTATAGTAATTTCTTGATATCATCACGTCCATCATATTAGATATGAACAGTCTAGGACGATTGCAAAGGTAATATTGTGTAGAAACCACATCTCCTGGGATATATATTCAATTTTAACAAACAAGATATCCATGGAAAGTAATGATGTCTAGTATTTTATAAAAATACATCCAATACTACTTTAGATGTTGGATTGTTAATATATTTTAATTATTAAAAGATATGAGATTTTAATGTATTGGTATTATAAACAGCAAATGATATTTCTACCCAAACTCTAACATGTAGTTTCCCTACTATTTCTAAGGTTTTAATGATATTTTATGTATTATTGTGTAAGTATTTTGATTTTGGGCCTAATTTTCTATTAATTAAGGTAATTGATAATTATTTGTGAGGCAATGTGGGATATGTATGCATATTTAGTTTGATATATGATTTGTAGTTGTATTTCCCTTAATTTCATAATTGAGTCAAGTAAGATTAATATATATGACTATGTTTGGGATTTATTGTCATTATATGATGTATATGTTCATATTAGTGCATAAGACAATTTATGTCTTATTTGAGTATAAAGATTATAGTGATTATATAATAAGAGTTTTGATTTAATTTCAACGTCAAGATTTTATGGTGATTTTAGATTAAATCATGTCTAGTCTAAATAAGAATCCTAATTTTGGGTTACAAGGTTAGGGTAATGGTGGTTTGAGATTTAAAGATGAAAATAGGGCATACACATGGATTTATAGAATTTTGTCAATGTCTAGGTAAATATATTATGAACCAAGAAATCCATGATACATTAAGGATATCCTCAAACAAGATAAGTGGGTCATGTCCATTGAATTTCAATACTATTATGATTGGGCTATCTATTCCTACAAAGTAACTTAGAGATTAAGTTACTTTTAGAATTTAGTATTTCATATCTTGGCATGTTTAAAGTAATCAGATTTGATTCAAATGAACATTGTCCGATTTCTAGTATTTGAGATTTATGTGACTATCAAATATTCAAAATTTTTGTGTTTACTTCAATTTATTCTTCTCAAGCCTTAGACTCAAATATCATATATCAGATATCAGAATTTATTTAAGACATTCTACTAAATTAAAGTTTCAGATTAAAAATTTTCCAAAAAAATAAGAATAATAAAATTTCATATTCAGATTTAGATACAATTAATCATTGTAGATCAAAGACACATATACATAGATAATTGATCAGATTAAGAGATAAGAAACTAAGAATAAATTTAGAGATAAGAGATTAAGATTCAAAGATAAGAAACTATGAGAAGATTCAGAGATAAGAGATTAGGATTCAGAATAAGAGATTAAGAACAGTGATAGAAAATGACATCAGAATATTAATTATACATTATAGGATAAGTCCTCACTAGAGAGTTTTGGGATGATCAGAGAAAGTATTGTGTTAGACATTGCAGGTGTCACAGAGGACACGTTGTGGCAACAGAGGGTGTGTTGCACCATAGAGGACACCTCAGTGTCAACAGAGGGCATGTCGAGTCAACAAAAGATTATTTTCACCATAAAAGACACTTCAGTGTCATTAGAGGGCACGTTGTGCCAACAGAGGATGCTTTGTACCATAGAGGGTACTTTCATGTCTACAAATGAGGACTTATCGTCTGATGATGGCCACAAATCAGATAAAAGATGTAAATAATAAACACATCGATGCAGTATAAGTTTACCGCTTTCAGACATTGGTTCAACTTTTAGTTACAATATATACATATTTATCTTAATAGAAATTTAATGTCACTCACTCTAACATGACGTTCTCTTTGTGCATGGTTGGGAATGAGATGTCCACAAGTACTAATATTAAGAAAGATAGATGATTTACTTGGTGGGGCGTTGTCTACACGATCTCAGATATGAGACGAGATTTGTATAAAGAAGTATTATGGTATTAAGTTTTTTTTTGTATAAGATGATGTAATAGAGTTTCTTTCTTAAGAATTTATGAGAATGTAATTTTATACTAGTTTGTGGTTGTTCTTGTCTATCATTATTGTTATATATATCATGTTTGTGTAACTTCCAATTGAAAAAAAATATATTAACTTTTGCTCAAACAATAAGAAAATTAATGCAAAGGACAGATTATATAGTACATCACGAATTCAAGCGGTTCCCACTTTTCATGGCGCCAGCTGACCACGGGGAAACAGCTACCAGAGCAGCGATGGAGTAGCACGGGTCGGGCGATGAATGGCAGCTCATAACAAGATTCATTAGTTTAATAGGGAGCCCTTAAATAGCTCAATGTGCTGGAACAAATGGTTAGTAATTAAACTGTCGCCGGTGGAATAGGGACACGGATACTAGATTAGGTATTGTTGTATTAGAACCTAAAACCGCAGACTTTTTTTTTTTAGGAAGGGACGGAAAATCCAAGGTGGGCTCCCCGGCACAAATTCTATTAGCTAAATAAATCGAGGTTCACAAGAGCTAACAAGTTTGAAGGAAAGGAATGCATAAAGGAAAAACTATCTACTAGACCTCTACGAGCTAGATTGGCTACCTCATGGGCAACCCTATTACACCTACGATTAGCATAAAGAAAACTACAAGAAGTAAACTGATTTTGCAGCGCTTTGAAATCTTCGGCAATCGCTCCTAGGTAGTCCCGCCGTGGCTTCTTATTGGTGCACGCTTGAACTGCTTCCAGTGAGTCTGTCTCTATTTCTATATTGTCATATCTCACATCCTTCGCCCATAGGAGTGCTGCTCTGGCTGCTAGCATTTCGGTGATGGCTACTCCCATGCCTTGGGTGATTTTCTTCCCCATAATGCCCACCAACTGTCCCGTCTCATCCCTAGCAGCCAGACCCGTGCCCGCTCCTTCATCCTCACCCACCGAGCCATCCACGTTAATCTTAATCTTCCCATGTGTTGGCTTCCTCCACCTGCAACGCTCGTCCAGCATCACAACGATGTGCTCCCCGCCTTCCTCCTGTTGAGCGTCACTTGTCTCTCCCCCCACCTGCTGGCCATCGGGACATCTATTTCCCCTCCTACCTCTCTTGTCCAGCCCATGCAATGCTAGCTGGAGTCCATCACCGCTCCCCTTGTCCTGCTGCACCTCGTCGTCCCCACGTCATGTGCCATGCTCACCCCCTTGTCGTCCTACTCCGCCCCTCTTCTTCTTGCGCCCGTTGCCAGCCTGACGCACCGTCGTCATCGCTCCACGTAGAAGGTATCCACTGTGAACCTTGTTGCCTTGGAAGATCCGAGTACACCTTAATTTCCATGCCGTCCACATGCCCGCCACCATTAGATCAGATTCATGTGCTGGCCTGCCCACCAAAGTTGTTGTCATGGACGAGATGATCACTTCATCCCTAGCGTCGCGCGCCCACATTTGTACTTCACTCGACGTCTGCTCCCACGCTTCCACCGCACTAGGGCAGCGGAAGAGCATGTGGGGAATCGTCTCCTTCTCAGCCCCACATAGCATGCATGCACCATTTTCCACGCAGTGTCTGTCGAAAAGGCGCCCCCGTGTCGCTAGACTGCATGTGCTTTCCCTCCATAGAAAGTGTGCTATCTTTGGACTCCATCCATCATGCCAAATGTGTTTCCAAAGTGAATCCCCCTACTGGTATGCAAAACTCCTCACCTCTTCCTTCCCTAGCAGCCCCAACCAGTATGCAGAACGAACAGTGAACTCCCCATCCCTTGAAGGCCACCACATCAAAGTATCCTCGGTGTCCCTCATGCTGCGGTGTATAGCATGTATTCGTCTAGCATACCTCACTGGAAAACACTTATTGACTCTCCCTGCGTCCCATTGAGAACCATCTTCCATCATGAGATCCCTAACTGTGTTAAAATCTGGCCCATTCTCTCATTTGAAATATGCAAGCGTTTCACCCTCATTTGGCAACCATCTATCATCCCGGATATTCACCTTCGTACCATCCCCCACTCGCCATTGTGTTCCTTCTTTTAACAGCACTTTTGCTCCCCACAGGCTCCTCCATGAGAAACTAGGATTGTGACCCCTTCTCGCTTCCCATATGGTCGTCCTTGAGAAATACCTGGCTTTGAGAACTCGAGCTACGAGAGATTCCGGATTGTTTGCTAGCCGCCACATCTGCCTTGCCAGAAGAGCTTGGTTAAAGGTGTAGAAATCCCTAAAACCAAGACCCCCTTGTCGCTTTGGTCTGCACATGTTCTCCCAACTCATCCATGATATTTTCCTTTCTTTGTCTTTTGCTCCCCACCAGAATCTAATAACCATCCGCTGTATCTCCTCTATAGTACCCGCCGGCAGCTGAAAAATGCTCATGACGTATGTGGGAATAGCTTGGGCTACCTCTTTGATGAGAACTTCCTTCCCCGCTTTTGACAATAGCTTTTCTGTCCATCCTTGAAGCTTCCTCCAAACTCTGTCTTTGATGTAGCTGAAGACCTGCTTTTTTGACCTACCCACAGCTGTCGGAAGGCCCAAATAACTAGCGTGCCTGTCTACAATTCTCACCCCCAGGAGCTGCCTCAACTCTTCCTGCTTGTCTGTCGCTATCCCTTTGCTGAAGACAACCTCCGTCTTAGAGAAATTTATCTTTTGACCCGATACCTTTTCATATTGGCTGACAATTTCAGCTATCTTCAGACATTCGGCGGTGTTGGCTCTAGCAAAGAGTAAGCTATCATCTGTGAAAAAAATATGTGAGATAGATGGCGCCCCCCTACTTGGCTTGATGCCATGCAGGAGGTTTTCACGTGTAGCGGTAGAAATCAAAGATGAAAAAGCTTCCGCACATATAATGAAAAGGTAGGGGGAAAGAGGGTCTCCCTGGCAAAGTCCGCGTGAAGGCACTGTGCTTTGGGCCTGATCTCCATTGAAGGTGAACGCGTGTTTGACGGATGTTATGCATTCCTGGACCTTGATCCTCTATTTCAGCCCAAACCCCAATCTCTCCATAGTGGCATCAAGAAACTCCCACTCTACTCTGTTGTACGCTTTTGACATGTCCAATTTCAATGCAAGGCTGCCTTTTTTCCTTCCCTTGTCTCTCTTCATAGAATGAAACACTTCATATGCAATGAGGGTGTTGTCTGTGATCAATCTTTCTTGTACAAAGGCACTTTGATTCTCCGACACAATGTTGTTCATAAGTGGCTTCAACTTGTTCGCCATGACTTTGGATGTGATCTTATATACCACATTGCAAAGGCTAATCGGGCGGAATTCCCCTATTGTCTTCGGCGTGTCTGTCTTTGGGTTAAGCACAACTAGGGTGTCATTTACCTCCCCTATGTCCTTCTCCCCCTTCCACCACCCTTTGATATAGCTCGCCACATCCTTCCCAACAATACCCCAATAATTTTGGTAGAACATGGCCTTCATTCCGTCTGGCCCCGGTGCCTTATTTGGATGCATCTGTTTTAGAGTTGTCCATATCTCCTCATCCTCTATATCCCTCTCAAGGTCCTCCTTTTGGGTCCCTACTATCATCTCCCGCAGCCCCCTTGTAGCCTCCGTAAAGCCCGTAGGATTGCTAGACTGAAACAGCTGTGCAAAATGCTTTATGATTATTGCTTTAATGTCCTCCTCTTGTGATTTCATGACCCCTTGTTCATCTTCTAAGCAATCAATTTTATTCCTCTGCCTCCTGTTTGAAGTTTTTTGATGGAAATAGGCAGTGTTACGATCCCCTTCTTTTAGTTCCTTCACGCGGGCCCTGGCAGCCCAATATTCCTCATTCTTTTGTAGCTAGTATTGCAGCTCTTTTGATTTTTCCTCTGCCCTATCTAGATTTATTTGATCTGGGGGAGAGCTTGCAGCCCCTTAAGCTCGTTCTCAAGCTCCTTCACCTTCCTTCTTCTTTCTCCAAACTTCTCAGATGCCCAAGATTTTAGGATCTCCTTACACCTCATCAGTTTTTTTGACAACTCACTTCCTTCTTTGGCCCCCCATGCCTCCTTGATGACCGCGCCACAGCTATCCTCGCCCACCCACATTGGTTCAAACATGAAGTGCCCTTTCCTCTTTCTATTATTGTCTCTCCTGTCCGCCTTTAGTATTATGGGTGCATGATCCGACTCATGTATGGGCAGATGAAAAACTTTGCAGAAAGTGAAAATATTCCTCCATTCAAACTCGGGTAGGAATCTATCAAGTCTTTCCTGGACAAGAGTTCTCTCAGTGAGGCCCCTTTTCCATGTGAAAATATTTCCTTCAAAACCCACTACCATCAGCTCGCAGTCATCTATCACGTCTCAAAAATTCTGCATGTATCTTTCCTCTTTGGGTGGACCACCTTTCTTTTCAGTATTGGAAACGATCTCGTTGAAATCCCCGAAGAAAATGACCGGAACATCTGCCTCTCCCTTTATCTTCCTCATCAACTCCCATGTCTTGTGTTTATTTGCCTGATCTGCCCATCCATAGATACCCACCGCTCTCCACATCACGCCATTGTTCCCGTCTTTGACCACAGCTGTCACATGTCTTTGAGAGTAGTTTATCACCTTCATGTCAATGTCCTTCCACCAGAAACCCATACCACCTGCCCTCCCCTCACTGGATATGCACAAGCCATCAGTAAACTCACAACTCCTCTTCACATCATCTAGCTTCCTATCAGCGATCATAGTTTCTATGAGGAAAACTATGTTTGGACGCTCTCTCCAATCCCACGCTCGGAGAGCCTTGCACGTGTCAGGGTCGCCCATTCCCTGACAATTCCAGCTAAGGATTTTCATTGTCCTTCGTGGGATTGGACTCCGCCAATCTCCACTACTTGAGTCCTGGTGACCCCAAAGTTGTCCATCTCCACTTCATCAAACCTACTGTATCTTTTTCCCCCCGACTCATTCATAGGTAGTTCATCAAGTTCCATATCACACACCTCTCCAGCCCTCCCCCTCTTCCCTATTTTTTGTTCCCATACCACCTCCTCTTCTGGGATTCCCAGCCTCTCCCCCCTACTCATCTTATAGGCCCATGGTTTACGTTTCTTTTTCTCCTTTGCCTGTTTGTTCCCCTTCCTCAATCGCGCCCCTACTTCATTCCTCCTCTGTGCCCTCGTTACTATTCTCTTGGGTGCTACTGTTTTAGATGTGTTGCAGTCCTCGTTGAATGATAGCCCCTGCCCAATGATGTCCTCGTGCTCCTTCATTTCCTCTATGCACTTGACGTTGTCTGTTACCCCTGCATTGTTGATGTGCGTTACCTCCTTTCCTTCCCACGTCTGACGCCATCTTGCTCGTAACACCTCGTCCACCTTCTCTCCCTATCGTTGCATGGGTGCGCCCCATCCATCCTTGCCTTCCATAGCCCCAACAAGTCCCTCTTGATCAGATTCCAGAGCTTCCTCATCAATGGGGTGCCTTCCCTTGATCCCTAGTAATTCATCCTTTGTGTAACGCAGTGTGGTTCGTTTATCTTCTATTCTCGACACTGTGTCGCCAGCGCCCCTTTGCTGCGTTGCCTCCCCCCCACCATTGATGCTGTTGTGCCCCTTCCCTCATCTGTGTGGTACTCGACGTCCCTCCCCCTCGCTGCCTCCGACATACTCTCCGACACCCCGTCCCATAACCCCCCTGATGCCCCCCGTCACCCGGTCCCCCGACGCCTGCCGTTCTCCCCCCGTCGTCGTCCCGACACCCCATCGCCCCTGGACACGTCACACCCCTCCTGTCTGCGCCCCGCCTTCCCTCTCGCTCTCTTCCATCCATTCCTGCTCCGTCCGTTGGTCGACACCCTCCTCCTTGTCGACGCCTTCACCCCCCTCTCTCCCCCACGCTGCTCCCTACGTCCTCCCCCCCCCCCACGACGCCCCCCTCCTGACGCTCTGTCATCTCTAAAAGTGAGTTTCCTTCTTATACTCCCCTTGTCTTCCTCCCGGTTGCTTTCCGCCCGGTGTTGTTTCCATGGAGACGCACGAAGCCACCATCCCCATCGTTGCTGGTGTTTGCTCCCTTCCACATTGACGCTGCAGTCCCTGTCGACATGGCTAATCAAGCCACAACTAAAGTAGAACATCGCTAGCCGTTCGTATTTCACATCTACTTCTATGATGCGCCCACTCTTAACCCTGAGCTTTAGGGTTTTCCTCAATGGACGGGTCACTTCTAATATTATTCGAACTCGGACTGAAGAGTCCCATCCTGATCCATATCTGTCCGTTGCCACCACCTCACCAATGAGACCCGCAATTTCCCGCACCATCGCCTCCCCTCTGTATCCCATTGGCACGCCGTAGAAACATACCCAAAAGGGTGTATGATTAATCTGTAGGTGCCCAGGTTGGTCCTCTTTATCAACCTCTTTGAAGAGCAAAAGGCGTCCGTCGAAGTTCCACGGTGTGCCGTCCTTGACGCGTTGCTTGTCGTGCCAGTGCGAGAACTGCATCACAAAGGTGTCGCCTTCCAGCTTCTTGAATATCGCCGTCTTCCGGAGACTCCAAGCCTGTGATAGAGTCCTTTCCATCGCCTTCAAGTTGTATGTACGGTCTGTTAGGAGGAGCCCCACCAGCGCCAGTTTGGCCTGGTCTTCTTCCTCCTCCCTGTTGCCCACCAAGCTACCATCAATCGGTTCATCCTCTTCGTCTGATAGATTCAGTCTTGCATAACGATCTGCTAATTCCGCCACCATGAAGACGAGACCCAAAGCACACCCCCATGCTTGAACCTGCAAGAGAGAAGCCCTAATCTAAAGGGAGTGGACGCCCACCACTCTCAAGAGCCTAATCGCCAGAGCGAGAGGGTGCGAGGGGACGGGCCTTTCTTTTACCACATACATTGTTTGGTTAGCTCAAAACATTCCGAATGGAAGTACTGAGTAGACATCAAACAGAAGTGAATTATCTTATTCGATATGATTTAGTCTTGTTTCCGTTGGTCTGGATATTTGCAACGTCAAAGAATTAATTTACCTCTTACTAGGTTAGTAACTAGCCGCATAGATGTATATTACCAAATCCATTCTGCATCAATGCAGGTCCCAAATATAGGTCATGAACATAGGTCTAAAATAGAACTGCTGGATACAGTTTAAATCGATTCAATACAGTTTTGACTTTTCAAATTTTATACTCTAATACAATTAAGTTATCTGAATAGGTCACTTGAATATAAATCCAATACATGCCAGTTGGGAACAAATTAGTTTTTTTTCTTTGTAGTATAAATGAGTTCAGTACCAAATATCTTTCTCGAAGTCTAGAGTCCCGTACGGACCACCTCTGCATTTAGGCGTGGGTACGTGGACCACCATTCCTTCCTGTAATACTTGTGAAAATGGGCACCCCAACCTTCCCTTACATAGGAACTAGTTCTAACTTAGACGTAGCTAATATAGGGCTAGAGTCTCCTCCCACAAAAAAGACAACACTAATACCCTATAGAGTGGCTACTATAATCGAGCATACATGTTGTCCACTTAATATTATATCATGTGGGAGTTGCTAAAAAAGATGTACATATGAACTTTTTGACTGATCAACATAAAGGGACATCTGGACATTCTAGTTAATGTCTTAGATGTATATTAGGTCAGAAAGAAGTCTACATGTGTGGATCAGGCAAGTATTTCTCCTATTAGGCATGAGGGTTGGGGTTGTGATTATAAATCCCTCAAATTTGACTTAGACCCCATTTGGTTGGATTAAAAATGAATTTCATTAGTTGCAAATATACTTGTTTTCCATCTAATCGTGTTAGCTAGTGTGTAACTACAATTCCTATTGTGAAAGTATTCTATGTCATTTGATCATACATCTATCGAGTGGGAGAGTTACTACACTCTATTTGAGCACAGCTCATGCCCACAGTTTGCCAGCTAAATAAACATTTGTATTAGTAAATAAAACAACAGAGCTATTTGCACCAATATAAAAATGACATGTAACGTCACTTTTGATGGCGTCGGATAGAGTTACTACACTCTATTTGAGCACAGCTCATGCCCACAGTTTGTCATCTAAATAAACATTTGTATTAGTAAATAAAACAACAAAGCTATTTGCACCAGTATAGAAATGACATGTAATGTCACTTTTGATAGTGTCGGTTACCCAAAAAATACTGACGCCAAAAGACAACGACGTCAGTTAACTAAACCAACCTTCACATATGGTGAAGTCCTGCCAATTTAGAAAAGATATGAGTAACGTTTTTACTTTAACGTCAGTTTCTTTTCATAGAAATCGACGTCTAAAATTACCTGTGAAATATAATTTTTCATGAAAAAATTTACGTCTAAATTTTCAGTCCAACATCGGCTTTTGTAATAACCGATGACACATGTTTTGCATCAAGTCCCCACGGAAAAGTTTATCCCCTCATTAGTTTTCGACTCTAACAACTAAATGAAGACTAATCTCCCTTGGTGAGACAATTCTTTTTTGAGGGGATGGGTCTATAGTGTCAATTTTGCAGAAGAAATCGGTGATCATGTGTTTATGCACCTTATCCCCGCAAACATATTCCCCCCCCCCCAATTTACTCCATTGTAAAACAGACGATTATGGCTCTAACACTAAATGAAATTTTTTGGTTTGGATATGTATGTAGACGTCAATTTTGTCAAAGGCAACCGACGACTATCTATCAACTGTACCGTCGGTGTCGTCTTAAAGTGACAAGTATTTCCCTAATTCAGGGTCTTTTTTTTTTCTTTTGGAGTTAATTGTCGGTTCACCCATATAAACGATGACTATAACCCTAACCTGAGAGAAAATTTTTTAATTTAGATTTGTACCTAGTCGTCGGTTTTTATAGAAGTAACCGAGGACTATTTCACTTCGCCATTGTCTATTATTTTTTAGAAATTAGTCTTTGGTTTTCTCTATCAACTGACGACTAAAACCCTAACCCGAGGGTAAATATTTTTGTTTAGATTTGTACTTAGCTGCAAGTTTATGCAGACGTAACCGATGACTAGTTCCCTTCACCAGTGTTTATTTTAATTTTGTTTAGGAGTTAGTCGCCAATTTTGTCTCTAGAAACTGACGACTAAATCCTTATTTGTCATTTTTTTGTATAACCGGCGACTATTTCCCACTTAAGACACGTGAAATTTCTTCCCCTTTCCGCATTCTCTATTTCATTCTTCGCCCGATCTATCTCTGTGGTGATTCCAGTTTTGCCGCACTCACCATCGTTGGAGCTTGCCACTGCTGGAACTTGCCACCGCCGCCACTGTTGGAGCCGCCATGGTCTCTTTTGGAGCACGTCGTCACTTCCGCCTAAGAAGTTGTTGTGCTTGTCTCCATTGCCACTACTGCTGTCATAATTGTTTTTGTTATTGCTCGCCATCACTGGAGCTAGTCACTGTCGTGGGTCTTGGGTTGCCACTGGAGCTTCTGCTTACATGGACTCTACTTTAGCTCCCTGACTCTGCTTCCCCTACTGCTAGGTAAGAGAGCTGACTAGGTTTTAATTGTTTGATCTCATTGTACCCTACTAATGACTATTGTACCTTATTAATGGCTATCCTATATGAAAAAGATAGAAATGACTTAATATGAAATGCTGATGCCTAATCATTAATATTGCTCAAATCTTATGATTTCTCCCTTTATATCACTATTGAAAATCCCTGATCTTAAGAAAATGTTTCACCCTGAGTAATGAATAATTTACGTGTAATGATTATCTTGATGATGAATATGCATGTACATTAGAGATATTGAAATCAATGTTATAAAATATAATACCTAGACTAAGGTATGGTTAAGATTACAAGATGTTGCTATTATAAATCAACTCATGCATTGTTTGTAATATTAGGACCTATTTGAGGGACACTTTCCAAAGATCTAGTCAAGAATCTCAAATCAAGGTGCCTAATAGTTCATTTAATTAATATTAGTGTTTTCTTTCTCTCTTGATTAATTGATCTAAATAGAAGAATGAATTTAATTAAATGATGTTCCATAAAACCTAGGATATGAATGATGAAACTATGATCATATGTATATGAATGACAACATATATACATTTCCAACATTGGCCTAGAAACCCGTCTGAGATTTATCATTAGGAGTAAATCTTGGATAGTCCCCAATTTGAGACTGTTCTTGAACACTTAATCTCACTGAGTATGTAAGTATATAATGTAGATTCGGTTTTCAAAATATTTCATCAAAACTTTCTCATTTGTTCTCTAAGTAAATATTTTTATACTTGGAGAACTACGGGGAAATGCTGCTAATGTTTTTTTGAAATTTGAATACTTACATTATACACTTACTAGTGGTATTAGGTGTTCAAGAATGGGATAGGTGGTATACATATTCATTATTGAACCCTAAACCCTAATCTTTTAACCCAAAAATCTAATCTTTTAACCCTAAACCCTAATCTTTAAATCCTTATCCCTAAATCTAAAATAATAAACCCTAATCTATATGAAAATCCTTCATTTAATCTATAAACTCTAATACTTGTTTTCTCTTTGATCATAGAATGGATAGTTCATGGATGTCCATTCCAAATTAATGCACCCTAGAGTTTATTGTTGGTCTTGATCAGTTTATTAGATTTGCAAATGAACATAGGAAACAACCTGGAGATAGGTTCTATTGTTCATGTAGGCATTGCAGTAACAACTTGAAAGTTAGCACTAGTGACGAAATAAAAAGTCCCATGTCATGTGCAACGGGATTTTACAAGGCTATATAGAATGGTACTGGAATGGAGAGATTTCAAACCTAAGATTAGTAGATGTCGATAGTAGTTCTTGTTTTGAATAAGAAATTACCACCGATGACGTAGATGTGAACAAACTGATTCCAATAGACATTGTTAATGTGATGTTGGATAGTTGTGGGGTAGAGCACACCAATCCACCTTCCTTATTTAGGAACATTGTACATGATGCTGAAACACCATTATACATAGGTTATACTAAGTTTATGGAGTTGAGCACTATGTTGAGATTGTATAATATGAAGGATAACAATAGATGGAGCGATAAAAGCTTCATGTCATTGTTGTCTTTGTTGAAAAAAATTCTTCCTGAATGAAAAGAGCCAAATGGGAATGAAGGCTAACAAGATACATGCATGCCTGAATGATTGTGTATAATTTTGAAAGGAATGTTTTAATTTGAAATATTATCTAAAATGTGGGGCGTCAAGGTATAAAATGACGACCTCAGGGGAGTCTAAAATTGGCTCTCCTGCCAAGTTGATGTAGTATCTACCTATAATACCATGCTTTCAATGCTTGTTTACCAATGCATAGATGTGGAGAATTTAAGGTGGCATGTAGAGGTTGAGAAAAATAATAATGAGATCCTATGACATGTGTCTGATTCCCCAGAGTGGAAGAAGATTGATTTATTATATCCTAAATTTGGTGAAGAAGTCAAGAATCTAAGACTTGGGCTTTTTACCGATGGGATGAATCCATACAACACATTGTGCAGCCAACATAACACTTGGTTTGTTATGCTTGTTATACACAATCTTCCTCCCTGGTTGTGTATAAAAAATGAGTACATTATGTTTTCATTGTTGATATAGGGCCATAAACAACCTGGAAATGATATCAGCATTTATCTTGAAGCTTTGATTGATGACTTAAAGAAACTCTGAGGTGAAGTTGTGATGACCTATGATTCTTTGTGTAGAGAGACATTTCTTGTGCATGCTATGTTGTTTTACACTATTAATGATTTTCCAACATATGCGATCTTGTCTGGATACAGTGTAAAATGATCCAAAGCATGCGCTATTTGTGAAGAGAACACTAATTCAATATGATTAAAATATGGTGGAAAGACTATATATCTTGGTCATCGAATGTTTCTTTCAAAATTCCATATGTATCAAAGGTTACGTAAAGTGTTCAATGGATCAAATAAGGAATGGAGTGCCCCTAAACCTATACCAGTGGAAGTTGTTTATGAAAGAGTAAAACAATTTATCAATGAATTTAGTAAGAGATCATAATATACCATTCCCACACAAAGTGATAAATCTTTATTCAAGAAGAAGTCAATATTCCAGGATCTTCCTTATTGGAGTTCTTTGGTAGTTAGGCACTGTATCGATGTCATGCATGTTGAGAAAAATATTTTTGATAGCATCATTGGTTCTCTATTGAATATACCAGGTTAGACTAAAGATGGCATCAAATCCAGAATGGACCTGTGTGAATTGTGAATAAGGAAAGAATTAATAGAATAGTTAGTAGTGATCGGAGAATATATTTACCTCCTACTTGTTACACGTTGTCTAGAAATGATAAGAAATCTTTTTGTGAGTGCTTTCTTAATGTTAAGGTATCGTAGGGTTACTCTTTCAATATCCATAGATTGGTATCAATGAAAGATGTGAAGCTGATAGGTCTTAAATTTCATGATTGTAATACTCTAATGCAAAAAATATTGCACGTGGAAATTCACTCTATACTGTTGAAGCATGTAGGGTTTGCAATCACCAGACTTTGTTCCTTCTTCAATAGTCTATGCAGCACAGTTATTGATCCTAAGAATCTTGATAAGTTGCAAAGAGAAGTGGTTGTTACCCAATGTCAGCTAGATATGTATTTTCCTCATTCATTCTTTGATATCATGGTACATCTTGTTGTCCATTTGAATAGGGATGTGAAAATCGTGTGACCAGTTTTCTTGCATTGGGTGTATCCTTTTGAACGATACATGAGCATTTTTAAAGGTGATGTTTGAAACCGTTATCGGCATGAAGGGAGTATTATTGAGGGTTATGTGGTGAGGGAGGTTATAGATTTTTTCAATGACTTTCTGAGTGGTAATGAAGCTCCTGTAAATGACAAGATTATTGAGGACTATTCTGGAAAAGGGACTTTAGGAGCATGCATGAAAGTAATCAGTCATGAGTTGTGGGAACAAGCTCACTTGTATATTTTACACAACATCGACGAAGTGAGTGTTTATATTAAGGAACATACCAATTTCATCAAGAAACAATATCCTTGAGCCAATTCAATGTGGCTTGCTAGAGAGCATAACAAGACATTTATTAAGTGCTTTAAAGATAAACTCTTATATCAACTATCTCAAATGCCAAATAATATTGCTGAAAATATCAAATACCTCACCTTTAAACCAAAAATGAATGTTATGTCTTATGAAGGGTTTGACATAAATAGATTCTCATATTACACAAAAGTGTCAAGATGATAAGAACGTCATCCAAAATAGTGGGGTACCTTTCAAGCGTCTTCATTATTTTTTTCTAATGTGAAGGATAAGAGTCCACGTGAAGCTAAAATGTCATATTACGGTGTCATTGATGACATATGGGAGTTTTACTATGTAGATTTCAGAATTCTATTCTTTAAGTGTAATTGGGTTGATAACGTCGAAGGAGTTATAGTGGATGAATTGGGTTTCACATTAATAAATTTTGAAAAGATTGGCGAGAAGGGTGAACCATTCATATTGGCGTCACAGGCCAAACAAGTGTTTTATATCGATGATCCTGTAAATGAAAAATGGTCATTTGTTCTTCTTGGTAAAAGATAGTTCATTAAAGATCCTATAGATGAAGAAGAGTACTATGATAAGTATGATGACTCCAGTCCATTCTCAGTTGTCTTGCCAACACTAAATATTGAAGCTAGAAATGACTTATATGTGCATGGAGATCACATCGAAGGAATGTTAATTGATAAAAGATCTCAATATTAGAGGCATATTTTTAATTTTAAATATGTTTTTTTAATGTTAGATCGATGTGATCTTTGCAATGTTATATTAATTTCATTAAATGTTAAATGGTAAATGGTAAATGTTAAATGCTTGATTGTTTTTTATATGGCACTTTTTCATATGGCTGACCATGAGTATGATGATCGTGATGATGATCACCATGAGGGTGGGGTGCCGCGTCACAATGTAAGTTCTACAGTATATCTAGATATATGTCCATTTATAAGTTATATCCTATATGTGATCTTTTTATCAATTTTTTGGTTGAGGATGTACCCCCTAAAGACCTTGTGCCACTTGATGAGTATCATAAAAAAACTAAAATATCAGGGGCATCACTATGATGAACAAGTTACTACAATACAGGGTCAATGGACTAAAATTGGTTGTAGATTTTGATCATGTAAGAAATTCAGTTGGAAAGAACCAAAACTCGTTTGTTTCATATCTTGGGGTTCTTATTTGTGTCCATTGTAGTGTAAATGTAAAATCTTGGCATATCGTTCATAAAAGCAAGAAATACTTCATATGGAAAGAACTATGTGTCAGATATTAACATTTATAATTATATTTTACAGTTATTTACAATTCCATTTTTTATAATACTCTATTGAATATATGAAAATTTGCAAAGTATATTTGAACTGGATGAAATCCTACATCATAAAAAAGTGATGCAACATTGTGGGAGGGTCCTAAGGAACTATATGACAACTCTCAGTCGAAAATACATATGAGAGGTTGATAAGAGGAAAAAGTCAGTCACTGAGCAATGGAACTACCTGGGCCCGACTGAGTGGGAGTTGTTTGTTTCCAAGAGAAATACTGATGAATTCAAGGTATTAAGCGTCACTCCCAATTTAATTAGTATACATTCTTATGAATTTATTAATTTATAGATGACCTTGATTGTTACTAACTAATTCAATGTGCTTACTAAAAAGTCTATCAGTGATGCTCAAAGAGTAAGGCGTGCACTGAATGTGCATGACCACACGATGGGTCTAGGTGGCTATGCAGCCCTTTGCCAAAAACTACAGACGTCATCCATTCAGCAGCTTACTGCTCCTACTGCTGAGACTATTGAG
The DNA here is from genome assembly GCA_963693085.1 of Alisma plantago-aquatica. Lineage (NCBI taxonomy): Eukaryota > Viridiplantae > Streptophyta > Magnoliopsida > Alismatales > Alismataceae > Alisma > Alisma plantago-aquatica. The sequence continues at coordinate 790,466,289 of OY856410.1, read as the reverse complement.
TCCTCTACTACTCCCACACCTCTGCATCTCCATGATGTGTGGATAGCTGGGAGGCAAAACAAAAAAGGAGATATAACCAACCCCACAACTGTTGAGGCAGTTGTAAAAATGGTAAAATTCAACTCTAAAAAACACAACAATTAGTATTCATGAATGTTATGTTTACTTAACAACTTCTAGTGATGATGATAAGTGGGAGATTCACAAGTAGAGGAAGCAAGGCCCAATCATCCCTTAGGGAACAAGGTATGAATTGACAGTTTCTCTCAGTAACCCAGAGTATCCTAGACGTGTTAGGGATGCAGGCACCGGTGTGGGCCTAAGAGTGTTCTTTGGGTCATCACAACACAAACATGTCCAAAAATAGGGATTTTTAAAAGTTGAGGAATTTATTCTTTTTTAGAATGTTATTACAAAGAGAATTCAGGAATCAAAAAGGATTTCTTTTTTCCATGTATAGGTAGATGAGTTAATTTATAAGAGAGTCGAGGAATCAATGAGCAAGTGATAGGTGTCTCAAGCTGCTAGTCAGACAGTACCTATGATGTGTCTCTCTTCTCCTATGATAGAGGTGGTTGGGAGTAATCTTATAGACCCACCACCTAGCACGTATGATGTATAGTAGCTAGTTTTTTCAAGATAATATGTTTAGGTATATATATAACATACTTTATGTAAATTTGTAGGTGTTTAGGTCATGCCATCTAAAATTGAAAGAATATGTCGTTGTAGAGGGAGAGGCTTACCCACTCCTTCCAGAGCACATGATTAATGGCACTCGAGTACCCAGTGGTTTGGTTTGTGTGAGCCTGAGACTTGTCTTCCCCGCTTGGAGGCAACATCTATTATCATATGCCCACCCAAATGCTGACACACTTGGTGAAGCAGAAGGCGGAGTGGTATTGTGGCCCGAAGCGGGATTCATCTACACTGATCATGTATGGTAAATTTACATTGCATTAATTTGTATATGTATAAGCATGACAATTGATATAAAATTATATATGCAGGACAAAGGGAAGAAACCCACTACAGCTCGGCGTCCTCCACCTCCACCTCTTCCTTAAGTACCTAGTTGGCTTACAAAGGACCTATTCGACTAGATAGATCCTCAATGAATGGGTATGATAATATGGATAGGCAACATTTTGAAACTTCACCTATTATTTTTTCTATGGTGGAGGATACTATAGGTCAATCGTACGATAATAATATATTTTTACTAGATATTTTGCAGTTGTTCCATTATGCTTGGCTGAATTCATCTATGATAGAATTATGGATATGGTGAGATCTTATTTATATATCTATATATCTCACTTTATATATGATGATCTATTTTCTTATATATTAATACATACATAATATATATTTTACAACCACTTACATAGGGTCTGTAAAGATTTTTCAATGACCTATGTGGGATTTATAGTTCAGTTCTTGTTCAGTCTTATAAATAAAGACCCTACATCATTTACCTTATACTGCTCTATTGCTTATAAAAATTTTGGTGCAGCGAACAAGAACAAGATAATAGCTTCATATAATGTTGGATAAGTCTACTTTGCTTATAATTTTGACTTAAGAAAATTGCATAACATTGTCGATTTTGAGTTATATATTTTTTACTTTCTTATCATTAGAGGTAAGCATTGAGAGTTATCAGTTGTTTTCCTCAAGACGTTGACTGTTTATTATATAGATCCAAAGGGGAACATATTGATCGTTCGAGATACAATTTTAAAAGGCTATTATACATGTTAAAAAAATATATTTATATATGTTAACATCTATTATTACATTTCTATTTACTAATGCAGTTCAATATGTTGCATTAACATATAGGGATTTCAAAAATACTAGAGTAAACATGGACAAGAAAATGAAAGAGATAGTTTGGAAGAATGTGGATGTAGTTTCATGACTGCAATGCATATTTTATTTATGTGAACTATGCTTATTTCTATTTATTAATATTTTTTATGTTGAAATATATAGTATATGGACATAACTATCAGATATGATGCACATGACATCGAAAACATACAACAAGTAATATATAGTCTTGATCGTCATAAGTATAGTCTCATTAGATAATATAAAAATATCAAACTTATTAATTATATATATACTCATTCTCTTTGCAGGGGTTAAAACTAATGACTTCAATATAGAGGAAAATCTATTAGATGGACATATGCCCTATATGATAGAACAATTAGATGACATAAGAAAACAATAGATAAAATCCTTTGAAAGGGAGGTAATTTTGTATTATGATTGGAGTACTGATGATAAAGAATGGCATTTCTAAACTTTGATGTCATTATTTCTGTATATATATGATACTTAAATATGCATGTGTGAATGAATTTTTTTTTAATTGTCTTATTGAAATTTGATCTATGTACATGTGTGTGAATGTGAAGTTGAATGAATAAATTGTGCTTCTTCATGTGTGTGAATGTGAAAATGGATGAATGAAGGGAATTGTAGGTTTCTACATGTGTGTGAATGTGAAAAGAGATGAATGAATGGAACTATGGGTTTCTACATGTGTGTGAATGTGAAAATAGATGAATGAATGAAACTTCAGGTTTCTACATGTGTGGGATTGTGAAAATAGATGAATAAATGGAACTACATGTTTCTACATGTTATGAATGTGAAAATAGATGAATGAATGGAACTGCATATTTCTACATGTGTGTGAATGTGGAAATGGATGAATGAATGTAACTGTAAGTTTCTACATGTACGTGAATCATGTGAATGAATTAATTGTGATTCTACATGTGTGTGAATCGCAGGATGTATATGTTGGTATGTATGCCCTGAGAGCCAATCATGGGATGATTGGTGGGATACATTAAGATTGATTTGATAAGCATCAAAGGCAAGCTTCCAATTCTTTTTGGTTCAGTCATATGAGATAATGATAGAACAGATTGAATGTCTAGAGAATGACAATACTCAATGACGTATGCTTTCAGGTTAAGGACCTGAATGATGATATCATATGGATGCTAAGAGTTTGTACATTCTTATTATGTCCCTATTAATATGTCATTGTGGAAGGTAGATAGACAATAATGACACACAAGACTAGATTGTGGTGTTGGTTGATGACAGAATCTTGTTAGTCATGATATGGAGATATCAAACCAAACACATAAGTACTTGTTAGAGAACAAGTTTATCAGACAGACCCACCATGAGTTTGACACATGGAACCATGACATGGTAGTCACAGTCCGTTCTCACAGTGATGGTGGTGAATGTGATTCTTTGACCTGAAATCACTACACTCAACACATGTCGTTGGGTACACTTTGACACCATCAAACGTAGTCCTGAAACATGGGTTGTTATAAAGGTGATGATTGGGTGGCTTTGACACATGGGGCTTTTGAGGGGTGAATGATAGATATGGGATTTGTCCCTCCTGAGGGAGTTTGATATCCATGGCCACTTTATGAGTAGGATTGAGATAGGCATGCACATGCATGTGTGAATCAGTATGTAATATTGATGTCATACATATCTCCTCCAATATGCTCTGAGATCAAGAAAGTGAATCAACATTGACAGGATGACTGTTCCATGCCTTAAGTTCATTCGGGCTATCAGTGACAAAGGAATTATACATTCATTGTAACACCATTCATGGATTGTGGGATTGAAAGTTGTTCTCCAACTTTCTATTTCACTTGGGCAACACTGATGTGCGACTAGACACCGCTCTTTACTTGTAAAGTCATAAGTGTTATGGACTTTCACTGCCAACGTGAAATGGGCATGCAGGGTCACACACATAGGATTTAACCTGGAAGAGGAGTTTATCTACAAACGCTATTTAGACTGATTACTAAAGAGTTTAGTAGTTCAATTAAACACTTAATCAATTGATAGCTCAAAATCATAGTGTTCAAGGTGTTGGACCAGATGATTAAGAGTATCGGATTGATTGGAACTGCAATTGACTGATTTGCATAGTCGGATGCCCCAACTGATCGGTTCACAGAGTTGAACCAATCAGCTCAGGTTGATGAACCGATCGTCTCAAGTGGTGAATCGATCGGCTCATGTGTCAATGAAATGATCGGCTCAATTGTTGAACCGGTCGATTCGTGTGACCAACCAAGATCCTTTGGAAAGTCAGAAGAATCTTTTTGCAAATACATATTTGTTTCACTTGTACAAATTTGATTTGGACAAGGACTAATATTTTATTAGTGGGAAACAAACATGAAAGTCAATTCGAGTTGGACCAGGACCACGAACTGATCAGCTCATGCTTGAACCGATCGGCTCAGGTCCCCAACCAACCATTTCATGCTTGAAACGATCAGCTCAGATGGCGCAGTTGGTTGTTTTGTGGAAAATCTTGAACCCTTCTACTCCTTTTTTGATCCCGCATTTCCCGGGGTAGAGAACCCTATCCCATGACCCTCCTATATATATAGGGGTAGTGGGAGCTTCTCAGTAACAACAACTCAGAACACCAGTTGCTCTCCAAAGTTGTTGTTCTCTCTGGTTGTGGTAACTGAGAGAGCTCGAGCAAGTGCTACCCGATAAGGGAGGCACAGCAAGGGAAAGACAACTATAGAAAGGCAACTGGTTGTAGGAGAGTGTGTCGGTGACTAGTACACCGACAGGAGGGTGTGACTCCTTCTGATTCCTTATGGGACAAGGATATTGGAGTTCCAGGTGGTCCGTGTGGACTACTTTAGAGGCGGGAGACTTCCACAGCTCAGAGGACGACTGTTAATCCCGACAGTCCCAGTGAGACTAGGAGTTGCATAGACACCATCCAAGATCAGAGGTGAAGACCGTGCAAGTCATGAGGTAACGTCACCGAGCAAGCCTCGGGACAAGGTATGTCTCTACAAACCATCCTTTCTATCATATAGACGTTGACGCGATTCCTTTATTCTGGGTTTGGGAGAAAAAAAATTTTGTTTCCGCTGCCTTCTCTGTCTCCCCTAAAACCCAATAGTGGTATCAGAGCCACATCAACTGCTCTATACTTTAGGATTATCGATGTGATTGATTTTGGTTTGTTGCCTTTATTTATTGCATATGATGCAAATAAAATTGGCTTTATGTATGTCCAATCCTAAATCCACAAATCCCAATATACATATATGATATGTAATATGAATGCACTCGATACGTGTTGCCCTTAAATGAGTTTTGTGGTGGATGTATAGCATGGTTATGGCCAATAAACCCTATGTATGTGTGCTTGGTTGAATGTGGCTGCTTGCATCTCAGTCTGTGCACTGATTACCTAACTCCTTTTCTTGATGTAACTCGAGGTAACTCGAGATTTCTTTCCTACCTTTGCTCCCCCTGAATGTAACTCAGGGTTTCCCAATTTAAATGTAAATAAGATAGATATTTTTATATATTTCTTGTTATGTCAAAGAATGGAGGACAATCTGACGACGAATGAGACGATCAGTTCAAGGTGTGAACCGGTCGGTTGGTGATCCAGACGATCAGCTCGAGGAGTGAGATGAGCGGGTGGCGACCTAAGGAGATGCACGATGACCAAGAGAACCGATCGGTTGGAGGAGCCAACCGATCGGCTGGTGGCACCCAGATGACCGACCAAAGCGAGCAGGTCATTCATGTGATGAGTTGATCAATTCAGACGGCTATAGCACTTCATCATGGATAGGTTGCATGTGATGTAGACCTAGATGACCGTGATTCCTCTTGTCTTGAGGAATCACATTAGGATGGTCATAATCATCGCTTTTATCATTTCGCATGTTTACTATGGGACATAGCATGTATATGATATGTACTATATATTTTGGTGATTGGATATGTATATGTACCTATAAAAACCAAATCCCTCATTAAATATTAAAGTTTTAGATGCCTTCCAAATGCAACACACGTGAAAAGCTTGATCGGCCAAGTGTGGGCACGCCCTAGCGTGGTGCACCGTCTATCTCGTGGAAGCGTGAAGGATGGATATCTGGGTCTGCCCTAGTAGGGTGCATATTCATCGTGTTTGTTTTGGGTCAGACTTAACAAGGTGACCTAGATAGGATCTAGCACCTTGAGGCATGGAAGTGATCATGGCAAGGAGTTGCATATGATGCAATTGGAAAAAGTTGCCTACCTGGAAGATCTAAGTTGTGGGTGACAGCCCTAGCTGGTCCATGACTTAGAGGATTTCAGGATCTTGACCCACTAGAAGATTGTACGCTGCAATCTTCCGAATTGATGGTGAGGGCTATCAATTTGAACAAAAATAGTGGGAGCAATAATTAATTTAAGTCCTAATCATATCGTCAACTTTTTAAATCAATCAAATAAGTCAAAATGGAGTTTTGGACTAAATTGCATATATTTCCTTTTGTAGTACAAATGATAACAAACAAAAATCACTTTTCGTTGTGGTCGGTCCTTGAAAAGGACAAGCTGAATGGGACTAACTTCCACGACTGGTTTAAGACATTGAGAATTGTTCTCACTCAAGAGTGAAAGCTCTATGTCCTGGATACTCCAGCTCCAGAGGAACCTGCTCCTACCGCACCAAAGGCAGAAAGGGATGCTTATAAGAAGCATTCAGAAGATGCCATTGATGCAAAGTTCTTGATGTTGTGCTCCATGAACCACAAGCTGTAGAGACAACATGAGAACATGGGTGTCACTGAGATGATTTAGCATCTCAAGAACATGTATGAAGATCAAGCACTATAAGAGAGATATGATGTCTCCAGGGCACTGTTCAAGTGTGTCATGACAGAAGGAGATCCAGTTGGTCCTCACACGCTCAAGATGATTGGGTATGTGGAGAACCTGATAAGACTGGGATTTCCCCTGAGCCAAGAGTTGGTTATTGACGTGATACTGCAATCATTGCCAGAATCCTATAGTCAGATGAACTACAACATGAACAACTTTGACAAGCCGTTGATGGAGTTGTTTGGCATGTTGAGGACAGCCAAGGCACAGATGAAGAAGGACAAGCCTAAATCGGTGATGATGATCAGCAACAAGAAAGGCAAGTCCAAGCACAAGGGCAAGGGCAAAGCTAAGAAGGGTTCTGATGCTAGCCAGCAGCCCAAGGCGTCTTCAGCTCTCAAGGCCAAGGGAGGCGTGACCAAGAGAGGCAATTGTCACCATTATCAAAAGCCAGGATATTGGAAAAGGAATTGTCCACTCTATCTGTAAGAACTAAAGAAGAAGGAGGCGATAGACGTCTCCACCTGAAGGTGTCATGAAATAAACTTGTAACACTTTTTGAGGTATATGATACCAAGATATAAAGTGTAAAGCACCCAATTAATGGGGCAAATGTTTCCGCCATAGATAGGAGTACTTTAGTTTATTTTCAACCTTGAAGGCATGTAATAGAGTTATGAACTGCTATTTCATATTTGACAATAGATAGAAACACATTATTTTTGCATATTGCATGACAATGATAGAAATTAATAAAGTTGATGTTTCAAAAGATATGATCTTTATGGAAATGCCTTATTTATCTTGTGGTACTTGGTATGCATAAGATAAAATGATGCCCAAAAGTTATTGATAACTCAAATAATCAAATTGGCATAAATCATGAGAAATTCATTTCTAGTTTCCATATGATGGATAAATCTAGACTCTTTTCGGTTAGTGAACCAATGAGAGACACGAATCTCTTGGACATGATTAATCAATCTTCACTAAGGTAGTTGGAGAATGATTTACCTATTAAGTATAATACATGTGATGTATTTACCTACCTATTAGATTTAATGCTAGTACTTCAAACGGGGTTTAGAGAAATACCAATATGAATATCTTGAAGTGTTCAAGAATATCATAGATGAAGTACGAATTTGGTAAAGTGTTAAATTCTTGATGAGATCAATGAATGAAATACTTGAACCAAATGTTTGAGATCCTTATGAGTGATTATGATCGTGTATCATAGTAAGCTCATGATTAAGGCATGGTGATGTCTAAATCAAAAGGAGTCATACTCTAAGGAGTTAGAGGATGATTTTCAAATAGCTAATTTCTTCTTAAATAAAGAATACCCCACACTAATAAAGGACATTAAGAATCATAAGGAGTTGTGAGTTCTTATATCCTTGACAGATACACCTCGACTATCTATGAGATGAGTTGGTCATATAATGAATCAACTATCTAGATGAATATGAGGAACCAGATTTTGAGTTATGGTTTATGACCATTACATCCTAAATGACTTCCATGTGAACCATAAGGTATGACTGTGATGGTAGCACCCATTGGAATGAAATCCATACGTGCAAATGAGTCTGAAGCGTTAAGACACATGGAAAACATTTTGAGAAAGATGATGCTTGTTGATTGCAACTTAATGACTAAGAGATTTGGCATAAGGATACTAAAACCGCATTCCTACAAGGAATAAAATGAGGATGTGTACGTAACACAACCTATAAGGTTTATGAATCCATTAATGCAAATGAAGTTTATAAGTTACAATGGACTAATCAATGTGATTGATTGAGTACAAGCAACTCAGAACTGTGATATTTACTTTGATGATATAGTCAAAGGGTTTAACTGATATGACAAAAATAAAGAAGGGATTTGTGATTTAGTGGGAGCATATTTGTATTCCACATGTCGACGAGGAATTAGATGTTCTAGAATGGAAATCCAAAGTGGAAATTATCTTTAAGGAAGATAGAGATGTTTCCTATGTGATAGCAATAGAGATCTATAGAGATAGTTCTCGAAAACCTCTTGACCTGAAAGGAGAGAGCATGCATTGGCAATCTATACTGAAGGGTTCAGTGTGCACAGATTCAGTGGGAGAAAACTTGTCCATGTTACATGGAGTTAGTATCCCAAGGCCAAGTGTCCAATTCTTATGAAGAATGGGAACATTAAGAATAGATATGGATCTATCATGTATGTAATCATCCCATTATCTTGCATGTATGTACATGGCAAGAATAAAAGGCATTCACCTTGTATGTAGGACATGACAATATGATGTGCTCATCCTGATAACTCGTATGTGGGACATGACGAGTGGATGTATGTCTAGTTCCGGTAAGGGTTACTGGAATACCATAAAAACTTGATAAGTACTTGAGAAGTACTAGTTCTATAGAAATAAGGAAGGGTTCACTATAAAGAGTTACACTGATGCGAACTTCCAAAAATGACATAAAATTAATCGCAAAATATATATGAGATATATAAAAGTGAATGTTTGTTGATAAATGGAAATATTCCATTAAAGCAGTTGAAAAGGAAAAAGTCGAGTATCCGTGTGTTAGAGAACATTAGTGAATACTATATGCATCTGCAAGTTCATGAGATAAACTTATAGCTATTCCGATCATTGATGACAAGTTAGGAGTGCTTGGTCATGCAATGTGGCTAAAGGTTAGCAAAGGAATACTAGATTGCATATTACGGCAACACCATCTCATACGTGTGACGTACAGCGAAGACATGAGAGACATGCAGTTAATACCGACTTTGGCAAGGTGTTTCCATAACTCACTGTGTAAGCACTAGAGCATAGTAACATATGGGACATGTTTGAAGATCACTATGAATATGATTCAAGGGTGATTGGCTCGCAGTGCAAGTGGGAGTCTATTGGTATGTATGCCCTGAGAGCCAATCATGGGATGATTGGTGGGATACATTAAGATTGATTTGATAAGCATCAAAGGAAAGCTTCCAAATCTTTCTGGTTTAGTCATATGAGATAATGATAGAATAGGTTGAATGTCTAGAGAAAGACAATACTCAATGACGTATGCTTTCAGGTTAAGGACCTGAACAATGAGATCATACGGATGCTAAGAGTTTGTACATTCTTATTATGTCCCTAGTCGGATGTCATTGTGGAAGGTAGATAGACAACAATGACACACAAGACTAGATTGTGGTGTTGGTTGATAACATAATCTTGTTAGTCATGATATGGAGATATCAACCCAAAAACATAGGTACTTATTAGAGAACAAGTTTACCCGACAGACCCACCGTGAGTTTGATACATGGAACCATGACATGGTAGTCACAGACCGTTCTCACAGTGATGGTGGTGAATGTGATTCTTTGACCTGAAATCACTACACTCAACACATTTTGTTGGGTACACTTTGACATCATCAAACACAGTCCTGAAATATGGGTTGTTATAAAGGTGATGATTGGGTGGCTTTGACACATGGGGCTTTTGAGGGATGAGTGATAGATATGGGATTTGTCCCTCCTGAGGGAGTTTGATATCCATTGCCACTTGATGAGTAGGATTGAGACAGGCGTGCGCACACATGTGTGAATCAGTATGCGATATTGATGTCATACATATCTCCTCCAATCTACTCTGAGATCAAGAAAGTGAATGAACGTTGACAGGATGACTGTTCCATGTCTTGAGTTCATTCGGGATATCAGTGACAAAGGAATTATACATTCACTGTAACGCCATTCACGGATTGTCGGATTAAAAGTTGTTCTCCAACTTTCTATTTCACTTGGGTAGCACTGATGTGCGACTAGGCACCACTCTTTGCTTGTGAAGTCATAAGTGTTATGGACTTTCACTGCCAACGCGAAATGGGCCTGTAGGTTCACACACATAGGATTTAACCTGGAAGAGGATTTTATCCACAAACAATGTTTAGATTGATTACTAAAGAGTTTAGTAGTTCAATTAAACACTTAATCAATTGATAGCTCAAAATCATAGTGTTCAAGGTATTGGACCAGATGATTAAGAGTATCGGATTGATTGGAAATGCAATATTGACTGATTTGCATAGTCTGTTGCCCCAACTGATTGGCTCACAGAGTTGAATCGATCGGATCAGGTTGATGAACCGATCAGCTCAAGTGGTGAGTCGATCGGCTCATGTGTCAATGAAACGATCGGCTCAATTGTTGAATCGATCGATTTGTGTGACCAACCGAGATTGTTTGGAGAGTCAGAAGAATCTTTTTGCAAATACATATTTATTTTACTTGTACATATTTGATTTGGACAAGGACTAATATTTGATTAGTGGGAAACAAACATGAAAGTCAATTCGAGTTGGACCAGGACCACGAACCGATCGGCTCATGCTTGAACCGATCGGCTCAGGCTTGAACCGATCGGCTCAGGTGTCCCAACCGATCGGTTCAGGTCCCCAACCGACCGTTTCATGCTTGAAACGATCGGTTCAGATGGCGCAGTTGGTTGTTTTGTGGAAAATCTCGAACCCTTCTACTCCTGCTTTAATTCCGCATTGCCCGGGGTAGAGAACTCTGTCCCATGACCCTCATATATATATAGGGGTAGTGGGGGCTTCTCAGTAACAACAACTTAGAACACCAGTTGCTCTACAAAGTTGTCGTTCTCTCTAGTTGTGGTAACCAAGAGAGCCCGAGCAAGTGCTACCCGATAAGGGAGGCACAACAAGGGAAAGATAATTGTAGAAAGGCAACTGGTTGTAGGAGAGTGTGTCGGTGACTAGTACGCCGACAGGAGGGTGTGACTCCTTCTAATTCCTTGTGGGACAAGGAGATCGAAGTTCCAGGTGGTCCGTGTGGACTACTTGAGAGGTGGGAGACTTTTGCCACTTGGAGGACAAATGTCAATCCTGACAGTCTCGGTGAGACCAGGAGCTGCACAGACACCGTCCAAGATCGGAGGTGAAGATTGTGCAAGCCGCGAAGTAACATCGTCGAGCAAACCTCGGGACAAGGTATGCCTCTACAAACCATCCTTCCTATTGTATAGACATTGACGCGATTCCTTTATTCTAAGTTTGGGAGAAGAAATTTTTTGTTTCCGTTGCCTTCTCTGTCTCCCCTAAAACCGAACAGTATATATAGTGTTGATATATAGATAGTCTTGATCATCTTATTATTGTAGGTTTGTGATCTGTTGTTAGGCTGAAATCATAGGATGTTGTAAACATGTAGTTCAGAACTGAACTGTAGGTTCTGCATCCTGCTAACCAGCCAAACAGTAGGCCTGCAAGCTGATATTTAAAAAAATAATACTTAGTCGTCGGTTATTTAAAAGAACTGTCAATGTAGGTCTATGTCGTCGGTTATTTAAAAGAACTGTCAATGTAGGTCTATGTCGTCGGTTATTTATAGAAAATCGACGATTGTGTCCTAATCCGGGCCAAACTTTTTTTGTTAGGGTTTGGAGATAGGAGTCATTTTTTGGAATCATAATCTACGGCAATTTGTAGCTTTATTGTCGATTTTACTTAGAATTGATGACTATGAATCAAACATGAGATCACTTTTTGTTTGGAAAGGAAGTTAGTCGTCAATGTTTAATGATATAACCGACGACTGCGGTCGTAAGCCAAGCTAATTTTTTATTCGGTTATGAAGATAGTCACTGATTTCTATAGATAACTGACGACTATGGCTCCTACCGGTGTCAGTTTTTTTTTGTTGAAATTGGAGCCGGCTCTGTGTGGTCGGATTTAGAACCGACGTCGTATGCCTCTACCTTTAGTGTCACCCACTTGGGTGTCGTTTGAAAACTGATGTAAAATGTCCATTTTAACTGACGTTAAAGGTAGTATCCATACTAGTGATGGTTCAAAACGTTGATTAGGACATGAGATTGATTCCCATACAATGTGTTTTCTGAATAATACTAATGACACCAAACAAAAACAAATGAACGACAATAAGTCAAGGGACAAGCAACCGAACAAATGCCGTGTGTTGGTGTTCTATTTTACAATTCTTGTTCTGAAAATCATACTTGGATACGAGAACACACATAACCAAATGAGCCCGTAGACACAACAGTCAACCATTAGAAAGAATGTGTAAACAATCAATGCGTTATCATAAATTTCAAATATGATACATTTGATGTCCTAGCACTAGAGAATGTGGAGCTGCTAAAAAATGTCTGAAAGGTTATTATGCATTATAAAATTATGAACCCTTATCAATGAAAACATTTTTCACAAGATAAATTTTGCTATTTGTCAGTAAATGTAATTTCTAATTTTCTGTTAAAATTACGTAGGATATGCTGTTTCATTTTAGGCGCCTTAATCATAGAGAAATTCTCTAACAAAAATGTGTTAGTTTTAAAAGCTAACCACACCGTTCAACCACCTAAACAATTTTATTCCCAACTGGAAGAAGGCGTACATAGATAGTGACAAAGTATACTTCGGAAGGAAGCAAATCCAACATAAATGATTGCTGCCTGGGGATTAGATTATAGTACACGCGGTTTCATCGATTGCTTGTATCACCTTGCTACCCCTACTCTGGGAGTGCCGAGTGGGACACCAAGTACCTCTCCCCTTTTTCTTTCTCCATTTGTGCCGTGTTTGCAAATTGCAATTCCAGTTGTCAAGGCTAGCTCTATCTATAAATAGCTACTCTCTTCCCTCGTTCGTTCACCATCATTTCACCGGAGACAAAAATCCAAACCGGCCGGTAATATCTGGCCTGCTTCCTTTGTCCTCTAATACACAGACGCACACTGACGATTTCATCTACTATGGATTGCGCCGTCGCTGTTACTTCGGGTCCGTTCGTCAAACCAGCATCACATCTTACAACCTCCATTTCCCACCTCCCCAGTACCTTCTCCGCTCCGCTGCAGAGACGCCACGGGATGAAGATAACCCTTCTCCCTCTCCGCGTCGCGGCCATTAGGCGTGACCACGGTCCTTACAGCCACGACGACGAGAGCGACCCAGCTCCCTCCATCTCTTCCCCCTACTCTCCCTTTCCTTCCTTCTCCGCAGGCCGCACCGTCGACGAGGGCATGCTCATCCTACGCAAGCGCATCCGGGACGCCGAGATGGCCGAGACGAACTACGAGCCCCCAAAGGACTGGGCTGACTGGGAGCGCGCCTACTATACCAAGTACGGCTCCGACGTGTGCGCCGCCCTCGGGGTGCTTCAGGCATTTTTGCTTGCCACGAGGCCGTCTGTTGCGCTTGGCGCTGCCGCGGTGGTCGCTCTGTCGTTACCGGTGTCTGCCGGGGCCGTCCTCTTCGCGGCCGTGCAAGGGGCCAGGGTCGTGGGTGTGGGGATGGGGCTTTGGTGATCGTCCACCGTCGGAGCAGACTAGCAGAGTCGTCATCTAGTTATTTAACATCCCGTCCAGAGCATGTAATCGTTATGTATTAAAGTTGGCTCAAAAATACAAAATTTTGTTTGGCTACTGTAACATATTGCGTTTGGACATAATTTTGACAAATAAAATAGTAAAGTGGTTCAACCACTATACATGTTAATTATTTGTCTGTATTTCGTCTTTGCGCGCAATTCAACTAGCCGGCACCCAGAATTTTGCGAGCTGAAGTGGATTCTAGTCGTTCAATTTGGTGCTTTTCAATTGAGTGGTTAAACAGATAATTGTAAATTTAAGCTACATAATACATAACATCTTCTCTATCTCATCACACGCCCAAGGACCGAGGGAAAAGGACCAAGAGACTTTTAAACTTAACTAAACACTACCTTCTAAGCATCTGGGTGATACATCCTTCAGCTTCCTCGTGTTGACGCTGACCTGAAAAATGTTTTAGTATGTTGGTGAGCTACTAGTTCAGTGAATAGAATTTTACCCAACCATCACAGATAACTCATTTATGTTTATTAATTAGAATAATATGCAAGAAATACTACACTGAGAAGATCTAAAACAATATAGTTTAAATATCAGGAAATATCAATATCTCTTTAAAAAAACAATTGCTGCAAGCTATAGTTACAATTAAATAATAGAGATTATCAACATTATTTAAAGAACAACTCATACGAATCTAAACTCCATCTTTTTTAACTCTTTAACTTATAAGAAACTCAGTGAACCTTTATGAACATATTTTATCTTATGCCCTGATCATATGCAGTGTACTCTACATATGAAGACTCATAGCGAACTACGATCCCACTGTACCAGACTTAGCCGACACCCTGGGATCGCTAAGTCTGACTACTCTCCTGGTCTACAATAGGAAAATTGACTCTCTGGCCTCGGCACTCCTATGGTGCCGTAAACTGGACTCCTCCTCTAACATGAGCACACAAGCGGAGAGTCAAGCCATGCCACCAGGACTTCTGGTTAATGTTGGACATGCTTTTCTGTACTCTCGTGCCACCAAGACTTCTAGTTAATGTTGGACACGCTTTTCTATACTCCAGTGCCACCAGGACTTCTGATTGATGTTGGACACTGTAAACTATAATTTAAGGAGACTTCCACTAGGGTTTCATCCCCTGTACCACCTGTTGGTACGCTCCGACCCATGTATACTAGACAATACCAGGGTTAGTGTTATAACCCCAATTTTTCCAAATTATGTAATGAAATTGTGAATCTCCTTTTTAAAGATAAATGAAATCTGTGGTTGATGTGATGAGTTGATTTGAATGGATTTGTGTTTGATAGTTTGTATGTTTTCTTATTGGGCCTTTTTTGCCATTGAGCTCAATTGAAGGAGAAAAAGAAAAGGATTAAAAGAATACATAAAGAAATAAATGAAATAAGAACAAAAGGATAAGGAATGATTTCCCAAAAATAGGATTTCGAGTTAATAGATTCCTTAGGGTTCAAGGAACTCAGAATTTGAAAATAATAATAAAAGAAATAGAAAGGACATGAAAAATATGAGTAATTGAAGGATAACTTGCAAACCAAGAAAAGGGATCGTACTTTTAAGATAATAACTTCAAATTTTGTAGTATGGAAGATAAAAATATAATTGAGTTTCCCTCAAAATATGAAGTAAAAAGGAGTTACCATTTGGGAGTTATGAATTTTCCAAGATATCATTGAATAAGGAATGTAATTCGAATTATTTGGAAATTTATTTCCTTTTTGCTCAAGCACGCGTGATGAGGACCCTTGGATTTAGATCCAATGGGCGCTGCTCATCGTCCCAAGTCCCAGTGGGACGAGGACTGTAGCCACAACAGAGGGATTTTGTTCCCTTGATTTTGTGGTCTGTGATACGTGAGCATCCTTGGAAAGTCCTTTGAGTCCGGGAGTAATAGGAGAAGTTTCCCGACCCTGGTTTGTTGGGGTTTCGACCTGATCTTGCGAAACGCCCAATTGGGCTAGGACTGGGGTTGCGGCTAGGATTGGGAACCCTAACAGGGACCTCCCATGGCCTATATATAGGGGACCTCTCGGTCCCTTGTTCCAGAGCGATCTCGACCGACTCCTCATCGTTCCCCGCAGCACACTAACCTGCTCGATTGACTCTTCTCTGGCGAGGGTGCCACCGCGGCGCTAGAAGCAGAAGACGAAGGAGGACGACGCTCGGCCGTCGTTTGATCCAGATCCGACAGTGCAAGGAGGGGGTCGACTGAGTTAAGTTGCTCAAGTCGCGGGCCGATAGACCGAGAGTCCATCGTGGACTCAGGGCGATCCAACGAACCGAGAGGCGACTGACGAGGAGCGTCAGATCAGAGAGGGATCTAGCGGCGCACCGATCCAACAGACGACTATTATTGGTAATTTCGCCTCTCTACTGAATATTCAAGAAAAAGGGTTTTCTTTGCAAAATTCGTAGTAATAGCTAGGAACCTCATATGACAAAACTTTGTATATGAAAGTTATGTAGAAAAATACGAGGAATCCGATAAAAATGATTTGAGAACCTAGTTCTTCTCTGTTTTGAAAAAGTACCATAATTTGCTAATAAAGTGTATTAAAAATTGATGAGAAACCCTAATTGAATGTTAAGAGTGTAATTTGGTAAATCAATAGGTCAAATTGATAAGTTTAACCCTGTTAATGATAAAAGTGGTTTGACTATCTATTTGAATGAAAAATTTCTTAATTTAGAGTTGTAATACCTAAAAGAAGGTTAATTCTACATGGAAACCCTAATTTGGGATAAAAAGAGATAAAAATCATATTTTGTGGAATAAAATAATCAGATGCTTAATAAAGGAGTTTCAATGAGAAATTAGGGGTTTTATGTAGTTTTGATAAATTAAGGATGATAATAAGGAAAGAAGAAGTAAAAACCCTAATTTCTAAAGGAACCCTAAAATAGGAATTGAAACCCTAAGTAATGTGATGAAAATTGGATAAATATTAATAAAAGGAAAATTGTACTTTTATTTCAGGATTTCTCTTCCTCATTGCTTGCTTGATTGGGTTTCTCTGCATATTTGATTATATCTTGAAATCTGCAACCAAAGGTATGTGGTTATGCTTATGAATATCTCGAGATAGATTTCTGAGGTTTTCCGAGATTTTCACTGATGACTTGAATAAACTGTTGGATGAATTTAGTTCTTGCAAACTATAATGTGGCTATGACTATCACAAAGGATATATGCCTACAAGCTCAGATCCTGGTTTTCTCTGTGGCATTATAGTTGACCTAGTACATGGCTGCCTATGGGTAGGTCCATCAGGTCTATGGATGACCTAGTACATGGCTACCTACTGGGTAGGTCCATCAGGTCTATGGATGACTTAGTACATGGCTACCATTGAGGTAGGACCATCAAGTCACATTGAGTTAGACATTGGGCTATCTTCGGGTAGTTCCATGCGACTCTATTACCTGGAAGAGAGGTGGTATCCATGTCCACTACAGGGACAGCCCAGAGTTCGAGAATATGTATGGATTGAGTTGTATGGCTTAAAATGTAATCTTGATTGTTAAATGATTAATTGAATGATTATATTGTTAACATAGTTGAACATTATCTGTTTCCTCCACATACTAGCTTCGGCTGACCGTCGTTTTGTTTGTCGGCAATTTAGGTACAAATCTCAAAAGTACAAACAGTAAAGTGACACATTGTGAATTAAAGAATTAAAGAACAAGGAGGAATTAGTTAGAATAGCTCATCTATGGTTAGAAGTTTAGTTTATTCCAAACTTTTCAAAGGTATGCAAAAAATTTATTACCATTTTTCAGTATAGTCTGTTAGAATTTAATAATTGTTTTTGGTTATATGTTGAACCTTTGATCCGGAGTTTATGGGTGCGGCTTCAACCTCTTGGTCTCCCTTAATTGGGGGTTACCGAAATGTGGGGTTGTAACATTTGGTATCAGAGCCTAGGTTCTTCATGTAATCATTAATAATTATTAAATTTTTACAAACTCCATAGAACCCAAGGGAGTTATTCGAGGATTATCCGAAAGACGGAGGTGTCTAGAAAAGGATCACGACCGGGGGCTGGCAATATTTTCCTCCGCACCGCTAGTCGGAATACGAGGACTCCCGGATCCGTGTGACTGCCTGGCCAAAGTCTTAGGGTATGATTCGAAATAAGATACCTTTAAGACTCTCTCATCTTATTCGTCCCTTCTCATCACATATTCTATTAAGGCTTTAAGAGTAGGATTCTCTCTCTCTCCTCAATACTCAGGTGGTATGGGCAAGAAAGTTAAGGGTTTAAGAATCCTCCATCAAATTAATAAAAGATATGTAATGAGATATCACTGAACATAAGTATAACTAGTTTTATGATAAACTAAAAGGTTGTTTGTTATGCTTATGTAGATGGCTCGAACAAAGACTGTTGCTATTCCTTAGGGCTCTGGGAATCCAGCTAGGAGTGTTTGGCCTCCCTGTAAAGGAAAGGAGTCTTCTGAAAAGAGAAAGAGGAACCATGATGGTGGATCCTCTAAGAAGAGGAAGAGGCCTGAAGAAGTCACTCATGGGGTCCCTAACCCTAACCCGGTACCATTTAGTAACCTGAACCAAGAAGAAGACCAAGGATATGAGGAGCAACATGTGTATGAGGAAGAAGCCAAGATGGAAGAGGACCAAGATGGTGAACTAGAACCGACCATGATGATCCACACCCCTAATACCTTGTGGATATAGCAACAGAGGAAGTTGACAGAAGCTATTAACGCTTTGGCCCTTCGAGACTTAGCTAGAGCTGAGAATGGTGAGACATACCCTATTCGTCCACGTGTGGGAGCCACCATCCTAGACTTTGTCAAGCTGAACATAGAAAAGTTCTGGGGAGAAGATAAGACTGATGTGGTTGATAAAGCAGAAGACCGGATACTTGCAATAGAGAATGGTTTCCGCATGCTTGAAGTACAGCCAAGCAAGAAGGTCCTCTTTGCTGCTCACCTCCTGGAAGGAGCAGCTAAGATATGGTGGGAGACTCACATCACAGGCCCAGATCTGATTGAGCAACCAATGGCATGGGCTGATTTCAAGACCATCTTCACTTCTAGATTCGTCCCTCTTGCAGCTAAGAAGGAAAAGGAAAGGGAATTCACTAATATGACTCAAGGAAATTCCTCTGTGGCAGACTTTGGGCACAAGTTTCGAGTCCTGGCACGTTTTGGGTACAAGATGGATGAGGAAAGGAGGGTGGATCACTTCATAGAGCATCTTCACCCTACCATCAAGCCTCATGTGATGGCAAGCAAGCCTAAAACCTTCGTTGAAGCCTACAACACTACCTTAGACATGGAAAGGACTGTGATGCCTGCTCAGCTTCCGCCCAAGGGGTATTTGGGTTTCACTGAGGGAACCCGAGGTCAGAAGAATCATCATAAGAAGGGTCCAGGACGTCATCAAGCCAAGGGAAGACATGAAGGAAAAGGAAAACCCCAGCCAAAAAACAACCGACCGCGGGGCCGCTCTTGTGGGAAATGGCATCCTGGTGAGTGTCGCCACAAGAAGAAGGTCTGCTTTTGTTGTCAGCAAGAGGGGCATATCCTGGCTGCTTGTCCCCTACCAGCATCAAAAGGACCAGGTCCAGTGGCAGCCCCACCTGTAGTTGTGGCCCCACCTGTTGGAGAAAGAAGACAAGCTTGAGTGTTCGCTATTGACAATGAAAAAGCTCAAGCTAATGCTAATTGGTTGATTGAGGGCAATAACCCTTAGAGTTTTTCTTTATGTATTAAAAAGTTAAGCATGTAATGGTCTAATGTATGATGAAAAATGATGTAGGCATGCTTGAATTCATGGGACATAATGTAAAAGCATTATTTGACTCTGGATCAACTAATACTTTCATTTCGAGGAATCTTGCAACTATGCTTTGTTTGGATATCAAGGATTTAGGATATGTCCTAGATGTTACAACCCCGAGTGGTCGAATCTTTACCTCTCTTTTGAAAACTCCGGTGATACCTATGAAATATCGAGATCATGAGTTTCCTACAGACTTTATCCTTCTTGACATGAATGATTTTGATGTGATCATTGGAATGGATTGGCTTTATACCTATAGGGCCCATATTGACTGTAAGGAAAAGAAAGTAATCATTAAGAAACCAGGTCACCCACCTTTTGTCATTAGAGGTAGGAAAGATGCCACCACAAGCCTGTATGTGTCATCCTTGAAGGCAGAAAGGATAATGAGTAAAGGTTGTCAAACTTTCCTAGCAGTTGTTACCGATCCCGAACCCAAGGTGCAACCCTTAGAGGAAATAGAGGTAGTCAAGAGCTATGCAGATGTTTTTCCAGATGATCTACCTGGGATTCCTCCTGAGAGAGAGGTGGATTTTTCCATAGAGCTAGCTCCAGGAATAGGCAATATTTCACGTGCACCTTATAGAATGGCCCCTGTAGAGTTGCTCGGGTTGAAAAAACAATTGCAGGAATTGCTAGACAAGGGTTTTATCCGCCCTAGCACATCACCATGGGGAGCTTCAGTTCTTTTTGTAAAGAAAAAGGATGGCTCGCTCCGTATGTGTATAGACTATCGGATGATCAACCAAGATATCATTAAGAACAAGTACCCTTTACCCCGAATAGATGACATGTTCGACCAATTGAAGTCTGCTCGAGTCTTTTCCAAAATTGACATAAGATCGGGTTACCATCAGTTGAGAGTCAAGAGTGAGGACATTCCATAAATAGCTTTTCGAACACGATATGGCCATTATGAGTTTGTGGTTATGCCTTTTGGATTGTCCAATGCACCCAGTGTGTTCATGAACCTTATGAATAGTGTGTTCCAACCCTTCCTTGACTTGTTTGTCATAGTGTTCATAGATGACATATTAGTTTATTCCAATGACTTAGAACAACACTGAGACCGCCTAAGTAAAGTCCTTGATATCCTGAGAAAGCAGAAGTTCTATGGGAAATTCTCAAAATGTGAGTTTTGGATAGACCGAGTCATGTTCCTTGGACATATCATCTCAGGAGGAACAATCGCAGTGGATCCAGCCAAGGTGTCAGCAGTTCGAGACTGGCCTACACCGAAGAACCCCTCCGAGATCCGAAGCTTCTTGGGGTTAGTAGGATACTATCGGCGTTTCATTGCAGATTTCTCAAAGACTGCCTTGCCTTTGACCATGTTGACTCGGAAGGATGTGAAGTTTATGTGCTCCGATGTTTGTGAGGCTCGTTTTCGGGAACTGAAAGAAAAGTTGACCACTGCACCAGTTTTGACTCTACCATCAGGCAATGAGGGTTTCATGATCTTCACCGACGCGTCCAAAATGGATCTTGGCTGTGTGTTGGAGCAGAATCGGCATGTGGTTGCATATGCTTCCCGACAACTCAAGCCCAATGAGGCGAATTACCCGACGCGTGACTTAGAGCTGGCTGCTATCATTCATGCTTTAAAGATTTGGCAGCATTACATGTATGGTGCTACTTTTGAGATCTTCACTGACCATAAGAGCCTAAAGTACCTTCTGACACAGAAAGACTTAAACCTGCGACAACGAAGATGGATGGAATACATGAAGGATTACAACTTCACCATTGCCTATCATCCGGGGAAGGCAAATGTCGTAGTAGATGCTTTAAGTCAGAAATAGCTCAGGTGTGCAGCTGTGTAGTCCAGTCAGTGGAAGAGATTAGAAGAGCTGGTGAAATGGTCTCCTCAACCGTTAAATGATCGAGTTCGATTGGCCAACATCCAGATACAGTCTGAATTGTTGAGTGAAATTGTGGCAGCACAGTTGGCCAGTTGGGAACTTGACAAGATGAGAGGCTTAATGAAGAAGCCTCAAACCCCCTTTCTTTGGGAGTAGATGGAGGGATCAAATTTGAGAACCGTATATGGATTCCTGAAGACTCACCACTGAAAGAACGCATCTTACAAGAGGCTCATGGTTCTAAGTACACAGTACACCCAGGGACTACCAAGATGTTTAAGGACATGTCGAGGTTTTTCTGGTGGCCAAGAATGAAGAGAGACATTGCAGCTTATGTGGCTAGTTGTCTTACGTGCCAAATGGTGAAGGTTGAACATCAATGACCCGGTGGACTTTTACAGTCTATAGAGATTCCAGAATGGAAATGGGATCAGATCACCATGGAATTTGTGGTGGTTTTACCCCGGAACAAGAGAGGTCATGATGCGATATGGGTTGTGGTGGACCGCCTTACCAAGTCAGCACACTTCCTTGCACTGAAAACCACTACCAAGGTGTCAGATTTAGCTGAGTTGTACATCCGAGAGATAGTGCATTTACATGGTATACCCAGCTCCATCATCTCCGATAGAGATCTGAAGTTTACTTCCAAACTGTGGAAGCAGGTTCAAGAAGAACTTGGTACAAGGTTAAAGTTCAGTACCGCTTATCACCCCTAGATAGATGGACAGTCAGAAAGGGCAATCCAGACTTTAGAGGATCTATTGAGAGCTTGTGTACTCGATTGGGGTGGATCATGGGAGCATTACTTACCTTTAGCAGAGTTTGCTTATAATAACAGTTACCAAGCCAGTATCGGGATGCCTCCATATGAAGCTCTATATGGGAGACTGTGTCGGTCACCACTTCACTGGGATGATGTTTGTGAGAGGACCTTGTTGAGATCAGATGAACTCCAAGTGTATGCTGATAAAGTCGCTTTGATCAGGCAATGGCTAAAGAGAGCCCAGGATCGACAAAATTCATATGCTGATGCGAAGAGGACTGATGTGCATTTCACTATGGGAGAACATGTTTTTCTAAAAATCCGACTACTCCGAGCTATAGCTAAGAACAGAGGAAAGTTGAGTCCCCGATACGTGGGTCCGTTTGAAGTATTAGAACGGATTGGTGATGTGGCTTATCGTTTGGCATTACCCCCTCAATATAGTATGATGCATGATGTGTTTCACGTGTCCAATCTGAAGCGATATGTGCAAGATCTGAGCCATGTGTTGAGCATTGAACCTATTGAGCTTCAAGGAAAGCTGTCTTATCCTGAGTTACCTTTGCGTATTATAGATACTAAGGTAAAAGAGCTCAGAAATAAGAATATAGAGATGGTAAAGGTTCTTTGGAAACACCATGGAGAGGATGAGGCCACATGGGAGCTAAAGACAGACATGGAAAAAGCATATCCTGATTTGTTTGTTTGATTGTTGAATTTTGAGGGCAAAATTCCTATACGGAGGGGAGGATGTTATAACCCCAATTTTTCCAAAATATGTAATGAAATTGTGAATCTCCTTTTTAAAGATAAATGAAATCTGTGGTTGATGTGATGTGTTGATTTGAATGGATTTTGTGTTTGATAGTTTGTATGTTTTCTTATTGGGCCTTTTTGGCCATTGAGCCCAATTGAAGGAGAAAAAGAAAAGGATTAAAAGAATACATAAAGAAATAAATGAAATAAGAACAAAAGGATAAGGAATGATTTCCCAAAAATAGGATTTCGAGTTAATAGATTCCTTAGGGTTCAAGGAACTCAGAATTTGAAAATAATAATAAAATAAATAGAAAGGACATGGAAAATATGAGTAATTGAAGGATAACTTGCAAACCAAGAAAAGGGATTGTACTTTTAATATAATAAATTCAAATTTTGTAGGATGGAAGATAAAAATATAATTGAGTTTCCCTCAAAATATGAAGTAAAAAGGAGTTACCGTTTGGGAGTTATGAATTTTCCAAGATATCATTGAATTAGGAATGTAATTCGAATTAATTGGATTTTTATTTCCTTTTTGCTCAAGCACGCGTGATGAGGACCCTTGGATTTAGTTCCAATGGGCGCTTCTCATCGTCCAAGTCCTAGTGGGACGAGGACTGTATCTACAATAGAGGGATTTTGTTCCCTTGATTTCGTGGTCTGTGATGCGTGAGCATCCTTGGAAAGTCCTTCTTTGAGTCTGGGAGTAATAGGAGAAGTTTACCGACCCTAGTTTGTTGGGGTTTCGACCTGATCTTGCGAAACACCCAATTGGACTAGGACTGGGGTTGCGGATAGGATTGGGAACCCTAACATGGACCTCCCATGGCCTATATATAGGGGACCTCTCGGTCCCTTGTTCCAGAGCAATCTCGACCGGCTCCTCATCGTTCCCCGCAGCACGCTAACCTGCTCGATTGACTCTTCTCCGGCGAGGGCGCCGCCGCAGCGCTAGAAGCAGAAGATGAAGGAGGACGATGCTCGGCCATCGTTTGATCCAGATCCGACGGTGCAAGGAGGGGTCCGGCTGAGTTAAGTTGCTCAAGTCGCGGGCCGATAGATCGAGAGTCCATCGTGGACTCAGGGCGATCCAACGAACCGAGAAAGAAGGGCACGCGCATAGTAGAGTCGACTGATGAGGAGCATCAGATTAGAGAGGGATCTAGTGGCGCACCGATCCAACAGACGACTATTATTGATAATTTCGCCTCTCTACTGAATATTCAAGAAAAAGGGTTTTCTTTGCAAAATTCATAGTAATAGCTAGGAACCTCATATGACAAAACTTTGTATATGAAAGTTGTGTAGAAAAAGACGAGGAATCCGATAAAAATGATTTAAGAACCTAGTTCTGCTCTGTTTTGCAAAAGTACCCTAATTTGCTAATAAAGTGTATTAAAAATGGATGAGAAACCCTAATTGAATGTTAAGAGTGTAATTTGGTAAATCAATAGGTCAAATTGATAAGTTTAACCTTGTTAATGATAAAAGTGGTTTGACTATTTCTTTGAATGCAAAAGTGCTTAATTTAGAGTTGTAATACCTAAAAGAAGGTTAATTTACATGGAAACCCTAATTTGGGATAAAAAGAGATAAAAATCATATTTTGTGGAATAAGATAATCAGATGCTTAATAAAGGAGTTTCAATGAGAAATTAGGGGTTTTATGTAGTTTTAATAAATTAAGGATGATAATAAGGAATAAAAAAGAAAACCCTAATTTCCAAAGGAACCCTAAAATAGGAATTGAAACCCTAAGTAATGTGATGAAAATTGGATAAATATTAATAAAAGGAAAATTGTACTTTTATTTCAGGATTTCTCTTCCTCATTGCTTGCTTGATTGGGTTTCTTTGCATATTTGATTCTGTCTTGAAATCTGCAACCAAAGGTATGTGGTTATGCTTATGAATATCTCGAGATAGATTTCTGAGGTTTTCCGAGATTTTCACTGATGACTTGAATAAACTGTTGGATGAATTTAGTTCTTGCAAACTATAATGTGGCTATGACTATCACAAAGGATATATGCCTACAAGATCAGATATTGGTTCTCTCTGTGGCATTATAGTTGACCTAGTACATGGCTGCCTATGGGTAGGTCCGTCAGGTCTATGGATGACCTAGTACATGGCTACCTATTGGGTAAGTCCATCAGGTCTATGGATGACTTAGTACATGGCTACCATTGAGGTAGGACCATCAAGTCACATTGAGTTAGATATTGGGCTATCTTTGGGTAGTGCCATGCGACTCTATTACCTGGAAGAGAGGTGGTATCCAGGTCCACTGCAGGGACAGCCCAGAGTTCGAGAATATGTATGGATTGAGTTGTAAGGCTTAAAATGTAATCTTGATTGTTAAATGATTAATTGAATGATTATATTGTTAACATAGTTGAACATTATCTGTTTCCTCCACATACTAGCTTCGGCTGACCGTCGTTTTGTTTGTCGGTGATTTAGGTACAAATCTCAAAAGTACAAACAGTAAAGCGACACATTGTGAATTAAAGAATTAAAGAACAAGGAGGAATTAGTTAGAATAGTTCAGCTGTGGTTAGAAGTTTAGTTTATTCCAAACTTTTCAAAGGTATGCAAAAAATTTATTACCATTTTTCAGTATAGTCTGTTAGAGTTTAATAATGTTTTTGGTTATATGTCGAACCTTTGATCCGGAGTTTATGGGTGCGGCTTCAACCTCTTGGTCTCCCTTAATTGGGGGTTACCAAAAGGTGGGGTCATAACATTTAGGTCGTTTCACCCCTAAGGCACAGACCTCACATAGGGGTTCTACGGTGTTCAGGGCTCTTAAGTCTATTGTTTTATTATTCCTGGAAAGCTCTTACTATATTATATCCCTCTCTTACTTATTCTTGACTTTGGTATCTCTATGGTACCATGTGTATTTATCTGAAACTTATAATTACAACATGTATATCATTTCTAACTTGGCAATGCAATAACTCAAACATTGTAATTTACTGAGAAATCAACATACTGAAAATGTAAGCAGACTTAAATTCTTAAATAAATAGAAATCATATCAACTTGGCACATATATGCTGAAATCATACAAATGATCATTGTAACATGCTAACAAGAGTTATTTACTCAATATATATGAAATTGTCAGTATCACTTGTAAATTATCTAAAATTCCTCAATAATCATGCACATCAACCTAAATTATGGGTTGAGCATCACATAACTCAATTAAAGATTAATTTACTTGTCATGGCAAGATTCAACATATAAACATATGCAATAACCCAAATCTTGAACTATGCATCACATAACTTAATTAAGTTTATAATTACTCATCATGTCATGAATTATTAATATTAATTGAAATTTCAAATGATTTCTTGAGTTGAACATCTCATCACTCAAATAAGAGTTAAATCATTATCATGGCACCAATTAGTATTAATAATTAGAAATTCCTAATAATATCTTTGAGCAGCGTGTCAATTTGAGTAAATATTAAATCATTCACATTAAATATGACCTAGAGCATGCATCTAGATTTTCTTTCAATGTTTTTCATATCGTCATCATTTCTTTGAAATTTTACATCAATTGAATTACTAAAATCGTGCAGCCTGGGTTTATACCCAAACTATCCGGTTACTGGTCGTGCGCCACTGGTTTCAACATTTAACAGGGTAAATTGGGTTCAATCAATCATGTAATTTCACTAAATCACATCGCATATATCAATCAACTAATTAGCGTCGAGCAAGCGTTAATAATTTAAATGTGCAAATTAGGAGTCGAGCAGTGTCGGCACTACCCGGCACCTGCGTGAACGCTGACATCTGTGAATAATACTACTGATTCGACTGGGATTGCATCTAGGGGGTTGTCCTCAACCTCGAAATTGCATGGATTTGGACCTATTGCAATCGAATAGTAACTTCTCACGTACAGGTTCACAGACTCACACACAACGCTGCTTGATTTGGGTGTCGATCGATGTTGCTTCGTGCTTGGACCTTAAAGACGAGTTCAAAGCATCATTCCTCGGTGCTTCCTCACACCCAAGGTGGCTCAAAACCACGGTTGTAGTTGCTCCTGGCCGGACCTGCTGCAAGCAAGCAGTAACACACACACGTTCAAGTTGGAAAGGAGGGCTAGGTGAGCCTAATCGCGGCTATTGGCTGCGGATCCAAGCTTGAACCTCAAGGTCGAGCTTGATGTCACCTTTTACTAGGTGCTTCTCGCTCCCAAAGCAGCTCCTGGCCTGACGTTGTAGTTGTTGCACGGTGCTACTACTCGGGGCGCCGCCCTGCAGGTGGGGTGGTCACGATTTGGGTGAGGAAGATGGAGGAGGAAGGAAGGAGAAAGGCAAGGGAGGTGGCGCCCTGGCTGGTCGGGACTATGGAACTCGAGATTCGACCCTAATTTCCCCTCTACTGTAGTCGATCGGGCTGCTTTGGGCACCGCTCAAGCGGTCCATGTTCTATTGGGGAAGAAGAAAGGATAAGGGAGAAAAGGAAAAGGGAAATAAAAGGCCAATAAATGGAGAAATTGCATCATAAACCCAAGGTTCTAGAAAATGTTGTAACTCTTGCCTCGAGTGTTTGATTGAGGTGATTTCTTTTGCAACTTTTCAAGCATGAGATTCTATACAACCTTAAGGCAAGAAATCATGCTAATTATCTTGTCTCAGCTAATCAAAATACTAATCACTTCTTGGGCACTTATTTAACTTAATCAACATATTTATGCACTAATCACAACATGAGCACTTAACTTAACTTAATTAACATGATGATGCTATTATCATTGTACTTATTAGTTAACTTTGATGTGGGTCATAACAATCTCCCTCCCTTATAAGAATTTTATCTTGAAATTCCTAAAAGAGAAAATGAAACTTGTTGCACATCTCTGACTCAAGCTCCCACATAGCTTCCTCTAAGTTGTGGTTCCTCCATGAACTTTCACTAATAATATCTCATGATTCTTAAGCTTCTTGATCCTTCGATCAACTATTTGTACTGGTCCTTCAACATAGGACACATCTGTTCTGAGCTGTGCAGGTTCTGGATCCACTATCTTCTCTATACTAGGATAACACTTCTTTAGCATCGATACATAAAAGACATCATGTGAATTGGCCAACTCAGATGGCAAATCCAACTTGTAAGCTACAGGTCCAATCCTTTCAATGATAGGATATGGGCCCATAAACATAGGATTCAGTTTGCCTCTCTTGCCAAACCTCAACACTCCTTTCCATGGAGAAACTTTCAAATACACTTCATCACCAACCTCAAACTCAAGAGGTCTACATCTCTTCTCAGCGTAACTCTTCTGCCTGTCTTGTATAGACTGCTCTCTGATCAATGTAATCTTCTCGGTAGTCACATCCACTATCTCTGGTCCAAGAATCTCTTTGTCACCCACCTCGTACCAACATACGGGTGATCTACACTTTCTTCCATACAGAGCTTCATACGAGGCCATACCAAGACTGGAATGGTGATTGTTGTTGTATGCAAACTCTATAAGGCTCAAGTGTTCTTTCCAACTTCTAGTGAAATGCAAGACACATGCTCTCAGCATGTCCTCAAGAGTCTGAATGGTCCTCTCTGACTAACCATTTGTCTGTGGGTGAAAAGTTGTACTGAACTTCAACTTTGTGCCCAAATCTCGATGCAACTGATTGGAAAACCTAGATATGAACTTAGAATCTCTATCAGATATAATTGAAACTGGAATACCATGCATCCTGACTATCTCATCCATGTATATCTTAGCCAACTTCAGGACATCAAAGGTTGACTTAACAAGAAGAAAGTGAGCAGACTTAGTCTATCCACAATCACCCATATCGAGTCACAACATCTAGGTGTCCTGGGCAACCCTACCACAAAATCCATTATGATATGTTCCCATTTCCACTCTGGTATAGGAAGAGATTGCAAGGTACCTTTAGGTTTCTGATGCTCAGCCTTAACCTGCTGGCACACACTGCACCTAGCCACATACTTAGCTACACCCTTCTTCATACCAGGCCACCAATACAACTCCTTATGATTCATGTACATCTTAGTGTTTCCTGGATGCATAGCGTACATCAATGCATGTGCTTCCTCAAGAATCTGTTCTTTCAAATCACTGTCTCGAGGTACACGCAGCCTGTCATGCTGATACAACACACCATCATCTAAAATCTTGAACTCTGGTCTTTTCCCCCTGTCATGTCATGCATGATCTGCTGTAACTCACTGTCATTCTGCTGAAGTTCTTTAATCTGATCATAAAAAGTAGGCTTGACTCGCATTTGTGCAATCAAACCACTATGTGTTGTCACCCCTAAGTCTAAGTTCAACTTATGCATCTGTACTAGCAGGTCTTTCTTGTAACATGCCATAGAGAATACATCCGTTGTTGAACTTGACTTCATGTTAAGGGCATCTGCCACCACATTCGCCTTTCCAGGGTGATAATCGATTGTCACATCATAATCCTTGATCAATTCTAACCATCTTCATTGTCTAAGATTCAGATTCTTCTGGGTAAAGATATATTTCAAACTCTTATGATCCATAAACACCTGACACGTCTCACCATAAAGATAGTGACGCCATGTCTTAAGAGCATGAACTACAACAGCTAACTCCAAATCATGTGTCGGATAATACTCCACATTCTATGATACTTACTTCTTGTTACTTATCCTTCTCACTTTGATCATATAGAATAAACATCCCTAAAATTGAAACACACAAGGTAAGAATAGATTATTCCTCATTCTTGTTATAACTATCAGAATTTATTTCATAACACACTTCACTTATATTATATTTCTCCTTTTGTTCAAAACACACTTGTTACATTTCAAATTTATATCTTACTTTTTTCTGTGAGTCATTTTCATATTGTTTACCTACCTTTCAGATTAGCTACCTTTAAACCCTGGATTTTATTAGTGCCAACTTACCTTTCATAGTGCAAATCTCATGATTTTGTTTTATTGAGATGCTAGTATTCAAGGTCAAATCGCTAGTGACATCCCTTGAACTACTTCAACTCAAAACATTCTAGGGTTTGGTCCTTATCAGTAGCATAGCGTTATTGTGATGTGACTTTGCTCCCTTAGTTTGAAATTCAAACTTTGGATCTCATAAGTTTTACTAAAGTCTTCCTTATCTTATCACTAGAATTTCCTTTCTCTTACTTGGACATTCAGATAAATTACATTCTCAATTTACCTTGCTAGGGTTTCATCATCATATTGTATGTCATTATGACATTCACTTAGACGTCTCTACCATGGTAGTTATGCATCAAATATGATTCATTTTCTTATCACTTCATCCCACATTGCTATCATTAAGGAAGATATGAAAGAGAAGATGATTCTGAAACTTAGAATTCTTATCTTCAAACATTCCCTTATTACATTTGTTGTATGTAGGTTTTATTAGTTATCAACAAGGATACTTGACTAGTTAGCACTTACTTGAGTGTCACAGTCTCTTTCTTTTATAATCTATATTACCCCCTCAAGCTTCAAACCCTTACCTATATTTCCATAATCCTCTTACCATATCCTACTCTTGCTATCATGTTGCTTATTCATGTGTATGTTCATGTATACCATGTTGCTCTTCCGAAGGCTCTTTATCTCTATGTACTTATTGTATACTTAACTCTTTTCTTCTATTTTCCCTTTGCTTTGAAGTACATTAAAGTATTTTACTCTATTACATGATCCATTCCATGGTTGATTCTTTCTATCTTATCCCTTACATACTTTTCTCATATCTTTTCCATATTCTCATATTTAGAGTTCATATAATACTAATCATTAAATTTAATCTGAACCTTATATCATGTTCCTTTATTTCCAATTAATGATTGCTCATATGAGGCCCCAACGTTGGGTCTCTGATATCAGATCCAACTAATTCTTAGTTGTTCTAATCTTTCCCTTATATCTCAACATCTTAGTGTATGTACATTTTCACTATGATGCCGGTCTAAATTATCCAGAGTCTACTTGATACAAAGAATATAAATAATAAATAAATCACTTCATGACACACAACAATATAAAAGAATCATATTTATTCTACAAACTAAAAATCTAAATTCATGCATATAAGAGCATTTCTAGTGATCTCCAATCAAATAAGAAATATAAAGCAAGAGTTGTATCACATCCTATGTTTAATCTCTTACTCCTACATTAATTTTTGGTTTCTTAACCCTAAGATTTCTAGGGTTTCTCTCTAGCCCATCCTTCCTCTGCATACCTGGCCAGGGTATTCAGCGAAGAATAGACAGAGTAGCTTGATACTAGTCAATCTAAGGACTCAGATACCTGTCCAGGGTGTCTAAATACTCAAACCTCCTAGAGCTAAAGACACATCACTTCCTATCTACCTCACTTATAGATCTATCTTTCTATCCTAATGGTCCCTGACGACTCAGCCTAAGCTCTTGTAAAACCCCACTTTTCATCACATGTATAAATCATTGAGCAAAAGCTCTTTACTCAAGGGGGTGTCACATAAATGATAACCTTTTTGCAATTTGAATAAATAGAACACTTGACATTGTATAAAATATGATTCATACATAGTTTTTGGAAAAAAGAAACTACATCAAGCTCATCTATGAAGTCTAATCTATTTTTATGATAGAACTATGCATACTTTACATAATATTTATGTCTTGGATCGCCTTGGTAAATGGCACCCCACTAGGTCTTTTCATCTTGAGGATTCCTTGAGCTAGTTCTTGTATGTCAAAAGCATCTCCATCCTAATCTTGCTCCTTACATGTGGGCATCACGCCCCCAGCCATGCATCAAACAAATGGTAAGTGGATTGAACATGTTATAATATAAGAAAACTTGAAAACTGAAAATAAGCATTAACATTAAACATTGAACATTGAAAAGTCATGCATTTTCTTTTAGATCAATTTCTTTTATCTTAACCTATATAAGTAACCTCGGGTTGCACAAATGTGCCTCTTCTCTTATGCACCGAAGTGCCTCTTAGGTTGCACCGAGGTGCCTCTTCTCTTATGCACCGAAGTGCCTCTTCTCTTATGAGGTACTTATATAAGCTTAACATTAACATTTTCTTCTTTTTCTTAAAACTCTTAACTTTACATTTAACCTTATTTGTAACTTTATCATTAAGATTCATGAAGATGATATTATACATAATATGCAATTCAATACATCTTAACTTTGTTGACTTTAGCAATTAGGAATGGTAAATAACATAAACATGGCATTCATTGCAATTCATACATGCATACTTTAAATCAAACAAATTAACTATGTTCAATTGCATGGACCACTTACTTTTTCACATGGAGAGTGAATTCTCTCTCTTCCTAGGTTGGGTAAAACCCTAATCACATCTTGGGTCAGAGAAACCCTAATTATCCTGTTTGCAACAAATATCACATTATTATACATTTGATTCACCAAATAAAACCCTAATTTCCATTTCCTATAAAACCAACATTTGGCGATTCAAAATCAGACTCTGAAAACCACAAATTCAGATTCTTCTTGAAAAACCATTTTCAAAACATATTTTTGCTCATTTTTCTGAGCATCGAGCGATTTATTATGAATTAATGTAAATAGACCAATCATAATTTAGGAAAATGACACATGGGCCAATGAGAGCCCTCCACATAGGTGTGGTCTCGCCCAGGTGGATTAGCGGTCAAAGGACCGGAAAAAAATGTGAAAGTTCGGGAATGCCCTTACAATTGAAACACGTAGCTTAACATGGCGGGGGTATTACGGTCATTTACTGACCAAGCATCTTCCACCCCCGCCCCCTTAGACATGGCATCGAGCACCTGGACAGGAGATGGAACCTCCGATCACAGCTCAAGGAGGTTTCTCTCTTGCGGAAACCAGAGGCACTGGGCGAATCCCTCATCTCAAGGCGAATCCATTGAGCCCGATCCCAAACTCAGGCGAGCGTTGGAGCTCCATAGGAAGGTCGCCGGAAATCACTGCTTCCACGGCCAACACTCAAGATCACCACTATAGGGGGTCGATGATAAACTGAGGATTCAAATAAAATCGCGAGGTCACGATGAAGACCAAGGGGTCAGACGCAAGGAGGAAAACGTCCCAAGAAACACATGCGCACACTGAGAACATGCGGAAATAGGGGAAACACCTCGTGGCGAAGGCCAAGGTACATCAGGAGACAAGGCACCCAAAGGCGGTCGAGAATCATTCTAGGAGGCGCGGTGAGGCGAACGGAAGTGAAACCGGGGTCAGAGGACCACTAAAACTCCATGGCGGAGTCGCCAGTGAGAAAGGGGGCTCGACCCCTACAGGGTACAGCAACTGGGGACATGGCGAGCCAAAGTGATGGTACAAGGATGAATAATAGAGGTTGAGGATGCTTACTGCACCTTTGATTGGGCTGTGGTGGCCGGAGGAGGTCGGGTGAAACCAAAGTCACCGGAGAAGGAGGCGGAGTAGGTACCAGTGCTAGGGGCTAGAGGGAACCCAATTGGCAGTAGAGGATGAAGCTATCAGGGTTGGTGATGCTTCTAGAGGCTTGAAAGGGCAAAGGAGAGGGCTAGGGTGGTGGCTGTGAATTCTCGTGGAGAGGGGAAGCGGTGCCCTAAGAGGTGTTTTATCTGTAGTCCACAAGAGCTCACGATTTATAGCTAGTCAAGTGCGGGATAGAAAAAGGAAGCCAACGCAACAAGAATCTCACGAAACAGCTGACTGAGGAGGGAGAAATCACGTGAAAATCCAACCACTAGTTCAGCGCCTACTTGCTCAAAATGAACAGAGGTAGCAGACGGGTTTGTGACCGTCCGATCGCGAGTCAAATCAACATGGGCCATCATATCGTCCGATCGCGAGTCAAATCAACATGGGCCATCCGATCACGCCCAAGAAGGAAAATGAGAAATGAAGGCGCGTGACATGGATTAAACGCCTGGGCCTTATGAAATCAAGTGCATTAATTGTAAATCTAATCAAACTATATACAAAACTTTCCTATTTTAATTGGAGGGCCAAACAAACTCCAAATGAGTCCAAATTTGGACCGTTGACTAATTAAAGGGTCTAGAATATTCCTAGTCAATCATATTTAAGTTTCCTCAATGTTTGGTCCACGTTTTCTATTTTCATTTCTTATCTTAATTTAAGTGTAGCAACTAATTAGATAAAAGATAGGGAATTTTCTTTTGTGGGATTTTCCTCCAAAATTCGAGTTAATAACTATTCATCTTATTTAAAGTCACGGCCTACTCATTTATTTCCTTTTTATGCACTTTTCTTAGAGGAGAGGGAAAATGAACATTAGAAGCTTTATTTTGAAATCTATAAAAAGGAAAAATACATTAATGTCTAAATTTCAAATTGTTGTTTCTTTTCTTCCTCTTTATCTTTCTCTTTCTCTTCCATTACTTTAAGATTTATTTAATAAAAGAAAAGGGGAAGCCATATTATCATTATTACACCTATTTGCAACACATTAATATAAAAGAAACTTATTTGGAGCCCTTTCTTATTTCTCTTTGTATTTAAAATCCTAGAAATAAAACTAATTTGGACAAATTGCATTAAGGCTCTTAACAAAATATTATTTAAAGAAAACTACATAAAATATTTTATTTTACTCTTAAAAATTAGGGATGTTACAGCTCTCTACTTGGTTCTCGTGACCACATCCTCTTACTGCCATCTGCAATAGTATAACAGAACACTTCCTGTTAGAAAATTGTAGTTAGAAGGAAGACACCTAAGTCCTAATCCTATTGGTCTCTTGTCGTCCTCTTACCTTGACTTAGAGTAACCATGTACTAAACCTATGCTCTGATACCAAATTAGTTGTGACGCCCCAATCCCCGAGCCATCTCTAATGACCCCGAAGACTGGGGATTCACCCTCGATAAACCACTCTTAACTTTTCTTTACTTGATCACTTAAATTCAACTTAAAAGAAAACCATAAAACTTGAATAACATCGAATTAAAATAAAATTGCGGAAGTAACTTACCATTAACCCTATTAGGAGGAAAACCAAACTTACATGTCATATTACACTATTCTATTCGAAATATGAAGCACAAAAGATAACTGTAAATTTAAGCTACATATTACATAACATCCTCTCTATCTCACCACACGCCCAAGGACCGAGGGGAAAGGACCAAGAGACCTCTAAACCTAACTAAACACTAACTTCTAAGCATATGGGTGATACATCCTTCAGATTCCTCATGCTGACATGGACCTAAAAAATGTTTTAGTAGGTTGGTGAGCTACTGGCTCAGTGAATAACATTTAACCCAACCATCGCAGATAACTCATTTATGTTTATTAATTGGAATAATATGCAAGAAATAATACACTGAGTAGATCTAAAATAATATAGTTTAAATATCAAGAAATATCAACATCACATTAAAATAACAATTGATGCAAGCTATCGTTACAATTAAATAATATGGATTATCAACGTTTCACTGAAAGAAAAACTGATGTGAATCTAAACTTCGTCTTTCTTAACTCTTTAACTTATAACAAACTCGATGAACCTATATGAACATATTTTAAATTATGCCATGATCATATGCACTGTACTCTACATATGAAGACTCGTAGTGAACTACGATCCCACCGTACAAGACCTAGCCGACACCCCGGGATAGCTAAGTCTGACTACTCTCCTGGTTTGCAATAGGGAAACTGGATCTCTGGCCTTGACACTCCTATGGTGCCGTAAACTGGACTCCTCCTCTAACCTAAGCACACAGGCGGAGAGTCAAGTCATGCCACCAGGACTTCTGGTTAATGTTGGACATGCTTTTCTATACTCTCGTGCCATTAGGACTCCTAGTTAATGTTGGGAATGCTTTTCTATACTCCAGTGCCACCAGGACTTCTGGTTAATGTTGGACACTGTAAACTATAACTTAAGGAGACTTCCACTTGGGCTTCGTCCCCCATACCACTTGTTGGCACGCTCCGAACCCCCCTATACTAGACACTGCCAGGGTTAGGTTATTTCACCCCTAAGGCGCAGA
This sequence comes from Alisma plantago-aquatica, assembly GCA_963693085.1. Lineage (NCBI taxonomy): Eukaryota > Viridiplantae > Streptophyta > Magnoliopsida > Alismatales > Alismataceae > Alisma > Alisma plantago-aquatica. The sequence continues at coordinate 790,429,903 of OY856410.1, read as the reverse complement.
CCTCACATAGGGGTTCTACGGTGTTCAGGGATCTTAAGTTTATTATTTTATTATTCATGGAAAGCTCTTACTATATTATATCCCTCTCTTACTTATTCGTGACTTCGGTATCTCTATGGTATCGTGTCTATTTATCTAAAACTTATAATTACAACACATATATCATTTCTAACTTGGCAGTGCAATAACTCAAACACTGTAATTTACTGAGAAATCAACATACTGAAAATGCAGGCAGACTAAAATTCTTAAATAAATAGAAATCATATCAACTTGGTACATATATGCTGAAATAATACAAATGATCATCGTAACATGCTAACAAGAGTTATTTACTCAATATATATGAAATTGTCGGTAGCACTTGTAAATTATCTAAAATTCCTCAATAATCGTGCACATCAACCTAAATTATGGGTTGAGCATCACATAACTCAATTAAAGATTAATTTACTTGTCATGGAAAGATTCAACATATAAACATACGCAGTAACCCAAATCTTGAACTATGCATCACATAACTTAATTAAATTTATAATTACTCATCATGTTACGAAGTATTAATATTAATTGCAATTTCAAATAATTTCTTGAGTTGAGCATCTCATCACTCAAATAAGAGTTAAATTGTTATCATGGCATGAATTATTATTAATAATAAAAAAATTCCTAATAATATCTTCGAGAAGCGTGTCAATTTGAGTAAATATTAAATCATTCACATTAAATATGACCTAGAGCGTGCATCTAGGTTTTCTTTGAATATTTTTCATATCGTCATCATTTCTTTGTAATCGTGCATCAATTGAATTACTAAAATCGTACAGCCTGGGTTAATACCCAAACTGTCCAGTTAGTTCGATCAATCGTTTAATTTAACTAAATCACATCGCATATATCAGTCAACTAATTAGCGTCGAGCAAGCGTTAATAATTTAAATGTGCAAATTAGGAGTCGAACGGTGCCGGCACTGCCCAACATCTGCGAATAACACTGCTTTTAACTGAAACGTCTGATTATTCGAGTTAAATCGTGCGAATGGGAGTGAGATTCTACTCACCGGGTTCGGAACGTCCCGATTCGACTGTGATTGCATCCAGGGGCTTGACCTCAATCTCGGAATTTCCTGGATTTGGACTTGTTGCAATCGAACAGTAACTTCTCACGTACAGGTTCACAAGCTCACACACAGTGCTGCTTGATTTGGGCGTCGATCGATGTTGCTTCGTGCTTGAACCTTAAAGACGAGTTCAAAGCATCGTTCCTCGGTGCTTCTTCATGCCCAAGGTGGCTCAAGGCCACGGCTGCAGCCACTCCTGGCCGGACCTGCTGCAAGCAAGTAGTAACACACACACGTTCTAGTTGGAAAGGAGGGCTAGCTGAGCCTAATTGCGGCTATTGGCTGCGGATCCAAGCTTGAACGTCAAGGTCGAGCTTGATGCCGCCTTGTCCTAGGTGTTTCTCACTCCCAAAGTGGCTCCTGGCCGACCGCTGCAGTTGTTGTGCGGCATTGCTGCTCAGGGCACCGCCCTGCAGGTGGGGTGGCCGCAATTTGGGCGAGGAAGAGGGAGGAGGAAGGAAGGAGAAAGGCAAGGGAGGTGGCGCCCTGGCTGGTCGGGGCATTGGAGCTTGAGAGTCGCCCCTAGTTTCCCCTTTGTTGCAGCTGATCGGGCTGCTTTGGGCGCCGCTCAAGCGGTCCCTGTTCTATCGGGGAAGAAGAAAGGATAAGTGAGAAAAAGAAAAGGGAAATAAAAGGCCAATAAATGGATAAATTGCATCATAAATTCAAGGTTCTAGAAAATGTTGTAACTCTAGCCTCGAGTGTCTGATTGAGGTGATTTCTTTTGCAACTTTTAAATCAAAAGATTCTCTACAACCTCAAGACAACAAATCATGCTAATTATCTTGTCTCAGCTAATCAAAATAATAATCGCTTCTTGGGCACTTATTTAACTTAATCAACATAATTATGCACTAATCACAACATGAGCACTTAACTTAACTTAATTAACATAATTATGCTATTATCATTGTACTTATTAGTTAACTTTGATGTGGGTCATAAAATTATTGGAGTAATTACCTAATACTATCTTATAACACAAGTGTTGAGGCATCAAATAAATGTTATTCGATCTGATTTTTAGAACACTTAAAGATAACTTAGAAACTAAGATAACTATATATTTGAGATAAAAAAAACACTTTCCATATGATGTGGGTTATTATTTTAAGAAAATACATAAAGGGCAAGTTTCGCCTACAAAAGTTATCCTAATAAATCTCAAAATTAGAAATCAATTTAGAAAGATATTAATGAGTTCTCCTCCAAGTTTCATAGTAAAAGGGCGCTCCTAATAGTCTATAAAAAATCAAGAAGGAAGAGGGGCTTGTTTGTAATAATTAAATGTTGTTTTCCTTATTTGAATAAAGTGAAAAGGGATTCTAGAAACATCCCTTTGTTACCAAATTTGGCTCACTAAAATATTCTAGGATAACGGGAAGTATTTAGTTTTGGGACTAGTTGGATTAAAGATGAGATAGATATATGATTACTTAATTTCCAAAATTAAGATTTATAAAGGGGTCCTTGGGATATGAAATAGGGAAATAAGTATTTTTGTTCTCATGTAAAATACTCAAGATAGTTAATGATATATATAATCCAAATATTAGATTACAGAAGAAAATTCAGGAAGTTCTAAGATATTTTGTGGCCAAGATAAATTTTTTCCCAAGATAATTTAGTTGATAATTATGTAGATTTGCCTTTGAAACCAAGTTTCGGTTATATAAGGGAATAATGAAGGGTTCTTCATTTACCCAGTGGAAGATAATTGTATGAATAGAGTTTTTCAAAATTTATGGTATGAGGGGTGGTTTCCTTTATGTAACTTTTGGGTCTATAAAGTAAAAGATATGAGTTGTTATTATAAAGAAAGGAGGGAGGAATATAGTTATTACTTTCCTAACATCATGCCTTGCCTTTCTCCTAATATTGGTTGGCGTTAAATTGTTGAATAAGAAAGATATCTTTTTAATACTTATGGAAAGGAGATAACTGTGTGTTTATACAAAATTTCATTATGTCAAAACCATACCTTGCCACTTTGGATCTTCCTTGAACGCTGAGGAAAAAGGAAGAAGGGAAACGATAATCGAAGATGTGAGAGGGTATCTATATATAGAGTTCACAATGTATTTGATTCATACAAAACTAGCCAACCGTTCTAATCTCTCCTTTATCTCTCCCTCTTGATCTCCCAAAGACCGACCAACTCCATACTCCACCTCGGATTCATCCTAGGATTGCACAACACCAACAGGGTGGCATCATTGTGAATTGGATACACATGATAATAGCATGCTCCTGTGGAATGAGGACATGTTGCAGATGCCAAGATGACTCACCACAGAGCCTATATAGGGAACTAAAAGATTTGATGCTCAAAGAGGATCTTGAGCACTTCCCTGATAAAGAACTCAACAATTTTGTGATCTCTCTTGCATCACTAACATGGTAGAGGAGAGCGAGGGATGAGGTCCTTGCTTGATGGCAGAGCATGGGTAGAGGTCTGAGGCTCCTACGAGATACTCTACCTTCAGCAGCACACAGAAGATGCTTAGGTACGACCTCTGAACCACCTAAATTGTTGTCACATAGCCTACTTCTAAACATAGGTAATTAGGACCAGATCTCCTCATCCATGACCACCACATACCTCAGCAATTATGGGATTAGGACTAATGAGGTCGTGTGAGATTTCTTGGACCGTCGCCTGGTTCACTGGAGGATGAAAATAGGGAGTCTACCCTGCATTGACTCGCCCAGGGCAGGAGTCGAGCCCCTTCACAAGGAAGGGGATAAATCTGGGCCAAATGACCCAAAAGCCCATGGGGCTGTGCGTCGACTACGAGGGTAACAGGGTAATTTCCCCAAGCCCTGAACCGGCCTATTTACAAATAGAAATAAGGATAATGGATTACTGTCAGTGATTGGTGCACTAGTGGTGATCTTGGAACTAATGTAGAAAATAGATCATAACTTGATGGTACCAAAATTATATATCAAATTGATAAGGAGGAGTAGAATGTAAATAAAATAGTATCATGATCTCGATCTGATCCTAATTCTAAAAGTAGGACTAATATATAATTGACTGGTGATCATATGCACGGAAGCCCTAGTCAAATAGGTACTTTTATATAATTAACCCACTAATAATCCGATGCAAACTCTTTGGCGTCTGTCTTGATCATGCCTCTCTCCCTAGTGTCATTGTTACGTCGAACTTGGAACTAATCTGTGTGACGATAACAAGCGACCACGGAAACAGTCGTATACGCTTTCTTCCCCGGTGTGGTCCTCCTGGCACAATGATTTGCATGCGTAGATTTCCTTAACCATTTCTAAATATGTATAGTATATTGCTTAGGTTCAGCACCACCGCCAACGCCCCTTCGCCGCTCTTGGTCTAGTAGGGAAGAGGCAAGCGCGTCGATGGAGTATCCTCCTCTCTCTGTTTGGTGGGTGGAGTGCAGTTGGAAGATTGGATTATTCGGTTGCTTCGGTCAGCATAAAACCAAGATTCACGGTCGAACGAAGAGATAGTATATGGGAAAAACAAGATCCTAAAAACCGGCCGACGCGGCAATGGGCGGTTGTGCCCCTTCACGGCACCGCCTGCTTAGCAATCGAATCCGAGGTGCCTAGCTGAGTAGCCGGACAATTGCCGGAAATCGTGAAAGAGCAGCTTATAGAATTGAAAAAGATCTCGTAGTGAAGGGATTTCCTCATCGGGGCCATCTGTCAATGGGGCCAGAGCACGGACCTGTTCCTAGGCGAGGGATATTTTGAAGAGTATTGAAACACAACACATCTTTTTCTGAAATACAGCACATCTCATTCACTCATTCGTATACACCAATTTTTCAGTCGATGCAAACAAAGAATGTAAAACGACTTTCTCGCGCAGTACGAGAAGTGCAAGAAGTTCAAAGGTTTTTTAGTATTGTGCAGCGAGCGAGAGAATGCAAAAAAGATAGAAGAGATGAGAGAAGGAATTAAGGTAGTTGAGAGATGGATGAGAGACGTAAATAAAATGTATTAATACACCAGTATTTGTTATTCTATCAAAATAGTGTGTTTTTATATCAAACATACTCATATAAGTGTTATATATATATATATATATATATATATATATGGCTCATCTTTAATACCCGTGCGGGTAACTATCCGCACACCATTTCTATCACTTTTTTTTAATTTGCAATTGTAGAGGAGCATTTTATCTAGTTCTCCAAAAAAAATTATCCAAAAATAATATCATTTGCCCCACCAAAATAAAAAAAATACATCCATATATTAACAGACTGTATATTTTCTGCGCAGTTACTTTTTAGTCATATAATTATTTTTTTATCAATATAGTTACTATTTTGATCGTAGAGTTATATTTTTGGATGTGCGGGTAGCGAATAAAATTTCATATATATATATATATATATATATATATATATATATATCATATTTTTGTAAAGGTCTTATACCTACTTTTCTTTAAAACAATAATTGTCTCATACGTTCATGGCACTACAATGTAAGTGAGACATGAAGTATATATTTATGGATTTTTTTAGTGAATTTAGAAACTCTTTTTAATACATAAAAATGTTAATAAATAATTTTTACATAGAGATGGACGGTAGATGGGAAACAAGTTGCGTCACCAACCCTTTCTGGATGAAAAAATCTATCCTCAACATTCATTGAATTAGGGGTCATAACATCACTATGCAAAACTTTTTTAAACCCCATAAGAAGGTCCACAACATCTGAAAGTATCAAAACCGAAGGGAAATAATGCAATTATTGTGTGTTAGAACTGCCATTATACATTATGATATAATAATTTATTTATTAAATATGTATACATTTATAGAGCATATCTTTAAATAAAATATTGATCATGAAGAAGTATTACAATACTTGTTTTAGACTTGATCAATGCTTATAATGTCTTGGTCTATATAGAAGCTCGCCCATCTCCATCCATTGCCTCTAACATTCTATTTATCACCTCTCTTCATCCACTACCTCCCTCTTTCTATTATTACATCCTCGTTTTGCACCAACAACCTCTTTTTTCTATTTATTACATACTATTTCTCCATCCAAAACTCTCTTCTTTCTTTCATCATGCTCTTAATACATCCACTAATATTTATTAGTTTGTCTGTCTCTATCCAACTGTAGTTTTTTTTGTCTCTATCCAAGTGCAGTTGCGCAAGCATTGAAAAAAATGAACGTAAAGCTTACAATCATGATTGTGATTTCTTGAATTATGGGTGTTTGAGGAGTTGCAGCAAGTGTACCCTAAATTGTATTTAGGAGGCAGTTAGAACATGAAGACTGAATCATATTGTTACAATCCTCTTCTAACTTTGTTGGTAATCCTGGAGATTTAAGATAATTATAATGCTTGTGGTGTCTTTTATTAGTAATATATTATCTTGTACTTTATCTTAAATTTTGATAATGTTCAATACTAGTTTGTATAATTCATAATCATGATTTAAGCATACTACAAAGAACTGAGTTTGAGTTGATATTGTATTAACCCATACATGTATGGAAGAGGAGAGTTAATGACAATGGAGGAAAAAAATAATATATAATTTTATTTAATAATATTATTAATATAATGTTGTATTATTATAGATAATTCAATTACAAATCCAACGCAAAAAGAAAGAACTAAATCAGAGTTAAAATGAGAAAGATATGCCCCTTTTAGTAGCATGTACATACCATGTAGCGACCGCAAGACGTTGTAGCGACTGCAAGGCCTTGTAGTGACCATAAACCTTGTAGAAACCGCATGTCCAGTAGTATAGAGACTGTAAGGCCCAGTAGTGTAGTGATCACAAGGCCTTGTAGCGACCGCAAGGCCCATAGCGATCACAAGGCCCAGTAGACCGCAACGGATGCCGCCATGACAATCCATTATAAAATGATCATATCTCGGGCTATACATATATGTTTTCAACGAAACAAAGGGTGTTAGAACCATCATTCAATCCTATATCATCTTAAACCATTTTCTTGATGATAGGATGACCTGAGGGTGGTTTCTGGAGTAGTTTTTGGGGGAATGGTGGAGAATAACTACATATCGGCGAATCAACCACAAATTCTTTGTGGTAAGTAGTTCTAATCTGTAGATATCTTAATTTTCATCTTTTGATCCACTAATTATCTTCAATTTGAGTCCCTAGAGGTTTTTTCCTCCTCCTCACTTCATCTTCTATCCCTAGATGACAGTTTTAAGTCTATTTGTTCTCCTCATGATTAGTTGAAAGTGAGAACTTAAAGTCCGGACCTTGATTCAGAGTCGTGGGAGCTAAGATCCTTGTTTAGTTGGTGAAAAGGCTAAAATCACTAATATTGGATGAGATATGTGAGTAAAAATCACCTTCTAACCTTGATTTACAACATAATATCTTGAAATACTAACTTTTTAGTATTGAATCTTACTTTGTAATGATTGTGATACATCCGTTATGATTTGTGCAACGAATTTCAGTAGTAGAAATGCATATTATGTTTATTTGTTTATGCAATATCATATTGAATGATTACTATTTGAGATACTATGTGTGACAGGTGATGAGTTGGGGGATTTAGAGGCACTAGGGTAGCCAGGTTTTCCCTATTCTATAGTTAAAGGATCGAATTTTGAAAGATGCAATTTAATCAGATAATTTATGTGTTTATTGTTGAATATATAATCGTGATAATGAGGTAATTACTAGTGAAGATAATGAAATTTTGTTGAATAAATTAAATATCAATAGGCAACAGATGCCCTGGACACTGTAGAATCATCACAGGATGAGGCATGCACTGTGAGGAGGAAATAGTTTCCTGACTGGAGGTAGTCTAGATCGAGGTAAGTCGGAGCGCACCAGTAGGGTGTGAGGGTCTTGACTAGTAGGACAGACTCCTTAAAGTTGTGTGGTACCCAACACCAATCGCGGATGCTAGTGGTATATGTGTTGCATGTTGTAGTGATCATTGTTCAATAGATCCAATGATGCATAATAAGCCTGGGGGATTTGACTCACCGTCTGAGTACCCAGATTGAGAGGTGGAGTTTGAGATATTTGACCACTCCCATTAGTCGTTGAGAGGTAGATGTGATAATGCCAGCTGTATATGTGGTATTGAGATTAAAGTTTTAGAAATCCAGGCATGCTTTTAAGTCTTACACAGTGAGATCATAGCTTGATGTGATATTTCTGCAAGTTGTGGTACACCTCATGTGGGTCCATTGGCATAATAAATGAACTTAAAATAATGTGAATAGTTCGGTTATCCTTTTATTATGTTCAGTATCTATTCAACTACCATGTTGAGTGACTTATAGTTTTTAAGCTTTCATTCTTACATGCTTGCATTTCAGTTCTATTAATTATAAACACCTCATCAATATCTTGGTTACATGTTGATTCTCTACTCGCATCCATTATCCCACCAACCTACTGAACAATTTTTCAAATAAAGGATTAGCTGTTCCTGAGGAGATAGAAGCAACCTTTAATCAAAAGTAGCACAAAGGTCTTGAAAGGAGAGTAGTTAGAATAGATAGATGGTCTCTTATCCTTCCTCTAGATCTTGAGAATGAGAGAGTGAGAGAAAAGCAAAGTTTGTAATGATATGTGCATGGGGTGTATTAGGTGTGAAACTCTTTCTTAAATGTAGTAGTCGAACCTTGTTGTATCCTTCATGTTATGTTTAAATGAGATAGTGTTAGTTGTTGAATGATGTTACTATATATCTAAGAAAAGAAAAAGTTACAGCTGATTTTCATTAAGGGATTAAAAGTAGATGGTTAGTATCAATCCTTCCTTGGTGGGCCCAAACCCTGGTTAGTGGGTTCGGGGCGTGTCACACACACCATCTTCTAGTAGGAAAACAAGTATCGAGACTTATTATGTTGTAGAGAAAAGAAAGAGAAATGAGAAAAGAGAGAGAAGAGAGAAAAGGGGAGAGAGGGAAGGATGCAAGGCCAACTCTTATGGATACAAAATTAGAGAGAGAGAGAGAGTGGGCACTCCCTCATTTTCTAGGAGAAAGAAACAGGAATGAGTTAGTTAAGAGATTGAGAAAATAAAATACAAGATATGACATATCACAACATTTGATGACGATAACACATTATTAAGAAAGACAGAGCACATTCATGCAAAAATAATATGCAACATTATGTTCAATTTATTTTATCACAACTTCCCTCCTCCATTGTGTTTCTTTGTCTTCCCAATACTTCTGTAAGGCCCCTTATCTAGCATACTACTTAAGCATGATTTCTTTTCATAATTTTATGTTTGATTACCTTAATTGAAGGTTTGATTATTTCTTAGAACTATCTCATAAAGTTACATTTTAAATTCAAACCCTTCTGCAATTTGGTTTCTTGAATTTGCAATTTTTTTGTGAAATGATAGACTAGTATGCAATTTCATTAATTATGAGGGTTTGATTGTATGATTGTAAAATTAAATGCAAAATAACTTTATGCATTTTGTCCTTTATGATCTTGCATACTTTTCTTTGGTCTAGATTCTTCAGAACATACCTGAATAATGTTTCAATTTCATATATTTGTTTGAACTCAATATACATATGTATAGATGGTCTCGATAGCTTGACACCTTTTAGGTTGGATATCCATATATGCTTAGCCTCAATGGTTGGATGGTGAGTGTACTTTGATACCTAGGTATCTAATTGGGTTCTCAATACCTATCAGTCAGGTTGATAGCTAGCACCTCGATAGCTTGAAGGAACACACACCTCGATAGAACATTTTGGATGCCTAGAAATGCCTAATTGACCCTCGGTAGCATGCCTCTTAACCATTAATACTCTAAGGGGATGTGACCCTCAATGGAATAACTTAATACCCTTCACCTTGATACCATCTCAATGCCAAGAGGAGATAAAGTGGTTGATGCCTTGGACACATTTTCCCTTTGTTAGATCTCTTTGAGTCCCTTTTAGTCTTTTGATCCCAACACCTACATATACCCAAGGCTGCGCCGCCCCCCTATTATATCCTTCATCCTTCAATACCTCTTTCCAGACATGAGATCTGCACCTCCTAGCTTCCGTAGCCTACTTCTTGGTACTCAATATCATGGTTCAAGGTGGAATTAATCTTCCATGTAGTCACATGTTGATGATAAAGCCTCATTAGGGTGTTTTTAAGCTTCCTAGAGTTTCTTTCATCAACCATGTAATATTTTCACTCTATGCTCTCTTTCCTCTTTTTACTCCACCTTCCTTACTCTCTTGTCTGAACTCCATGGTTTTCAATGTCAGAAGTTTCCTTGTCTAGCTTATACACCTCTCTTTTCTTGTCTTTTTCCTTGGTTTCTTTGGCCTGGCATGGAGGAGCTTCTTGGGAGCTTTATTTGATGTTTTGGAAGCCGAAAGGTGGTCATATTTTATTGTTCTTTGTCTTGGATTTTTTTTATTTCTTCAAATTAAGCGATCATATAGATTCATAATGCATTTTCATGCCTACACTAGCATTGTAAACCATGATCGTTACCAGAATTTTCATATAGGTTTAAAGGATGAGTTCTTATAGTTGTTTTGCTATAATGTGATCTAAATCTGAAATTTACCTCTTTCTTGAACACCTACGAATATGCATGTTTATTATTTTGAGCTCTATTTTCAAATTTACAGCATGTGTGCCCTAAAAGTACCTCTTTTAAGGTATTCTAACATCCTAATGATGGAAAACGAAATGTATATGTTTCCTTTTGTATAGAGGTGTAAGAAAATAGAAATTTAGATGAATAAATAACTATTAAACTTCCAAAAATTCTACACTCCTAAACTTGACACTTGAAAGTAGCTCATTTGTTCATTAAAATGGCATTCATTTCCCTAATATCGTAGTTGGAATAAATTTCTACAAACTTAGCATTTTTGGTTTTAAATTTACTGTGATGACTTGTTACTATCATGTGAAACTAGGTGGGAAATTTGATTCTATTTCCTATGAGACTTAGCCTTGATTTGGATTGTGTGGTGAAATTGGCCTTGTTGTGCTTTATATTGGTGAAATTAGACTTTGTTATTTCCGATGATGGTTAGTTGTACCTTGATTGAGTACTTAGAACCTTTTTCATATATTTTATATCTTCCAAAGTTTTCATATATTTTATCTATTTCTAAATTAGCATATGAAGGTTTTGTTTGTAACTTGATTTATGTGATGAAACATGAAATATATAACGTAATTAATCAAAGTGTGACATGCATCATGTAGTTTCTAGAGATTGTAGGAACTTTATTAGTGTTCATAATTTGGGACTGAAAATGGGTTTTCCTTTTAGTGGTCGTGTATCATGAGAAGGTTCCCAAAATCATGCACTCTTGAGTACATGCAGGTTCTAGGGGTTTGTGTTACCCAACAAATAATATGATGATGTGAATAAATATGTCCAAGTTCATAGCTACAACATCATTTGATATTTGCAATGGAATTTAAATGTGATATATATAGAAGTGTTTTATATCCTATTACTAGTTCCAAAATATCATAGATATGTGGATGAATGTTTGTGTGTCGATCTTTGAGCACTCCATGAGTAGTACAACCCTTATAGCACAAAACTCTTGTTAAACTTGACCGTATTGATACATGGAGGGGTCTTATGGATACTGGTAATCCATATACCATGATCTGCTTAGTCTGGGTTGGAAATTTTGATTGGGTTATTTTGGGCATGGTTGACATACATGGAGGAGAAACCCGAGTCGAAGCAAAGCGGATGACCTATGTTTTAGAGGAAGAAGACGATTAACTAGACGATGTATTAGGGCATGAAGGGAGTAGAAAAGAGAAGGGAATGAGAGATGGAGTCAAGATGAGACTTTTGCCTATGTTTGTATCATCTGAGGGGGTTAAGGAGGGAGTCTATTGGACATTAGAAAGCACTACTGTAGTAGTACAACAATGTACAGACCAATAAGGAAGACAAGGGAGATCCACTGGATGGATGGAACCATCATGGCCTTGGACAATCTAAGGCCAGATGGTGTTGTGCCCACCCACCCCAAATGGGCAAGAGGATGGGCCACAGGTCAATATGGGCCCAATTAAGGTTCAATTTCAAATAAATTAAAGTAAAATTGCAAGATTCATAGAGCCATATCTTGGGCTATGATGGTTTGATTGAGGTAGTTTTTATTCCATTGAATTGATGTTGAACCCTCTACCTTAGGAGATACATTATAGAACATGAAATTATGACTGACAAGGTTTAATTTTAGTTTCAATATGATGATTCATTAAAGCAAAAAACTAAGGTCTAAAGTGCAATAGACTATCACATATTATGAAATTGATCATTGATGTGACCAAATTGGAGTATTACTATGGTCAAATTATTAAATTGATATCAAATTGAGTATTATGTCTGACATAATAGAAACTAAGAGTATATTAGAGGAGAGATAAAAGTTAGGTTGTCAAATCCTTCCCTCCTTCAAACAAATTTTGTCCTTGAAAAGCATCCAACATCATAGACAAGGGTCAAAGTCAATATTCAATGTGTTTAGGAAACCAAACCTAGGTATCAAGGCATTCACGATGATGTGGTGCACACTTAGCTTGTCATCATCAAGGATGTACATATCCCAATTATACATATTACTTGGTGTTTTATCATATTACGACATCATCTTAACATTATTGATCCATAACCCTTACAGGGAACCCTTACCCCTACTACGTTAGGGTTTTGCACATGTATTCATACGAGATCAAGATGTGTTATAAAAATCTTTATTATCAATTTCTCAAATGAAGATGTTCATTATCATGCATATAAATTAAGGCTAACATCATCCTTGTACTTTCTCATGAAGATAAAATCCCATGCATGGTCAAGTTTTTCCCCAAAGATTCTACCAGGTATCCCCAATTATATTCGTTAATTAATCTATTTGGGTTTGATATTAAGCATTGTAGTAATAATAGTTCAAGTCCATACCCCAACACAACATAGTATCAAGTTCTTTGTTCCAAATCTACAACTTATTTGCAAGGTATGCTCTCATATTAGGTCTATATTATGACAATGAGTTATCATACATATATTAAATTTTAACAAGTTAGATATTTCATGTATCAAGCATCATTTGAGGAAAAACATTTTCATCAATATTGATGTTTCATAATTATCTCACTTGCATCTAAAAAGAGCTTTGCAAGCCCAAGCCACTCAAGCTATGACTCATATGTGTCCAACAAGACATTCTAACCACAAGCATCTATCCATATCAACTTTCTACCCAAGTTTCATAAGCAAGCACAACCACTAGACTCCTTTACACATAACCACTAACCCAAGTACGAGGCTAATCATGGGGATCACACGTCCTACACATCATCTTAGGGTTTTGGGACATCTCCCTCGCCTAGATGGAAAACATACATATATTGCCCCATCTCTAGGGTTAGATATTTTCATAGGAAATATATGACTCAACATTGTTAAAGTGACCATAAACTAGGTGTCTCAACTCATATACTTGGAAGTAGTTGAGCTAGGATCTCATCAGCATGCATCTCATCGTCATATTGTTCAACTTTTTGTATTCTTTGGAGGTTAGGTAATCTTACCTTCTTGCATTTTGGGTTGACCCATATCTAGAGTTCACCCTTATCATATGCCTCATGATATATGTCATTCCTTATAAAGAGATTGAGGCCCGTTTTAGTCCCAAACCATAACTTGATATCCATATCTCAACATGTACATCATTAGGTACAAGCATACATGCCAACCCACTAGCTATGTGTAGCACCTCAAACAAGCCATATATACCATACATGGTTCTAGGCTAGCCAGGATTGCATGACCAAACTCGTGTCATGTCATAAAGCATACTTGAATATTCCAAGTACAAGTTTAGATCATATTAAAGCAAGCTCATATCATCCACATCAACATAAACATCAATATGAATATCAAGATCAACATCACCATTGACATCAATATCAATATAAATGTTCATCACCAACATAGATCATCTTGGAGGCTTACTAGATTAACCTTAATCATGTATCTAGACAACTATACAGACTACATATATCATCTAATCACTCTCATCTAGACAGATGTTACATATTTTTCTCTTAGGTTACATGGGCACTCATTGCCTTTTTGAATGATGTATACATGCTAGTACTAGAAATAGGTTTATTTCAACTTCTAAACATGAAATAAAGAACCCCACCTTCTGAATGGAACAAAAAACCAAAATGGGTTACAACACTCATCAGGCAGTCAAGAACCATGACACCTAGAGAACTAGAAAGAACATGGTGCACACTTGTGTACTATCCTAAGCACATGCCATGAAAGTTATGTCTAGGGTAATTATAAGATCTGGTGCGTCAAGCCAGAGGTGTACACACTAGCCAACAAGGGGTGACTAGATGCACTCCATGGGACTTGAACACACGTGTGGAACTTTGAAATTTATATTAACCCTAACAAAGTCGGTCACAGTGCCAAATAGGTCACCCGTAAGTGCACGGGGTACTATTGTAGCATAGATGAAGGCCAAGTGTAGGGGTCGATCCTCAGGGATAGAGGGGGCACTAGAGCTATGTTAGCATTGGCTACGTTTCTAATGCAGAGTCTAGGGTTGAAGGGTTTAAAAGGGGTTTGTTTTGTGATTAATCTAGGTGAACGAGAAAGAAAGGTAGAATTGAACCTAAGTTATCTTTAACAAGCACGTTTAACAATCTAGGTTAACCAACTAACTAAGCAAGAGCAAAGGTAAGTTACATTAAACTAGAGGATCAAGAACCAATTTAGAAACTAAGTTAACCACTAAAGCAAGAAAAGATCTAACTTATCCCTAACTATTGAAACTGAGAAATTGACTAGGTTAAGCAAGAGCAACTAGACTATATTAGCATAAGCAAGCAAACAGAACAAGTTGAGTTTTAAACAAGATGATTAAGGTAGGTGGGCTATTTGGGGATGTAACTTTAATATTAGTTGGGGGAGGTTATTGGACAAGCATGGTTCTCATCTTTCATCGAGATTACCAAACCAAACAAAAAGGCAAATGCTATTAGAATGTACCCTATACTACCACTGGAAGACTAGGCTTAGGCATAATTCTAATAAGATTAGCCAAATCTAGGTTTCTAGGATAAGTGGTATTGATCCATTGAGGGCCAAGGGTAGAGATGGGAGTAGAGATGAGGGTATTTGATCTCATGTGACTAGCCATTCTAGCCTTTAGAAAACCCTAGGCAATCACATCAATCCCACTTATACTAGTACCTTAGGTCTCATACCAAGTAGTAGGAGAGGGGGTAGGCATGTAGGAACAAATGGGACTAGCTAGGGATCCCCTATTGGGACCTAGGAGTCATATATAATATTGCCACATGCATCCCAATCCTCCTAGAAACATGGTATCATCAAGCACTATCAAACAAGCAATTCATAGAAAAATTCATAAATCACAAGCATGGCAATGGGATAAGAGACAAAAGTATGGAGCAATCATCATAGATAAAAATAAATTCATTACTAGCCAAAATTCCCCCAACATGGTATCAAAGTTACATTTTATCCCCAAAGAGCCCACCACTAAGGGCCTACACTACAACAAAAATACCCATTAGTGGCCTTTCATAAATGCCACTGAAAAAAGCCAGTAAACAGGTTTAGCGACATTTGTTGACATTTAAAAAAATGCCTTTAGCGCCAATGCCACTAGGAAGATAGTGGCTTAAGTTGTAAAAGCCACTAAACGTTTGTCTTTAGTGGCTTCGAATAAATTCCACATAAAGGCCACTAAACCATCATTTGGCATTTATAGAAAAGCCACTATCCATCATTTGGCTTTTATTCAAATGCCACTATTTTGTATAATGTTGTTGTATAAAACGGTTTTGATTGAATGTAGTGGCTTATGAAAAAAGCCACTAATGACATACTAGTTCTGCATTACTAATTTTATGGATCTTAGTCAGTCAATTTGTAGTTCATGATCAAGTTTTCTAATTGAATGCCAATTGAAGCCAAACATATTCCAGAAGTATTGAACTTTTTTATTTATAATCAAACCACAATTACATAGGGAGG
The DNA here is from genome assembly GCA_963693085.1 of Alisma plantago-aquatica. NCBI lineage: Eukaryota > Viridiplantae > Streptophyta > Magnoliopsida > Alismatales > Alismataceae > Alisma > Alisma plantago-aquatica. The sequence continues at coordinate 790,413,699 of OY856410.1, read as the reverse complement.
GCATTTTACCTTGCCCCTTGTATTGAATACAACAGCATCAAATATGACTATATATCGTACATATTGTAGATATGAACACTAACTAGATAACAACTCATTTTGCACTTGGAGACCCCCCAAAGGAATACAAACTCATTTTCTTACAAAAACATACAGCTCCATTCTAGCATTCCAAGTAGTTGTGAGCTTCTACAGGAGTAGACCAGCTAGATTGCAAAGAAGGTTCATCCTTCTTCTCAGCTACAGTGATATATAGAATTACGGCCATATGGTCATCAGATTCCTTAGCAGGTTCTTCCTTCTTCTCTTCCACCTAGGCAGCAGAAGCAGTAGGTGTAGCTACATAGCCTGAAGCAGCAGCAGGGGCAGCAGCAACTGCAAACTTGCTAGGATCCTGTAATGAAGTGAGCAAAATGTTGAGCACTTGCATTCAAATGTAAGACAAAAACACTTACAGCACTAGCATGCTATTAAGATAGTATCAGGGAAGATAGCACCATTGCCAAATTTATCAATAAGGTCATCTTTAGTAAGGTGAAGGACCTCAGGGCTGAATATAGATCCACTGTCATAAACTGACAGCACAACCAGTCCATATGAGAAGGACATGATGTCGAGCTTGGCAAGAAGGGAAGCCTCAGAAGAACCCACCTTCTCACCTTTCCTAATAAGTTCGACAATGGTGATAATTTCAACTATACCATTCACATTATGTCAGCTGAATAGAGTTTGTCATGCAGCAAAGCTGTAGACATTCAGCTAAGCACACCACTAAGCACATGATAGAATGGGTGCAAAGCTGAAAATCTTGACAATTATGTAAAAAGCAAAAGATAGTTATCAAACTCAATGTCGTCCAGGGTTCTCATAAAACTATAGTCTATACATAATAAGTTGAAATATTTTTAGTAAGGTAAGAAAGCATATAATGATTAATAAGAGCAGAATCTAGTGAATGCCTTCATGTTGTTATAGATAGATCTCCCTTCGCCAACTGCAATAACTATTGTACTGAAGTTATCATCAGCAAGAACCATGTCTGAAGCCTCCTTGGTAAACTATACTGACACATAAAAATTGAAGAAACAATCATTATCGATAATAATTACTAAAAGACAAGAAGATAGATATACAAATTGACATATAGTGAATATACTTACCTCGGTTCCAGTAATTCCCATGGCAATACCAATGTCTGCCATTTTCAGAGAAGATGCATCATTGACACCATCACCATTCATGGCAATCACTACATGTAATAAACAACTAACAGCAAAACATGCAAGTTGACTATGTAGATCAGCAGGAGGCTTCAGGTCTTCAAATCTATACTAACATGGCCACCAGGAATAGATTCACTATTCCCTGATAAGCAAGAAGAGTTTCCAGAACAGATTCACTATCCCCTTCAACTGAAAAAAAAAAAAAGCAAAGTAAAGTAGTGAAATATACCTTATTTAGGAATCCTTAAAACAACCCAAAGCAAAACTGGAAACCAATGTTGGCTAAGCTGCAATACATCAAGAACATGTAAGCATGCACCATTTTGTTGGATTGCATGTAAGATCAGTTCCAGGGTGAGGAAACCCATCTTTGAGTCCTAACAGCATCTCTGTTCTTGGAGATTAAAGGCCAATCACAAGAGCTGAGCTGAAGCCTTTCACAAGAGATGAGATGAAAACCTTAGCTCTTGAGAGTGGCCTTTAATCTCCAAAAACATGCCTTTTTGAGTCCTAACAACAGCTCTGAACTTGGATATTTAAGGTCATTCTCTGTACATGATCTTAACATAGGATCCTTACCATAGTTATTGGCTTTTAGGGCCTGCATCACAACCACATGTTACAGAAAGGGTATTATTGTAGATGTTGTTATAACAATTAAGGGAACATGGAGGAACCGATATTACTAAGAGCACCCATTATTTCTTGAGGCTTCTTCCTTGACTTCTTAACCAAAGCAGAGTATGTAAATGTTGAAAATGACTTGTTGTACCATGGAAATGTTGAAAATGACTTGTTGTACCTCTGCAGAGAAATTAGGACACATAGAAGCATGCGACTAAAATATCTCAGTTACATTTCAGACATCTTAATAGCCTAAATATTGAGCAATCATAGAAGGTCAACCACAAACCATCTTGAGGTGAATCACCATAGCAAAATATGTTGTGTAAATCTCACACACAAGATTCCAAAAACACTACTCATAGCTAAAAACCACTTTGGCTAGGATGCAATACTACCTTAGATACTACTTTTAGATACTACTTTGGCTAGGCTGCAATACATCAAGAACATGTAAGGATGTACCATTTTGTTGGATTTCCTATAAGACCAGTTCCAGGGTGAGGAATCCCATTTTTGAGTCCTAACAGAAGCTCTATTCTTGGAGATTAAAGGCCATTCACAAGAACTTAGCAGAAGCCTTTCACAAGAGATGAGCTGACAACCTTAGCTCTCGAGAATGGCCTCTGATCTGCAAAAATTGGCCTTTTATGTAGTGACAAGTTGTTTGTTGTGGAAGGCACAAAATGCACAATTCTTCAGAGAAATATTGACTTAGTAAGCTATCATGCAACATGTGATCAAGTTATGACAGAAAAATTTATAGAGAACTATTGACTTGGGAAGCAAAAAAAGACATTCACATTCAGCAGGTCAAAACAAAATATGTTGTGTAAATGTCACACACAAGAAGGTAAGACACTGTTCATAGCTAAAAGCAAAATAGGATTGTCATTTGGCAACATTGTCTATGACAATGGACATTAAACAACAGTATTTGGATCATTATGTACTAATAAAAAAGTGGACCAAAGAAACACAACTATAGCTTTCATCTCTCTACACAGTATCCAAGAATGCAATTATCTATCTTTACACTTCATGACCTGCAACAAATGGAAACGACTTTAGATACTAGTTTTGTTTTCAATTATGTCATATTATAAGCAATACTATATGCTCACTTTGGCAGTAAATGTGATTTCGGCCACATGCTATGACATTGCCAATAACTTCTGCCATATATTGATATTGCTCAGAAGGTCTGATTAGAGGTTCATTGGCCATCACCACAACCTCTACATAAACAACAACACATGATGAGCCTAAAATTGCACCTCCCACCATTTGCAGGGGGTCAACCTCAGATACTCGACCGATTGCAACTTTATCATCTGCATCTGCGATACTCATCACATACACTTCCTATAAACAAAATACAATTTAAATAAAAAAAATTATATAAATGTAGAATGATGTGCAATTTACACAAATACAAACATACTTCTCCCTTATAAATTGTTGAATGTCTCATTCCGATCTGCACAATTATTTTATCTTTGTCATAAGGCCATCAAAATTCAACATGGAAAATAATTGATACCACACATCTCGTATAAAATGTATTCATACCTGGCCAGTGCGTACATGTTGTGATGATTGACTGTTTCCTACTCTAGACAAGGCTAGTATATGCTCTATTTTTGCATTTTGTTCTTGAATTTTAGCTTCAAATTCCATATATTTTTGTTCAAGCTGATCCTAGAAATGCTTCCTTTGCGCTTCATCAGCTTCTCGGGATTTACGATTCTTGTCCCAGATATCAGAAGGTGATGGTCCAAGTCCATAACCACAAACATATCCTGGTCTCTCTTCTCCCATAACCTGCCTATAAATTTTAGCTGAAGTAACATCGGGTTGGTTTCTTCACAGCTCGTCACCTACCTCAGAAAATTTTTCCTACACACAATAGAACATAGGAGATGAATTTTATACCAAACATATAAATGTTTCCATGTAGTAAATGTAACATAATACTATAGGATAGGAATCCTTGTACCAAAATTTTGGTGGATTTAATATCAACTATGCTCCCATCTTTTTTACGATGTGTTTTCTCAAAAAACTCAATGGGATCAACTTCCCTGCCTGTTTCCTTCTCCAACTGTATCATTCAAACAAGGTTATTGCTAACATCATTTAAATGGATGTCTCCAAATTGTCCAATTGGATCACAATATTGACTAACTTACATCATGATTCAGACAAGCAAATGACTTGGTTCCTATTATGTGGCTAACCTTTTAAAATTTTCTTCTTATCTTGTTAGTTATACACTTCCTCTATGAAAAAAAATTGCAGTATTGTCCATAGTAATTATCTATGAGGTAAATTAAATATCAATTAATAGATACAAAAAATTACATTTCCTTTATTGCTCCTCCAGTAATCCACAAGAAATTTCTATTGAGACGTTTCCACGTGGGGAACAACTTGTTCAAGTTGTTGTTCATATGGACTATCTTCTACGAAATATAGTTTTTGTAACTCCCACTTGTGGTCCTTCCATTTCTTCCTCAATCTCTTCATTGTCCACTCCTTTAATTCTATGTCCATTATGAATTTACTCTACTGACAATAAGGATATCAATTAGAAGCTTCATTTAACCATTTAAAAATAAATTTTAATATTGTACCTTCACAAAATTCCATATGGGTTCTTTTTTATTTGCTGGAAATTGTCTCCAGTCCTCATAGTTTAATGGACAAAGATTGGGATCTCTTGCAATGGTTATCAAAAAACTTGATAAGTGACATTAGTTTTTACCCATTGGTTGTCCAAGTTGATTTATCTCAATGGGAATTTGATCGCCAGGCTTTCTTTTCCAGACTTGCAAACATTGTGTTCGGCCACGTGTGCGATGTCTTTGACCTAAGCATTCATTTATATATCATTAGATGAAACACTATAAATGTAGTGATATGAATAAACCGAATACCTAGCACATCATTAGGTGTTGGCGTAGCATTCAACGACTCATCATGGTGATCAGAGACATCATTTTGCTCCATGGTTTCTTGAAATGCATTGCTATTTTGGCTATTTCCAGCTCTACTCTCTACTCTTCTTGATTGATTGGACACGGTAACATTGACAGTAGGCACGGGGGGGTCGATGTCTTTGACCTGAGCATTCATTCATAAAGGATACAACATAAATGGAAATTATATATCTTTAGATGCATCACTATGAATGCAATGATATGAATTAACTGATTACCTAGCCCATCAGAAGGTGTTGTTGTAGCATTCAACGACTCTTGATGGTGATCAGAGAGGTCATTTTGCTCCATGTGGTCATGAAATGGATGGCTGTTTTGGCTATTGGCAAATCTAGGTTAGGTGTAATTCTAATAGGTGTAATTCTAATAGTAGAAGACTGGGGTTAGGTGTAATTCTAATAGGATTAGCCAAATCTAGGTTTCTAGGATAAGTGGTATTGAGCCATTAAGGTCCAAGGGTAGATATGGTAGTAGAGATGAGGGTATTTGACCTCATGCCGCTAGCCCTTCTAGACTTTAGAAAACCCTAGGCAATCACATCAATCCCACTTATACTAGTAACTTTGGTCCCATACCAAGTAGTAGGAGAGGGGGTAGGCATGTAGGAATAAAGGGGACTAGCTAGGGATCCCCTATTGGGACCTAGGAGTCATACCTAAGATTTCCACATGCATCCCAATCCTCCTAGAAACATGGTATAATCAAGCACTATCAAACAAGCCATTCATAGCAAAAAGCATAAATCACAAGCATGGCAATGGGATAAGAGACAAAAGCATGGAGAAATCATCATAGATAAAAATAATTTCATTACAAGCCAAAATTTTCCCAACATTGTATCAAAGTCACACTTTATCCCCAAAAAGCCCACCACTAGGGGCTTAGCTAGACATGATCAAGAAAATAACAAAATAAAGGGGAAGAAGGGGAAGAAACTCCATGGAGCTTATGGTAGAAGCCTCCTTCTTCACCTCCTAGATGCTTGGGGGTGTCCTCTCTCCTCTAAAGGTGTATATGGGCATGAACATATGGGGGATTATGGAGGAAAACCTAGAAAACTAGGTTTTTGAGGTGAAATGGAGATGGAAATCTGGGTGGAGAGCATAAATGCAAGGGGAATGCACTAAATGCTCAAGGAGTGGATGGAGAGGAGTAATGGTGGCTAGGAGGACCTAACCCTCGTGCCCCAGCCACCACCTATGTATATATAGGTGGTGGGGAAGCACTAGGGTAAGTAGGTGTAGAATAGGAAAAATGGTGTTAAAAATAGGTAGGGTCAGTTAGTCACCACGACTGTGTTGATGGGCCACGGCTATGGTAGGGGTGGTATGGGACGGTCGTAGAGAGTGGACACGGGCATGGTGTGGAAAGGGTGGTGAAAATGCAAGTATAGGAGGTGGTCACGGCCATGGCAGAGTACCACAGTCATGTTGGGTGAGTAGCACCACGGTCGTGTTGAGTAACACGACCGTTTTGGAGGAGGAGACCTTGATCGTGGGGCAGCAGCACAGGTGAGTCAATCTTCAAAGACCATGGTCGTAGCAGATGGCCATGACCATGTTGAGTTGGGTGCATCCCTATTGATTATGGGGGTCCTTGCATGAAATTCCCACTGTCGTTGTGGGGGGACACAACCATCTTCTCCTCTGCTGGACACAACTGTGTCGATGGCCACGACTGTGGTATCTTCATTGGGCCACGGTCATGTCTGATGGCCACGGTCGTAGTGAGTTGGGTGCATCCTTGTTGATTCCATTAATTCTTCACCAAAAAAAACACAACCGTGGGGGTATGCCCACAACTATTTTGGGGTCTACAGCAGGTAATTGAACTTTATCTTTCATCATCCATGGATTTCTTTTCTTGATGACAATTTTTGGCCATTGGGGATAGGTTGAGGGAGCTTTGGGGCCTTCTTTGGATACCTCCATGAGTGGAGGAACCCTAGAACTCCTCCTTTCTCTCTCATCCATCCAAAGCATGGTCCAAGTACCTAAAAATGATGCAAAGAACATCCATCAGCGCCTTTGACATAATAAGCATATTAGGGAAAATAGCATGTAATCTAATAGGTATAGATGTTATTGAAATGCAAAATAACACAAGATGAATCCCTAAAATAGGGATGCATCAAGATCTCCCTTTTCTCACCCTCTAAAACCTACATTCCATACTACAAGACAAAAGGATAAGAAAACAAAGGTTCAAGGGATTACACAATTCTACACCTAGTTCTAGAACATCTAGGAAACCTAGAGACCAAGTCAACTTAGTCCAAAAAGGACAAATTATTAAGTTTGTAGGCTTGAGATGTAAGGTTGAGTTAATTTGTGTTACATGTGAGATATGTTTGGTGTAGTTATCATTCATGCTCTAATATCATCTGTCATGAAACTATTTATTACTCAAATCCAACCTTCAAATGACTAGAAAGTCAGTGGCTAAAGGACATGAGCATCAGTCCCAAGTATGGAAATACCAAAGAGAAATTTGAAAGCATAAAACTTTAGTGTACATCAATAAATAAAAAGATTACTGAAGAGACCGTATGGTAGGGTTTGGGAGCGCCGGTAGAGGCGGCGGCCGGGGAGGCCGCGGTGGGAGAGGAGGCTGGGGGTTTAGACCGTCGGACGATTACGATCCAGGAAGAGAAGTGGAGACCGCGGGTAACGAACAGGAGATTGTGCCGATGGATAGTGAAACTAATACAGAGGAAGCTAGAAGCCATAACCCCAACGGAGAGAACCGGAAATACGGCACGGTAATCGTATCGGGAGTTCTGAACAATATAGGACTTAATCTACAATATGCCTCATATGAAGCCAATCAGGCTAACAGCCAGACTCATCCACAACAAGGCTTACGCCGCAAGGTACAGCGGGAAGGGTTTCCGGGAGATGCGGAGTTTCCAGATCTACAAGGGATTTTGAATAACACAAGCCAGGAACTGGGAGCATAGTGGGGATCTGACCCTAGAGTCCCGATTTCATACAGCGATATAGTAGGCAACAACAGCAAATCTATTTTGGGATTCGAAGATAGTGAAGTTATCCTGGGCAAAGAGGACATAAGGGTTGTTGTGCAGGAAGGAACACCCCATATGGAAATCAATCCGAATAAGTACGGCCAATTAATGAAACCATGGTGTTATACAGTAATTGTGAAGGTCCTTGGTAGAGATGTGGGATTCATGGCTCTGCAGACTCGTATCAAGGCCTTGTGGAATCCTTTGGGTAGCATGCGTCTGATTGACTTGGAAAACAATTACTATCTTGTGCAGTTACTGCGTGAAGACGACTATATTCAGGCTTTAACCGGGGGCCCTTGGCCTATGATGGGCTTGTATCTGTCGGTGCAACCCTGGGATCCAGAGTTCATCCCTACCGATACCAACCCTAGATATGTGGTGGCTTGGGTGCGGGTTCCGAACTTACCAATTTTCCTTTACCAGCAACGAATTCTAGAGGAAATCGGCAACACCATCGGAACCACTGTAAAGGTAGACAACAATACCATTCTCAAGAGACGGGGGAAATTTGCTAGAGTGGCGGTTAAGCTGGATACTTCAAAGCCCCTTATCCCGTCGATAATTATCCAGGATGCGATGTACAAATTGGAGTACGAGAATCTACCTACTATATGTATGTATTGCGGTAGGATTGGACATAAGGAGGAGAACTGTAAAGTGAAGGAGGCAGCGATGGAAACAGCTAGAAAGCAGGCTACAGAAGATACCCCGGATATTCCTTGGATTCCCTATCCAAATGGAGCCTATACTTCTGCGATGCATGCTGCGCCCATGCAGCGTCGCCAACGGAAGCAACCACCACCGCAGACAGACCGAGCTAAACATAGTAACAGATTCGCGCATCTGGTTGTAGAAGAGGAAGTCCAAGAAACCCAACCGAACCAGCAGGTGGCAGCAGACAGAGTTACTAGTATAGATTGGAGAGCAAGAAAGGAGGCGACAAGAAGGAATAACCAGTCCCAAGAAGTGCAGCAGAGTGAGTAGCAAGGAAGCCAAGAACCAGCCCCTACAGTAGTACCGGAACAAATCAGAAAACCAGGTAATCAAGTAGGAGAGAAAGGGAGTCACAAGGCCACTACCATAACGAAGGAGGATACAGTAGTTGTCCTAGGAGATGGAGAGGATGGGATGTCGAACCTATCTTTTTGCTTTGGGAAAACTACTCCTACTCCCAGAAGTAACAGGAGGACGGACGGTATTAAAAACCCATCGCGAGGAGGGGGATCAGTAGGAATCCACCTGAGAAACTGTAAAATAGGTACTGATGTGGATGTTCTGAAACAAGGAACTAGGAAGCGAGGGAAACAGTTCCACCAGGAGCAGCAAAATCTGACAGAGGAGGGTGAAATCAACCCCTTCGTCCCCCCAGCAGTTGTCCAATGATCTGTGCCGCTTGGAATGTCCAGGGAATAGGCAAAGAAGACATCCAGAACGCTATCTGCCACCAAAAGGATAGACTCAAGATCAATATAATGGCTATTATCGAACCGCGTATTAGTGGAGCTGCTACAGACCGAATCATCAAGAAGCTGAAGTTTGATGAGTCTCACCGGGTGGAAGCGATAGGCTTTTCCGGGGGTATCTGGGTTCTGTGGAGAAGGAGTATTGGGAAGGTGGAGATATTGGCTCTTCACCGCCAATTCGTCCACTGTCTAATTAACAACAGTATGCTGATTACCTTTGTGTATGCTAGTCCACAGCAGATGAAGAGGAGACTTCTTTGGAACCATTTGAATACGCTATCAACATCATCCTCGCTGCCATGGCTGGTTCTCAGGGACTTTAATGCTACTCTTAAACTGGAGGAGAAGAGCGGGAGTGACATTGTGCATATGTCTAGCTGTCATGATTTTGCTGATGCGCTGGCCTGTGCATGCTTGGAGGACTTAGGGGCTTCAGGTCCTCGCATGACTTTTAAATGGGGTTGCCTTCAGGAACGGCTCGATCGGGCGGTGGCCAACTGGGAATGGATCGAGGTTCATCCCAATACATCGGTGGAGGTATTGCCTAGAGTAGCTTCTGATCACGCTCCTATTTTGGTCAAAACGAACCTGCGACATGCTTCCTATATTCCGCATCTTAAAACAAGTACAAAGTGGTCGACTCGGAGCACTTTCCCATCCTTAATCCAGAACCACTGGAATGCTAATGAAGAGTTTACTACTGCGGCAGACATATTCATGACTGCTGTCGGCCGGTGGGATAAGGAGGAACGATCTAAAGAAAGAAGACATAAGAACTTCCTGCTAGCAGCCCTTTCCAAGAAACAAAGCGAACTTAGCAACAACTATTCTGCGGAGTTGGACAAACAGATCGGAGTAATTCAGTGTGAATACATGGATGTTCTTGCTAAAGAAGAAGCAGAATGGAGGCAGAAGGCCAGATGTGACTGGCTTAAGCTGGGGGACTCGAATACTGCTTATTATCAAGCTCTGGTGAAGGCAAAGCGAAGACGGAATGTAATTGCTAAACTTAAAGATGACAGAGGGGTATGGGTGGAGGATGACGAGTTGGACTCCCTTATTAACAACTACTTCAGGTCCTTGTTCAGTGACGACAGACCTGCTGCTCAACGCACTGATTATATTGATTATCCTGGAGTGTTTCGGGATTGGTCGCAGGTTACAGACCAGCATATCAGGCGCCCTCCTACTGAAGATGAGGTTCTCGATGTCCTGAAGCGCATGAACCCGGTGAAAGCCCCGGGGCCTGACGGGATAGATGCATGATTCCTGCATCATAACTGGAGCAGCATCAATATTTCTTTACTTCTAACGATTGGCAACTATTTTGCAGGTCACCCAATTCCCCCAGCGTATGGCGAAATCCACCCTAGTTCTAATTCCAAAGAATAACACCCCTACATTATGCAGCCACCTTCATCCGATAGCCCTTAATAATTTGAGCATGAAGCTGGTGTCAAAAATCAAAGTGGAACGCATCAAGCCATTCCTGAGCGATTGGATATCACCTAGCCAGATGAGTTTTGTACCAGGTCGAAGGATTTCGGATAATGTGATTCTGCTGCAGGAGGTGGTTCACTCCATGAGTATGCGAAGAGCAGGGCAGAAGTGCATGACGCTGAAACTTGATTTAGCAAAAGCCTATGATCGGATGAGATGGGATTTTATCCACGACACACTTAAGAGAACACCGATTCCACCTTCACTTATCACTGCGATCATGAACATAATCACCAGCGGCAAAATTTCCATCTCTTGGAAAGGGAAGCTTTTTCCGCCTTTCAAAACTTCTCGCGGAGTACGTCAAGGAGATCCTCTATCTCCGTATTTATTCGTCTTATGTCTTGAATGTTTAAGCCAAGACATTTGCGCTTTGGTGGACGAGGGCAGCGGGAAACCGTTGCTGGTCACGCGAAGAGGCCCAAAATTGACCCATATATGCTTCACGGATGATATTATCTTATTCAGTGAAGCATCAGTGGATCAGGCTAGATCTATTATGAAATGCATAAAATGCTTCGGGGAGGTATCTGGCCAAAGGTTGTCTTCTGAGAAATCTTCAGTATATTTTTCGAAGAACACGGATCGATCGCTGAGAAGAAGAATCTGCAGAGCACTTCATATGCAGGAGACGGAGGATATGGGGCGACATCTCGGTGTTCCAATCCTACACAAGAGAGCCAACAAGGCTGTCTATTTGAGCCTTCTCAATTCTATAGATCTGCGCATCAGTTCTTGGACGACGCAAACGTTATCTCTTGCAGGTAGAACCACACTAGCTCGATCTGTTATCAACTCGATACCCACATATATTATGCAAACTAGCCATCTGCCGATTTCCGTTTGTGACAATATCGACAAGAGCATCCGAAATTTCTTATGGGGAGGTCCAAATGCTAGCAGAAGTCTTAGTCTTATTGCCTGGAAAAAGGTTATAGCATCGAAGCACCATGGAGGGTTAAACATTAAATCAGTGAGGCAGCAGAATGAAGCTCTCCTAGCCAGAAATATCTAGGATTTCACTACTGCGTCAAGATGCATTTGGAAGGACGTTATGACCAGGAAGTATTTGCATCGTCGGGATGAAGGTAGAAGAACTGGATCTCGTTTGTGGAAATACATTGTGGACAAAAAGGATACCGTGACGGTGAAACTGGCTAAAGCTGTTGTTAACGGAAAGATGACTTCGGTGTGGTATGATAGATGGGTGGAGATGAGACAGACACCTTCTGTTAAACCACATCTCATCATTCATGAAGACATAAAAGACCTGCAGGTCAGTTCGTTGGCATCCGAGGGGAACTGGGATATAGACTTCATTAAATATTGGTTTACTGAGGAAACAGCTAACACCATTATGCACATGCCACCACCGATTCTGAACGGGAGTGAAGATGTTTGGTGTCATACTGATGACAACCATGGCCGTTTTAGAACCCAAAACTATTACAAGGAGTTGATCAATACGACATGTATTCACACACATGGGAATTGGACAACTATATGGAAACTTGCAATACCGTAGCGCACGACGATTTTCTTGTGGAAATCTCTGCATGAAGGATTGATGACTAATTTCAATAGATCCAGACGAGGGTTTACAGAGGATCAGCAGTGTCCAAGGTGTAGGCAAATTGCAGAAACTACCATTCATGTGCTCAAAGACTGCCCATACGCACAACAGGTGTGGCGAATTATAACAAGCAGCCAGAATATAACGTTTGATCCAGGAGATTCTATGAAGACATGGTTTGCACGGAATCTGAAGCACAAACATGATGGCGTGATCAGGTTGATTTGGTTTGCTACCACGGTGGAAGCTCTATGGAGGTACAGAAACGATCTGGTCTTCAATGGCAAGATCTGTCCTCCTAATACGACGGTAGGAATCATTGCAACAAAAGCAGGGAACATCGTGCATGTTTTTCAAAAACCAACAGCTACGGTTATGAGGCAGCCGGCCGCTGCTTGGATACCACCACCGCTAAACACGATCACCATCAATGTTGATGGTTCTGTGCAGAAGAAGTGGAGCCGAGCAGCCACGAGCTATATTGCTAGAGACGTTGATCAAAGGTGGATCACAGCCGGAGCTCAATCAGTCCAGAGTTGTGATGTGTTAGCTACTGAGTTGGTGGCTATCTGTAGGGGGATTGAAGCCTTGATTCACAGACCGGAGGAGCTGTGGGTTGAATCGGACAGTAAGCTGGCCTGTGATATTCTGAACAACAAATTGAATAGTATGCCTAAATACAAGATTTTCAGAGAAACTTTTGAAGCATTCAAAGTAAGGAAGCCGAACATGCACATCACTTTCATCAAACGGGGTGCTAATGCTTTAGCTGACAAGCTTGTCAAATGGGCGGTTAGAAATGTCAATGAGTCCATAGTTTGGTCACAATGTCCAGAGTTTGTTCCGGCTGAGCTCCGAAATGAACAAAGGACGAATCCTACCTTAAATGTACCTCCTATTTTGGCCTGCAACCCGAGAGCAGGGTGAATAGAGTATCTCGGTGACATATAAAAAAATAATAATAAATAAAAAGATAAATACACTACCATAATCTCAACATTCAAAAAATATTATAAAGCAACATTATTTACTACAAGATTTCAATTACATATTGAAGACTGCAATTTCACAAGCATGTTCACACACACTACCTAGGATCTTACAACAAGTGCACCTTTATGTACTCTAGAGGAGGGGGTGAATAGAGCTAAAATAAAACTTATACAACTTAAAACACAAAGGAAGTTTAATTGTGACCTGATTAAGAATATATGGTGGTGGAACTATAAAACAAGTGACTGGATGATAAAAGAAACCACACAAAATACAAGATATAGAGTGGGTCTATCAAATGATGTCATCCCATTATCTGGTGGTTCCCAACTAGGATTTATACCATGTAATTTATTCATTTTCTTTACCCATACAAAATACACAAAATAATTGGTGTCTTTTGTGGATCAAGGCAACCCGCTTTTTTTAGATCAAAGAGAACTTGCATAATAGAGTAGATCGCAATCAGCATCTCACCCTGGGCCCAACCTTCTCGCAAGAAGTATCTCCAAGAAGCTTCACCATAGCCTTCTCACAATAAGTAGTTGGAAGTTTCAAGAATAAGTAAATAGAATGAGAGAGGAAAAAATATTAAAACTCTCAGAAAATATACCATGTGTAGCTCTCTATGAATAGGTGATGATTAAATCTCCACAAGGATGATGCAAGGCCATATTTGGTGGAGTAGGACACTACTATTGACATATGCCTTAGATATAAAGATAGCAATATAAAATTCTAGTCTTGGAGTAGTATTACATGTAACAGATTGCTCCAATGTGTGTTATATGTGTCCATAAGGCACTCCTATATATGTGTCCACTTAAGAAAGGTCAATATAGTTGTTGAGAGTGTTCATGCCGAGTTATAAGTTACACTAGCGGCTAGAATGTCAAAGTTGAGTTTATAATGGCTAAATTTTGTCTACAGAACATTCTAAATTGAACTGTACTTTGACTAAGAGTTGTTCTTAGGGTATTTTGCAACGAATATTTTTGTAACATCTCTTTCTCAATTGAGGTGAATTTTGACCGAAATGGGTCTCGATGAAGAAGAGTTAGACTGAAATATTTACTGTAAAGAGACTACTATATTTTTTGAAAACATATCAAATGATTTTTCTAGTGACACCTAACAATCTGGAAGACTTGATATAAGTGAGGAATAGGGTTTAGGATAGGATTGGTCTACTCATCACTTTTTCATACATCATTACTATCAAGTTGTACAAAATTCATTTATAGAAAGCACAGACATGGTAAAACTTGTAATATAAGAACCCAATCATAAAAAATTGCATATTCTTTTTTTCTGTAACTTGTTAAGTTCCTTCATCAACTGAAATACTAAATGCACATGTTAGTGACATAAATGAGACATATTTGCATCATCAAAATAAGAGTGTGGCATATCCAAAATCCAACAATCTTCTCCTTTCTTATGACGATCAATATTTCCATAGGATAATTTTAAAATCGATAATTTAGATCACCATACCTATAAATTTCTATAAATAGCCAAATTCATATTCATGTATTGTTCTCCCCTTTTTTTAAGTCAAAAAGTGGTTATTATTACCAATTCCTCCCCCTCCAAAGAAGACACTCACCCTAAAAAAGGTAGTCATTTTAGAGAGGGAATATATATCCAACAAAAAAATAAGAATATACCAGTTGAAATAAGAAACCTATTAAAAATGGATACATTTAATAGTAGGATGTATATACAAAAAACCATATTTGATCAAGGAATAAAATATTATCTAATTACCAATTAGAGAATTGTTAAGTTCTTCATGATAAAAAGATCCCATTAAGAAAATATATAAAAAATACTCTAAGCCAATGGTAGGGAATGTAAGTCCACCATTGATATAGACATGCCATAAGTAACACCAAATTTCTACACAATATATCAATATCAATGTAAGGAAATTTAAATTCTCCATGATATAGATATTTCCATAAAAATCAAAACAAGGCTAACAAAGAATCTCTATACCAAATTAAGGGATGTTAAGCCCATTATTATTATAGACAAGCCATTAAGAACGTAATCTAACAAAGATGGAAATATAAATCACATGATTTGAGATCCCCCTTAATCTCATACGCATAAGAATTATTCTCAAACAAAAAAGCTAACTATCACGATAAATATATCCACTTAAGAGTGAAAAACCATGTTTGCAACATGTAAAATAAATCATGTCAGATGTGAAAGACCAAACAATACATAGCAATGTGACTCAAAATACTAATTTCTATATAGACATATTAATACTTGATAGTTAGTGTTTCAATCAAGCTTTATTTCCACCATACAACCCCTCTATCAAACTTTATTTTGACCAAGTGACAATATGCTAGAAAATTTTAATCCAACAGAGATACATATCTACCAATTAACTTTATATGAAACTACCAACTGAAAAACTAAGCACTAAAAGATAAGCCAAAAAATGTCATGATCAAAAATTTATATATAATGAATCCCATGATCTTTTAACATTTCCTCTAGAGAAAGTTTCTTAGTACCCAAATCATGTTGTTGTCAACTTTTCTCTTGAAAGGGCATCAGAAAGAATATGAGCAATTCTTCCACAAGAAAATTTGTAACATGATTGATTGAAAAAAATACCTAATATCTAATTTTACAAATGTAGTTCCTTGCTTATTCTTCCTATTTTCCTTTCTTGGAATTAAACAAAGACCACATGTATATGCATGACCATTGTCAGAATGCTATATATATTTCAACATGTTTCTACTATTTGAAAATTTACATTTTCTAGTACTAGAAATGTTCTCTTCAAGTACATCAATTTTATCATTTAAGCCATCATTAATTTCAAGGATAAGATGTGATAGAGTGAGTATTTACTTATATTTTCTCTATCCTATAATTTTGTTATTTCCAATAATATACTCAACCATATCCCTCACTTAGTTGACTAAAAGTGATTATCAATTTAATAAAAAATCCAAACCCTAATTTCATAGTAAGATGGATTACTTGTATTAGAGTATATAGTCAATTTATATAACAAACATTCGAGATTGACCTTCAATTTTATACCACGGTTAGATAATGACATCATAAAGATACACCTAAATTTTCGTTGCAATTGGATGAACCAATCACGAGTTATGAGTTTTTGGAATTATGCACATTATTTCATTTATTTCTAACCTAGGACCTAAGTTTTCGAGTTATTTGATCAAATGGGTGACATCTCATGTGTCACACACACCTCAACTAACCTAGGACGTGAGCCACTTGATGCATGAATGCATCTTGGCTGCTCAATCTTTTTAATCTCAGATCAGGGGTATCCAACAAAGTGGAGCTTATTCCTAACCTCTCGCTAAACTCAAGATATCTCCAACAGTATGCCTGAACCTATCCAGTCATCCCCTTATGAAACTAGAGGGATATTTCTCCTCCTTGCATCGAACTGAAACCAACGACCCCTACCCCACCACCCTTCATCTACGGATGAGAGAGGACAAGTCCTACTTCCTCACCCTTCTTGCCTGACGGCGGCGTCTAGATTAGGGCTTTCCCCTCTACACCTCCTCATGCCTATATAACTATATAAGCATCTCACAAGATCTACCACACCTCCTTTGATCATCCCACACCATCAATTGCAATAATGAGTGCTACCACCTTCCCTAACCTGAGCTCTTACACCTCTGCATGACCCCAAGCTCCACCTTCCCATGGAGACACCATCACCCATAATCCTCCCTGTCATCACTTTCGTGAGATTCCCACAAGGCTCTACGGCACCAAAATCTCATCGCAACCCCCTTCTCCCACTTGAACCTCCCTACTTCTGGTGACCTTCTTCAACCTCCTCGGTGGCACTACAAGCCAGAGGGAGCCACGACGCCAGGAAGCATCAGACCGGATTGGAGCATCACCACGAAGGTGATAACACTCCTCCTTGACCCCGAAGAGGATCATATGCATGCCTAGAACTCACTGGAGTTGCTCCAGGCTTCTTCCACCCACAAGAAAAGAAGAGGAGGAGCTAATGTGTTTCTAGTTAGGACCTAGGTGGCCCAATCATCGATCATTGCATCAACAAGAAAAATCACGGATCAACAGTCAAGCCTCCTTAGCTCGCGAAGACCTGATCAAGATGAGCCATCGATCCAGCCCGATCTGGTTGTTGATCAAGGTAATACCTTTTCTTTTTTTATCAAAAAAATGGTTACATTAGTAAAATCAAAGGAAATAGTAGGATGAATGGATGGTAACAATATTATATACCATATTCATTAGAAAATGCAAGCTTTATAAATAAAATACCCTCAAGATATAGATCTGAATCCTTTTCCAAAAATACTAGCTTAAAGTCTAAGGATCATACTTATGTAATTTAATTATGTAATATTGGTTAATAATTGACGTAACCAGATTAATTGTAAAACCTAAGCGTAATAGAGTCCCTGATCCTCACATGGCTCGAAAACCCTAATCAAATAGGGATAGTTGACTCAATAATTATGGAAAACCCTAAATTCTAGTTTCTCTCTCTACATTTGTATACTTCATGCAATTATATGCCAAACTATAACTATTTAATGACCTCTTATGATCATGACCGACCCTGAACCCTAGATTCAACTCTGATATCTTTGGATCATGTCAATCATATAAGGGAGACCATTAATGATTTCAACCCATTATAGAAAACCTAATGATAGATGCTACATTTTTGGGTAAAAATATGTACCATTAAATAGATGAAACTCTAATATAAAGATCTGATCTTGTGGATCCAAAACAAGGTAAAAGAAATGGGTAAACCCTGATCTAATCATACAAAGTTGAAAGTAATCCTAAGCATTGTTCAGGAAAGCAGTATGAGGTGTATGGGGGGATGGAGTACCGCATACAGTATATGCGGTCTGTGGGAGTATATACAGGAGTATATGTAGTTTTGGATTTTTTTTCATTAAACAAATTATCATATAAAGTCCATATATTGAAAACATAAATAAAAATACACACACACATATATATATATATATGTATATATATATTAGGCAGTTATATGTATTCACATCTAAACATATTAGTATACATGTATGACATGCTTATATATGTATACATGTCTATATATCGAATGTTTTTGTAATGAATGTACAACTTTTGAAATATAGCATATCAATGTAAAAATATGTGTAGAGAGTGTGTATAAATGTGAGTAAATCAAAACGCATGTACACAGGTACAAATGAGTTTGTATATGTAGGTATATTGCAATGTATATATACATATGAATGTTTCAAAAGATATTCATATAATTGTACAAATGTGTGTGGAAATTATTCTATGTATTACAATGTATACATATAAATCAATGACTATATATTTAAATTTTAATATTTATTGAAATGAGTGTATATGTATGCTTGTACGTATGAAACACAAGGACATTAGTTGTGGGATTTTCAAAAAGTAGAGTTTAACCGGCCGCTTAATCATCCAAGCGGGAGTATATGTGGCCCATGACCGCTTAGTGGATTGATTAGCAATATACGGTGCGGTAGGGTGACCAAATAGGCATAAGAGGGAGTATATGTGGTCGTGCAGACTGATTTCCTAAACAGTGATCCCAAGTAATAGAACAAACCCTAGTCCGGGGTCATATGGACTCATAGTGACCTACACCCTTGATTTCTTTTCAGGGTGATCATTCTATTGTTCCACTACACTCTTGGATTTTAGATCTAATAAAATCAGGTATGTGGTCTTTATTAAGTTTAAGACTAGTTTTCCATGGTTGCATAAGATATGATGTACCTTGGGTGAACCTATTTACTTATACTTTGTTGGATGATTACTAGTATTTATGCTTCTCCCAAAACTTAATGGAACATAAAAGAACTTTTGATGAGTTGTAGCTACTAGGTTAAGCACAAATGGGATATGTCCCTGTATGGATGTATGATATATTTCCTAGTATGGATGTATGATGAATTTACCATGCTAGATGTATGATAAAGTAGTTTTCCCATACTAGATGTATGATAAAGTGTTGAAAGAAATAGTAGTACAACTGCATCTAATGAAATGTCTAAGAGAAGTGTTTACCTAATTTTCTATGTTAAACAATGGTTTCCTTTTCTTTCTTTTGTTTCTTCAAGTAATTTGAAATATGAACTCATAGTACTATATTTTTGACCACGTACCAACCTTGTGTTGATGATATTTTTTATCATTATTTTTTAGGTACAAGAAACAAATAATTTATCTCAAGGTATTGGAATCTACTAAATAATTGTATGTGGATGATAGATAGCTAGATTTTTGCTTCTTATATCTATTTCTATTAGATAGTTATTTGTTTTCCCATTAGATGATGTATAGTTAGAATTATCTCCTATGTATTTTTCATTCTTTAGAACCATTCATTTTCCTTCTATTGAATAATATGTATGACTTTTATCCTCAATGAATGTTGTTTTGTGTGGCTATTTAATGATGCTTGCGAACAACGATCTGGTTCCTTTTCATAATTTAGTTGACTATAAAAATCTCTTGTATTTTCCCTTTTGATATCTTTAGATATGAGTGCACGCATATATGGGGAATGTCACTAAGGAGAGTATACAGGAATTGGGGTCGTCACAGTTGGTTTAAGAGCCAATGTTCACACATCATAGTTACATGAACTTCATTCACCTTATTGTGAGTCTAGGGTAGTCCTTGAGTTAGGGATATGAAGGATGGAGGTGACTAGGATAGCATCTTCCATGGGTCTGGCTAAAGTCTTCGAGCCACTTAGCTTGGCAATCATGAGGCTACCTATATGGCAATGTAAGTCTATCTAGATGATACCCTAAGTGTCCTCTACTTCTTGGGCATACCTTAATTAAGGACCCTTATCATCTATAGATATTCCCACTCACCTCCTCCCCTCTATAGAAAAAATTTCCCCTCATCTTTATTTTATACATATCTTCCCTCTCATTTCTATGATATAAGGTTAGGAAAAAGAGTCACTCTATTTTAGAAGTCCTAAAGACCGAATGATAAGGATTTTAGGGTATCCTCCAAAAATTATGACATAGATATCATTAATAAATGATAAAGGAAGATAATGAAATACAATATGAAAAAAATGATGATGATATATCTAATATATTCCACCTAATTTCATGATGCGTCTGAAGACCCATAACTCCAAGGCCTATGAAGAATCATCTTCTAAAAAGAGGAAAGAACCTAAACCTCACAAAGAGACTAATTTTGAGAAAATGGCAAGGTATAGGTGTGACGAACATAAGAAAGTCCTCCTTGATTATATGAAAACCATTTCCCTAAAAGGAACCCCCGAACCCAACTCTTCTAGGAAGAAGGAGGTGACTATGCTAGACTTCATCAAACTTAACCCTGACACCTTTTGGGGGGAGGACCAGTCTGAGGTGATGGATAAGGCAGAAGCCTAGACATTGTCTATGGAAAATGCCTTATGTGCCCTAGAAGTACCCAATGAAAAGAAAGTCAAATTTTCCACCATCTGCTAAAGAGAGGGGCAAAATTTTGGTGGGAAAACTATGGCGGGAATAGGAGAAGAGAGGTGGACAACATGGAATGGGAAGCCTTTAAAATCCTTTTCACTGACCATTTCATGACTATAGCTTAGAGGAAGAGGAAGGAGAGGGCATACACAGAGCTTAAATAGGGTATTCTCTTCGTGGTTGGTTACACTCAGAAGTTTAGGTCGTTGGGGAGGTACACACCCAGTAAGATGCAATACCACCTTGTAGAACACTATGTTGACTGTCTATCTGCCCACCTAAAAACCCTTGTCATCTCCTCCCATACCAGAAGCATAGTTGAACCCCTAGATGTGGCCCTTAAGTGGGAAAGGGAATAAGGTTTGCAGAAGCCGTCAAGCATGGGATACCTGGGGTTAACCACCAAGAAGGAGGATAAGTCTAGGAAGTTTCACAGTGTCCATAACAAAGGATCAAGAAAAGGAGGAGGTTCAAGTAAAGGAGGACAATAGAATAATCAGAATCAATTGAAGACCTACCGTAATAGATGTAAGACGTGTGGACAAGGACATGAGGGACCTTGTCGTCATCCTAAGCATGTCTGCTACAACTGCAAAGGAGGGCCATTTCATCACCAAATTCCCTACTATGTCCATCTTTGGTCTCCCTCTAGCGGGTGCTCCACCCCCTAAGGGACACCACAATGCCAGAGTTTTTGCAGTTACTACAGAGGAAGCCAAGGCAAATCCCAACCAGCTTGTTGAATGTGACCTAAATTCTTTTCATATATCTAATATCTTGCTCAATGCCTCCAAATTATTCTTGATATAATTATCCCATGTAGGCATTGTATTCTTGAATGATCATCATGTTAAAGCTTTATTTTATTTGGGATCAACAAACACATTCATCTCTCAAAATCTGATATCTATGTTACATCTGCATTTAAGGGATTTGGGATATATTCTTGATGTATCGATTCCTAGTGGCAAATACTTACTACATTACAGAAACTGATGTCCTACCTCTAAACTTCGAAAATCATGATATTCCCATCAAATTCATTTTCTTAACCATGGAAGACTTTGATATTATACTTGGTATGGATTGGCTATACAAGTATCAAGCTCAACTTGACTGTAGAAACAAGGTGCTAGTTCTCTCTCAACCTCATTCTTGTCCTGTAGTGATCCCTAGGGGAAGCAAATTCTATAATAACATTATAATTTCCCCTCTTAAAGCTAAAAAGATCATTTCTAAAGGATTTAAAGTCTTCCTTACATCAATCTCAGAGACCAGTCCTATTAACGGGCCTATAGAAAGACTGGAGGTGGTACGTGACTTTCTTGATGTATTTCCGGAGGAGCTTCTTAGGCTGCCTCTAGACAAAGACATTGAGTTCTCCATAGACCTTCTTCCTAGAACCACTCTAATTTCTAGGGCATCGTATAGGATGGCTCTTGTTGAGCTTATAGAGTTGAAGAAACAACTACAACAACTTCTCGACAAAGGTTCTATACATCCTATTATTTCCCCTTGGGGTGTGCCTATTCATTTTGTCAAAAAGAAAGATGGTTCTATGCATATGTGTATTGACTACCGTATGTTGAACCAAGCCACTATTAAAACCAAGTATCCCCTCCCTCGCATTGATGACCTCTTTGATTAGCTTCGCACTGCCAAAGTTTTCTCAAAAATTGATCTTTGTTCTGGGTACCATCAACATAAAGTAAAAAATTCTAATATTTCTAAAACTGCTTTTTGAACTGATTATGGGCATTATGAGTTTCTAGTGATGCCATTCGGGTTGAACAGTGCACCTGGCATGTTTATGAATCTGATGAATAAAATTTTCCAACCTTATCTCGATGAGTTTGTGGTCGCCTTTATTGATGATATTCTAATCTATTCTGACTCTATGGAGAAGCACCATGAGCATTTGAAGGCAATCCTTGAAATCCTTTGAGCTCAGAAATTTTATGGCAAGCTATCTAAATGTGAGTTATGGATTGATAAAGTTATGTTTCTTGGCCATGTCATTTCTGGGGGTAATATATTTGTTGATCTCACCAAAGTGTTTGTTGTTATTGATCGGCAAACTCCTCGAAATCCTTTTAAAATCTAGAGCTTCTTGGGCTTGGACAGAAATTATCTTCGCTTCATTCCTAATTTCTCCAAAGTCACACTTCCCCTAACTAAGATTACTCGGAAGGTTGAGCACTTCATATGGTCAACTGCTTGCGAATCCAATTTCCAGGAATCAAAGAAGAAGTTGACATCGACTCTTGTTCTAGTTCTACCATCTAGCAATAAAGGGTTTGTGATCATCAATGATGCTTCAAGGAATGGGTTAGGATGTGTCCTAAAATAGCACAGAAAGGTGGTGGTTGTTGCATCCATACAGCTAAAGCCCAATGAACTTAACTATCCTACTCATGATCTGGAATTAGCTACAATCATCCATGCTCTTAAAATCTAGAGGCACTACCTGTACGGGGTAACATTTGATATCTTCATTGACCACAAAAGGCTAAAGTACATCTTGACTCAGAAGGACCTAAATCTGTGTCAACGCCAATGGATTGAATATCTAAGAGACTAAGATTTCACTATTGGCTATCATCCTAGAAAGGCAAATGTAGTCGTAAATGCCCTTAGTAGGAAAAGGGTGTGCATCCTTGTTTGTTCCTGAGTGGAGTAATATGGAGGATCTAGTGGGATAGAAGCCACAATTTCTGTCTGATCATGTCCATGTCAACAACATCTCTATCATGTTTGACCTAACATTCTAAACTTCTTGAGGCACAGAAGGCCAGTCCTGATCTTGACGAGCTCTTATCTCTCTTGTCGAAACCTAAAACACATCTTTCTATGGGTCTTAATGGTGGTCTTTGATACAAGAATCATATGTGGGTTCCAGAGCAGTCAGCTCTGAAGATGAGGATTCTCAATGAAGCACATGGGTCAAAGTACACGGTTCATCTAGGCACAACTAAAATGTACAAAGACCTACAATGCCAGTTCTAGTGGAGGGGCATGAAGCATGATATTGCAGAATTTGTGTCTAGATGCCTGACATGCCAGAGAATCAAGGTCGAGCACCAGAGACCAAGTGGTCTACTACAACCCTTGGAAATCTCATAATGGAAACGGGAACACATCACCATGGATTTTGTGGTGGGACTACCCAGAACCAGAAAGGGGTATGACGTTGCATGGGTTATAGTGGAGTGTCTCACAAAGTAAGCTCACTTTCTCCCTGTGAAGACTACATTAAATGTTTTTGAACTGGACGACCTCTATATACAGGAGATAGCACATCTACATGAA